>BPTQ01000004.1:54359128-54428963 GCA_019973895.1 Chrysanthemum seticuspe | reverse complement strand
GTTTAGGATCGTAAGATCAGAACTGAAACAAGAACTCGAGCATCTGAAAGTATGTAGTTGTAGCATTTGAATCTCGTATCCACCACGTTGAAGTTTTAGACGTTTCTAAACATGAAATTTAACCTCCAGGTAAAGACTAAGTGCTCTATCATTTATACTCGGTCGAAAACTCTAGTAGTCGTTAGTTGTTAGAGACTATGTAGGAAACACCACAACCATAATACACTACAACATTGAAACCCTGGCTGTACGAGTGTAAGACCTAGTACTTTAGAAGAGTAGTCTCATCGCCTTCGTAAACAACTTAGTACTATAACCGTCGTCGCATCGTCTTCGTACCTCACTTTTATAGTCTCAGTAACTACGTGATTAGTACTAAAGAAAACTCTACTTACACAATTCACTCGTACGCCGATACCTAACTGGCGAAGTAAGACTAGTCGACGTTTGCAGCCCGCATGGATGTATGTTGTCAATCGTTGTTTAGCGTGCTTTCACAGAAACTAGTGAAAGCAACTTAACTCCATGTGCCGGGTGCCAAGGGGCAACTAGTCATGTTCATGACGGACACTAGTCCATCCTAAGGATTCTTAGAGGAACTGTCCCAAAGCGTCGACAAGATCGACAAGAGTTTGGCCTTGTAGAGTTTCTTCTATTGTGCCTCATCAGAATGAAGCGGTCAATCCATAGCCGCATGCTCACTTAACACATTCATCTCAAAAGAAATCATGATTAGTGCATCAATGACTCTGATATTTTCACTCCATGCTTCTGCTACGCTGCTGCCAATATCATGATTCAACAAATGCTTCCGCTACTCTGATGAGAAGATTTCATGATCCAGAATGTGAGCATGTCGGTCCCAAAGTTACAACATCACATAATACCAACACCACAAAGGATGTATCAGAGATTGTTGATTGCTGATGATCTCAAAAGCTGGCTCATATTTACTATCTCGTGAATCAGAAATGGACCTCCAATTTAAAGTACAAATCTTTGCAGATTTTGAAGTTGCACCACCTATGCTCTAAGTTTACGATGTTGATGTATGAAAGTCTACGAGCTCAAGAACAAAGTCAAGACTAGAATGCTAGGATTTGAAATGTAAAATATGGGGTGACCTCCCTTAGGGGGAGATTGTTAGGAATTAGAAAATTCCAGTGTTGAAAGAGTCGGTCACCCCAACCATTATCTAGCACATTTTAGCTCGTAGATTGGTCATTAGTTACGGTTTATGTAGTTAGTTAGTAGCGTAAAATATTATAGTGCAACACCGTGGAAGAAGGTCGGGTCTTTACCCACTGTATCCCTGATCCACAGGCCGTCAGGAGGTCGTTTAGTTTGTAACCTATAAATACCCTCTACCTTGCAAGGTAGAGGGTTGGATGTTCTTTGGTAATCTAATATTCCACAAGTTTCTCACACTAGAATGTCCCACTCTTTCTCTCTCTAAAACCATCTATGTGCTCATTGTGTTAATGTTATGATGTGTATGTGAAAAGTTATATCTTACAATGAAGCTGTACTTGAAACCTTGAAGACTGTAGTAGACGATATAGAGAAGGAGGTGGTGCAGGACACATCCACTGCTAGTGTTTCTGTAACCACAACTAGTTTTTCAGAACCCACTGCTACAACTTCAACTGAGGTAACCACACCCACTGTAGTAGAAGATACATCTAGTTTTTTAGAACCCACTGCTACAACTTCAACTGAGGTAAACACACCCACTGTAGTAGAAGTTAAAGTGAAGGAGGTGGTGCAGGACACATCCACTTCTAGTGTTTCTGTAACCATGACTAGTTTTTCAGAACCCACTGCTACAACTTCAACTGAGGTAAACACACCCACTGTAATAGAAGTTAAAGTGAAGGAGGTGGTGCAGGACACATCCACTGCTAGTGTTTCTGTAACCACGGCTAGTTTTTCAAAACCCACTGCTACAACTTCAACTGAGGTAACCACACCCACTGTAGTAGAAGTTAAAGTGAAGGAGGTGGTGCAGGACACATCCACTGCTAGTGTTTCTGTAAGCACGACTAGTTTTTCAGAACCCACTGCTACAATTGAGGTAAACACACCCACTGTTATCTTAGTCTCACCCACTGCTATTACTACCACATCTACAATTGTCACAACTACCTCTGTTTTACCACCTAAATCAAAAGAAGTTGAGAAGGAAGCTGCCAATACACTGATAAATTTAAGCAAAACTTCATCAAACCCTACACCTACCATTGCACCTACTCCTATATTTCTTAAACCAACTAGACCTAAACCATTGAGTAAAAGTTTGACTATTGGTGAGCCTTTGAAGAAGGAGGTGGCTCTACCAAATATTAGAAAGGGAAAAGGTATTGCTGAACCTGAGATAAAGTTTAAGAATAAAGAAGAGCAGATTGCTTATGATCATGAGTATGGTGAAAGATTGATAGCTGACGAAAAAGCAGAAATAGAAAGGAAAAAGCTAGAAGATGAGGAAGCAACTCCGAGATGGTTAGCTAAATGGAATGATACACAATCCTATCTTGAAGCTTCTAATGATATTAAGAATGAGTACACTACTCAAGAGTGGGCACTGTTGTCTATTGATCAAAGATCTAGAATCTTGGGTGAATGGGCAAGAAGGATCAGCAGAGAGAAGAAGCAAGTCAAAAGAAAGAAACCTCCTACAAAGAGCGAGATGAGAAATGCTATGATGAAGATTATCAAGAATTCAGGCATACAAATTACTAAAAATCTAAGTAAATGTTCATTTGAGAGGGTTAAGGAGATTTATCTGAGGCGTATGAGAATTAATGATGATTTTAATCCTATGGATTCTGAGAAAGAAGCAGAATGGTTAAAGAGAAGAGTTGAGTTAAAGAAGGAATCCGGTTCTAAAAGACAAAAGGTGGATGAAGAGTTGAAAAAGAAAGAAAGAACTAAACAGTATTTTAAGGAGTCTGATAATCCTAATCCTGAACCTATTAATCCTATTCGTTTAAAAGCAGTTCATCCTATTGTGGATTGGCAGATTGTTATAAAAAGGGGTAGAGAAGTAGTTGAGATAACAAGAGGTGATGGATACAAATATACTTATTTCAAATTTGGGATCTTACTGGATTGTTTAACTAAGAGTGATTTGGAACAGTTGTGGAAAGTAATGGAGTTCAGATATGGGAAGTTTGGTCCAAATGGAGAGTTAGCTAAGTTTGTATGGACTGCTATAAAGAACATGTTTCAACCTGATCTTGATGCTGAATATTGGGATAATTGTGAGGTGGTTGAATGGATGTTGTTCTCATACTGCAAGGTTCATGCTGTAAAAACTAGAAAGGAAAGGTTTTTCATGTTTGTTGATAGGGATTATCCTTTATCAAAGAATGTGGCAAGACAAATGCTGGAAGCTAAACTCACTTCAAGAGGAACAAAGGAGACACATCCTATAATTGATCCACTGTTTCAAAAGATAGAGAAGATTGCAGACATACAAGGGCCTTTAGCAATTAAGGATAAACCTCAAGAATTATTCTAAATATTGGAACCACTGCCAGAGTTAATTAAACCACTGCTAAAAGATTGAATCCACTGCTGATGTTAAACCGCGGCTAGTAGTAAAGTATAACCACTGCTATTGTATTGTAAGCACTGCTTGTTGTGTATAGTCGGTTTAATATTTTGTATTAGATAAATATGAAAAAGATTGTAAACACTGTAGCTATTATTATTCAAGTAACATCCATAAAATAAAAGTAAATATTTAAAATCCTATATGATTGATAAGTTGTGCTTCCATTGAGTTAAAGTTCAAATTGAAATAACAACTATAAATCATCCAAATGAACAACATTTGAAGTACTAAACGTCACAGGTTGTGACTGAATGTTGTTAGGAAGGTTTTTTTTAGGAGTAGATAAGGTGTTCATATATATGGGAAAAGGTGTTCATATATGTGGTTGGATTTGAAGGACATATTTGTGACAAAGGATAAACATTAAGGGTTTTTTTGTTACATATTGATATAAATTTTTGTTTTGTGATATTAAAAAAAAATTTCAAAAAAAAGAACAGTTTGTTTCCGTTATGTTTTGCAAGTATTAATTTCGCGTAATATCTAACCTTTTTAGTAGTTTTGTTTTAAATAAGATTTGGGTATTTATATACTTGGGAGTTTTAGTGTGTGGGTATTAGTGTGTCTTATTATCTTCTCCCTGTGTGCGTCCACCTACCAAAAACAACCATGGCGGCGGTGCCCGATATTGAAGAACTGAAACAGGAAAGCGGTACCAACGATTTGGCTGGGGCTTTTAAGTTCATCTTTAGAAGTGAGATCAGCGAGGATCTTTGTTTTATTCGTCGTATGGAGGATAAGACGATGAAATTGCGTGAGAAGATTCGCAAGCTACAAGATACTATAAGGGAGACGCGTATGATTGGGCCAAACGATGAAAAGGCTGTGGATGCATTGGGGTGTCTTATGAAGATGGAGCGTATGGAGCGTCGTGTACTCGATGCAATGTATGCAGTTCTTGCTGGGATACGTGCATGGATTGATGATAAGGAGGATCATGTTACGTTGATGGAGATCGATGAACAGCTATCTCATGGGTAGCGTCGTTCAGAGTCTTTTGGGTAGCGTAGTTATGAAGTTGGTATGGGTATGTTGATTGATAGTCTTTTGAATGTTTATTAGTGTTGATATGGATATGTAGATTGGTAGGCTATGCCTACCTATAGTCTGTTTATGGATTGCAAATTTGGGTTGTTTTCGCTATGAAACAATGTAATTATGATGACCTAATTATGATAACCTATGAAACGTTGTTTGTTTATGTTGTGTGTGGATTTGGTATGATATTTTCAGTATTGTTTTGTATGTCATTGTCTTAAGTTGTTGATTATAATTGGCCTCTAAATTATAGGCTACTCCGCGATTGTGTAGTTTTGATGTTAACGGTTGTTGGATGTTCTTGTGTATTCTTGGCGCAAAAATTTGGAAACCAAGAAATGGATGCAAAAAGGTCAGACGATACTTTAACAGTAAGGGGCACAATGTTATGTTAATGTGTTGTATTGTTCATTTTAATCTTTTTCACTATCTCATTTTAAATTCAAATCCCATAGATTGGAGAGGATAACCTGGATACGCTGAAAAGACAAAAGATTGAAGACCATCCAACTCTTGAAGACAAGAAAAAAGGTAAGTAAATAAACTGTATTTAACTCCTGCTTACTAGGACACTTTATTGAATAAAGTATCTTATTAGAAAAGCACATACGATATAACACTAAGTACTTGGAAATCAGATACATTATAACACTAAATACTTACTAGGAGCATATACTACTCTTAGTTACTAGTAAATCACATACGATATAACACTAAGTACTTGGAAATCAGATACATTATAACACCAAATACTTACTAGGAGCATATACTACTCTTAGTTACTAGGAAATCACATACGATATAACACTAAGTACATGGAAATCAGATACATTATAACACTAAATACTTACTAGGAGCATATACTACTCGTAGTTACTAGGAAATCACATACGATATAACACTAAGTACTTGGCATATCTCACAGTGCTTATAACGGCAACGTACCCTCAAGCTTATGAATAAAGAAATTCTTGTTTCTAGCACTCAGCTCCAGTTCGCCTGCCAAGATATTCATTTGCATCACTTTGTGTTCACTAAGGGCTTGCTCCTGCTTCAGAAACTCAACAGTTTTTTGTGGCACCTTCTTTCGCACAATTGCCATCTCTTGAATAACGGCAGCCCTTTCATGATTAAGTCTAGCCAATTCTTGAGTTAGGATATTCACCTTTCTTGCCAATTGAACATCTTCGATTGCAGCGTTACGGCAGTAGTAAATCATCATGTATGTCCAGTTGTTAGTCTTAGCAGCAACTCTTATCTCATCACATTTAGGCAGCCCTGACATTGTTTTTGCTTACTTATTTATGGAATGATGTTGTGTGAAAATATACTTGCAAGTTTGCTCTTAAATACACAAATTGAAAGGTAAATAAATAGTCACATGCATACCATTGATGTTACACTATATGTCTGACTCCTATATGTTTTTATAGAAAAGAACAAAAAATATGCACATGTTCAACAGTTGATTGTATAACATTGTCACAAAGTAACATCCAAAAAAGAAGAAAAAAAAATGGTGCCTCAATAATGAATAACATTGTCACAAAGTAACATCCAAAAAAAAAAACAAATAAAAGCAAGCCACTCCTGTAGCTATTATTATTCAAGTAACATCCATAAAATAAAAGTAAAACATTGAAAATCCTAGATGATTGATAAGTTGTGCTTCCATTGTGTTAAAGTTCAAATTCAAATAACAACTATAAGTCGTCCAAATGAACAACATTTGCAGTACTAAACATCACAGGTTGTGACTGAATGTTGTTAGGAAGGTTGTTTTCAGGAGTAGATGATTCACATTTCCGTACGAAATCGGTGTTTGACTGACCACTTGCTTTTCCCTGTTCGACCTCTACACGCGTCCTTTGTCCTCTGTGTTGTTCTTGTTCCACTGCTTCTTCGTTAGTAGGGGTGCACGATTGTGAGTTTATTTTACGTTTCTGAGATGTGACATTAGTTCAAACAACCATATCAGTAATTACATACAAAATTATATACATTGAAATAAAATATAGAAACACACTTGCCTTGCTTGTCATCAACGGTTCAGTACATGATTGTCTTGTGTGTCCTGCCCTTCCACACCTGCCATAGTTTTTGCTTTTTGGCTATCCCCCTTGTGATCGGATACGTGTTTTTTCTTTGGGTCTTCCAGGTGGCCGCTTATCCATAGCAGGTGGTTTTACGGTTTGCACGTCATCAGGAGTACGCCACAAGGATACATCTTTTAGAGGATAAACCCTTGCTTCGTATGTATTTTTTAGTGACGTTTTCTTAAACCAATCCATCGCCCAACTGCTAGTGTCAGTCAAGCCTTCAACTCTAGACACAGCACAAACATGACCACAAGGTAGACCCGATAGCGGCCATTTGCGGGCAACTGCATTCTCTATTGTCAAAGTCAACAATATGAACATGTTTCGGATCAGTAACTTGGTAAATCTTATGCATCTCAATTTCGTTAACATCCCAATTAGCACTCTTTGCCATTCTATTGTTTACTTTTGCAGTTGCCCATTTGGTAAGTTCATCCGTTGGAGCATCTGAAATAAAAAAAATAATACATTTTCGAGCGATGTGCCAAATATGTGATAAACCAATTATAATAGACAATTTTTTTAAGTTACCTTTGTATTTTGCTCAACGTTCAAAATACCATTTTTGTAGAAGCCTTCGGTAGTACTCCATTAGCTGGGTTATTGGAACTTTCCTAACATCTTTGGTTACAGAGTTTACTGATTCTGCACTATTTGAGGTCATGTAATTGTACCTGTTTGCAGGGCAGTAAGCACGTGACCATTTATCAAATCCAGCTTCATCTTTTAGTTTTTTATACACATCAGGTTTTAATGATTGAATCTCAGAAATTGAAGCATCAAACTCCTGCTCTGTGTAAGCTTTGCATGTCCTCCAATATATAGCCTTCCACTTTCTAGTTTTCAAATTGCAGTTCATCATTAAATGACGACAACAAAAACCATGAAAGGCGTTAGGAAAAACGGTGCTACATGCATGTGCAATTGCCGGATGTCTGTCAGAGATGATGGCCAAATCTTTTACTTCACCAATGCATTCTTTAAGTTTGCTAAAAAACCAGGTCCATGATTCATTCGTCTCACCTTGAGAAACACCAGTTGCAATAGGTAAAATCTGGTTGTTTCCGTCCATCCCAACAACAACCAGATTTGTACCAAGGTATCTCCCTTTAAGATGTGCGGCATCAATGATTAGCAATGGTCGCATAAAATGTAAGAAGCTCCGAATCTATTTTAAATCGATCAGAAATTGCTTAATTAATACTATTTACATAATAATGAAGGTAATAATTAGAAATAAAAGATAATAGAATTTATGAAAAACTTACAGCAACACCGAAACCAATGAATACCATCTTAAACCGATATGTGTCATCTGTCTCAATGTGTGTTACTGTCCCCTCATTTTGCAACTTTAAGTTATAGCAGTAATATGACAACTGCTCAAAAGAATCCGTAGGAAAACCGTTCAACAACTTTAATGCAATGTTTTTCCCACCCCAAGCTCGGTGGTAAGAAATGTCTACTTTCCAATCAACATTAAAATCTTTTTTTATGTCCTCACCCGTATAGACTCTTTTACAATTCCTCAATTTATCAACAAGTATGTGACCCACTAATTTTTGGGTAGCATTTCGATGATTAGGATGAATTTTTGTTCTGGAACATGTATGACAGTCGTTAATGCTAGTAACATAGAAGTATCGGTTAACAACACTTTTTCGTGCGTTAATGTACCAGTTGCAACCTTCTTCAAAACAAGCAACACTGTACCTTTTCTTACATGACTTAGTAACTTTATACTCAAACAAATCAACCAACGCTTTTATTCCTATTGCATAAATGCATCCTTGCTTATCATCAAACCGACTACCCACCTTTAATTTAGATACTACAGGGTGTTTATGGTTACTTAACTTTTTAATTATGGGATCAGGTGAACTGGGTGGATCAGGGATATTTTGAAATGTGGTTTTCTGCCAACTAGGCTGCACATCTACATTAACGTTTGCGCCTGCACCCTCATTATTATGATCTTCAACTTTTGGTGTCTGAAAATCAGATTCTTGAGGCAACAAAGGAACATTAAGATCAATATCAAGATGCTTAGAAGAAGTAGACGGCTTTACCTCGGAAGATTTCTCGATAAGTTTGATGTATAGTGTCTGAATCACGTTCTGCTTACAGCATATTTCATGAACGAAGAAAGAAACATCATCATCGTCACTTACATCAATTTTGGTTGAACCGGACATGTAGTATAAACTGATGATCTTATCTTTAATCTGATATTTGTTAGTAACATAGGTAATCAGATGTAGGTAGGTGATGTCACTGGAAGTAAAACTCCACGAATTGATCTCTCAAAATCCAAATAAACTTTGAATTTTTGGGAATTAGTCAAAGTCATTTTTATTTGGTTGTGGAGTTATTGTTTGTTTGACTAATTTGTGTTATGGGATTGTACAAAGCAATAAACCAAATAAAAATTCGCTGAAAAGAGGATCTTTTAGTCGCTGAATACAAAATTCGCTTAAAATTTTCCCTCTACAATATTCATTACCCCGCTCATTCACAAAGTATATTTCCCGCCAAATTTGGATGTCACTCTACTAGAAATGCGTCAACTGTACTCATTTGCATCTGTGAATACCCGGTAACAATTGGGTGAAATAAAACAATGGCTCCCTCCTCTGCCTCTACTTCCAGATACAATCGAAAGCCCTTGGAATACTACATTAATGTTACACACTGCGAATGTCCAAAACCATTACCGGTGGAAGTACAAACCTCTTGGACCCGGAATCATCCTGGTAGAAGATTCAAGGCTTGTCCAATTTATGTAATATTATTATCTATTATACTTATTTTACTTGTTAGGTTGAATATGTGAATTTAACAAAACTTCTTTTTAGGACCAAGCGACCAAATGTAACTTCTATGGGTTCCTAGACCCGGAACTACCAAGTCAGTATTACAAAGATTTGTTTTAAAAGGAACATGAGGAAAAGAAACATTTAATGAAGACGGGAAAGCATTCAGTCTCGGATGAAGTTATTGAGGTTTCAAAGAATGATATCATGAAAATGTTGGATGAGTTGACTTTTATCAAGTCAAGAGTGCAAGTTCATGACAAAGTTGTGTTGGTTTTCAGTTTGATTGTTCTCTTCAGTGCTGTAGTTTGGTTGTGGTAATCTGTTTAACAATAAGTGTTATGTACTACGTAGGTTATGGTCTTTTAGCAATAAGATTGGTTGTAGTCGTTTTTTCAAATCAAATGGTTGTTTGTAAAAAACAACCATTTTAGCAATTTACACAAAATGTTTGTTGCAAATCATCAGTATCCCAACACGTATATACAAAACAAGTTCTTAAAGAAAGCCTACATGGCTGTTAGGAATATACCAAGTTGCACTACACAGACATGCATAAGAAGTTGTCTTTTGATGTCCTACACAGACATACAGTTTGTGGTTACATTTGGTTGAACAACAAAAGTCTAAACCCACATACAAGCCATACCCAAAGAGATGAAATGCTTCTTTATTCATCACTTGTATGAACAACCACCTTATACTTCCAAAAGTACTCCACCATATGCTCTCGATACGCCAAAGCAACTTGAAGAGGATCATCAACCTTCATGCTTAAGTTGTTACCCAACCTGTGCAAAAAAATACATACCCAAACTCCACAATCGCCGTATGCATTGGCTTGTTTAGGGACATCATCCGCAACTCGATCTTATAATCAGAAACAGATATTGATTTGGCTTGAAGAACTTTACACAACTTTAGATACTGTGGTAGCATTCTCTCAAAAGTGGCCCTCATTTTTAAATTCTCTTCTCTCATCTCAGGTTCTGGCGTACCTAGTGAGTCATAAATAGTTATAACTCCTGTACGAATTTGTAACTAAGCGAGAAACCAATGGCAGCCGGGTACGTTCACAGGAAAGTATACCTAAATGTGAACAAATAAACTTTGTCGTAATTCAAAACATTTTGAGCATGTATATCACCCAAGTATCTAGAAGAAAGTATGGTCTTTATATATAAACCTTCTCGACACTAGACCGTGGCAATGGATAGCGTTGACCAATGGCGTAGTAGGCACGCATAGACCCATCAAGGATAGAAGACGAGAAAAATGGTCCAGCCATAGCCCAATCGGCATTGGCCGGCCTGAACTGCCACATTAGATCAACCCAAAGATCCAGATGCTGCAAATTTTTTTATAAAATACATACCGTTAAACTAATTCAAATAAAAATTATTTTTTTTATGGAAATTAAATAGCTGTTAAGTACCTCATCTCCAAGCCATCCTTTTTTATTGCCCCTTCCAAACCCCAACCAACAAAGCCAACCAAAATTTTCGATGAACAACGATGTCGCCGTGACCCCAAGGAAAGTTATGCGATGACTTAAATTTTTTTTTATAAAGATATCCATACACGCTGGTTTAGTAATCTTGTTGATATCGCAACCTTCAGGACGTGACAGATCCTGAAATTTTTTAAAAACCAGATTAATGTATATGTCTTTATGCTGTCTGTTTGTAAAAATAGTTTTGCTATACCTCTACCCATGTTTCCAACTGATTATCTTCACCACATGGGGAATTAATATCTTTTCTCAGTCTTTTGGAACGCCGTTTCGGAAATTGTGGAGTCGTAGGAGGGAGGTTCACGTATGGGTCCTGCAAACACTTGCCTACCTGCTTTGACCTTTTTGAGTCAACATCTTCTTTCAAAACAGGAGTACTCTCTTGGGTAACTTTGGCCTTACTCTCTTTGGTAACTTTGGGCTTTCTAGTTTTTTTTATTGTTGGGCCATTATAAGGTGACAGTAGAGCCTTACTTGCATTTCTCTTCCTTTTAGCACGCATGAAAACATCCTATACATAAAAAGTTCATCATTGAAATAACATCGACTTTTGAAGTACATATGGTAACTTTAATAAATAATGTAGTTGTACCTCAGAAGCTGTAGTCAAAGGCTTATTGGCTTGTCCTTCAGTTTGTGAAACAGCTTGTGTGTTTTTCTCAAAATTATGAAACATGGCCTTTCTTGCTTTCTCAGCATCACTATCAATTTTGTCTAATACCGCCTTGGTTGAGGTCTCATTTACAACCAGTAACTCACCCCCGCTTACTTTCTCATTAACGTGGCCATCAACATTGTATGCTTCATTATGAATAACCAACTCACGTAATTTCTCGTTAACATTCCCATCACCATCCTTATTCTCTCCAACATGATTCATATGATCATCCCCCATCTATGCCATTTGTGACACTGCTTCACTTACTTTCTGACCATCATGAGAATCTATAATGTTATTTTGATTACCTTGAACCGCCTCTACAGATTTCTCAGCAACATTTAACACTCCTTCACTTACTTTATCACGATCATGAGAATCTATATCACTACAATTGGAATAAACAATGTTATTTTCATTACCTTGAACCCCCTCTACAGATTTCTCATCCACATTTAACACTGTCTCACTTACTGTCTCACGATCATGAGAATGTTGATCAGTAGCATTGCAATCAACAATGTCATTTTCATTACCTTGAACGCCCTCTACAGATTTATCATCCACATTTAAAACTACTTCACTTACTTTCTCACGATCATGAGAATCTATAACAGTAGCATTGCAATCAAAAATGTTATTTTCATTACCTTGAACCGCCCCTCCAGATTTATCGTCAACATTAAACACACCTTCATGAGCATGTATCTCAGTAGCTTGAACCGCCTCTCTGGGTTTATCATCAACAGATTTATCATCAACGTTAGACACACCTTCACTTACTTTCTCAGTAACATTGGAATCATGAGCATTTATCTCAGTAGCTTGAACCGCCTCTCCAGGTTTATCATCAACATTTACCACTACCTCACTTGGTGTTTCGCCATCTTCCTTGTTTTCAGCAGCCTTTTGTTCATCTTGCTTCGCCTGTTGATCCTTAAATTTCAAATTTCCATACACAGAGAAATCATCATCAATGTTTTTGCCCTGTAATTATACAAGAAAAACACAACTATAATAGATGACCAAATGTAGCAAACATTTATAGATAGTGCAGGTGAAATTAATATATACGTACTTCAACAGCCGATTGAGAAAATTTTTAATTCAAATTAGGTAAATTCATATGACTGGGATCATCATCTGGAATGTGATCAACTAACGGCAATGGTTCGTCTGGAAGACAAAAATCCTCAAGCTGCGACATAGCTGATGGAAAAGCGGCAGGGTCTATATAATTAAGCCCAACTTGTTCGTTATCAGCATTAACACAACTCGATTTCTCGCAAGATTGATCAGGTTCTGGGCTTAAGGTCTGTAGTTAACAAAACTGATTTAGGTATGTAACAAAATAACGATAAAAAAAGTACTATTCAAAGGAACATAACCTTTTTATAATCAGCCGAATGAACATCATGAGAATGAAGATCAAACAAAATAGGGCTACCATTCTGAGTTTCATTATGAATTGGACTTGAAGTCTGAATTTCCATGGCATTTTGGCCAAAACAATCCTCATCCGATTTGTCGTGCATATGAATTGAAGTCCGAAATTTAAAATATACAATCAATTATACTACTAAAGAAACGAGACCTAAATGATTAACAAATATTAAAGGAAATTACCATGGCATCTTTGGAAGCCAAATTTTCATCAACACATTGCCTTATTTGCAATTGTTCGTGAATAACCAGTGACGTCTGTACATAAATATATATAATCCATTAGTTGGTGAAAAACAAAAAAATATTGCTATCTAAATGATGTTGATTAAAAATGAATGTAAAGAGCATGTTCACCTTTGGACGTTGTATCTTTAGAGCTTCCTCAACAACGGCAAGTCTATTTTTAATATCATTAAGGACCTCCACATTGGCTCCGGGTTTATCGATCATAAATACAAGTGCCTTCAATGCCTCAACCTTGGCATGTATGTCTAGATGATTGGAACTTTGATCTTTATCAGTTACTGGCACATCTTTATCAGCTAAGGCCACCTCTTTATCAGCTAAGGCCACCTCTTTATCAGTTACCACGACCTCTTTATGAACTGCAACTTCATGTACCTACAAAGCAAGATCGAAACAGAATGCGCATTGGTCAATTGTCAACGTGAATAGTCGCACAAACGACATAGTTGATACGGATGAAAAATAAATGATACAAAATGTGCAACTTACCTCATTAGTGGGATCATCGGTAGGTAATTGTTTTTCTAGACTATCCAACTCGCTAAAATAAGCATTACTAGGTGCAAACCATGGTTGCAACCTTTCTGCATTTGTTGGAACAAGATCCAATACTGGATTCAAACCCTAGTAAACAAACAATTATAAAGTCAAAAACAAATATAAAGAAGTCATTAGTTATTTGACAAATACAAACAAATGGAAATGCTTACAGGACCAAAAAGTTTGCTATAATCGCGTTTGGCAAATGTTTTACCCTTTGACCAAGAAAGACAACGTGGTATCTTTGTCGGGTCTTTGGTCCACCATGAACTGCTACTGGGATAACTCTTAAGAATCCATATCTAAAATGAATAAAAACAATAAAAGTAATGTACAATGAAAAGCAGTATAACAAATTTTTATCCAAAAATAGTAAAAAAAAACTGATATGTTCATAAATGTCTACAAATCTAACCTTAAAAGCCAAGAGAAAGCCACAAATATTATATGTTGCAATTTTAGAAGGGTTTTCTTGCGATTTCTCTTTGTAGTGAGCGTTGTAATACCGGGGTACCACATTGGCTAAATTTTTGTAAAAACGGCTCCATAAGAACTCTCCCCATGGATATGCATTCCATGCCCCAAAATCCTCAACTAATTGCAACAAATGATTGTCAACGATGTACCAAGGTCCACGACCTATGAACACGACCTCAGCGACTATCAACAGACATACTCTTACCGCATCCTCATCTGATAACTTTGAAAATTGTGTGTCGTTCCCAAACAAATCTAAAAGCTCATTCCCTTTTACAGTTACCTTTCTTAGAAATTGTTTTTCAGGAAAGACACGCAAACCAAAAGGACTGCGATCAATTTCTACAGTGGGAGGCAAAGGACCGAAACGAAATCCGGTCATCAATAGAAACTCTCCACGACCGAATTTCAATACATTATTTCCAATTTTGTATAAAATGGGGGGGGGGACAAGAATCAAGCAGTTTGGGGATATATACCTGGTGTTGTAAAACGAAATTCACCATATGATTGCCTTTACCTTGTTTAGGAATATTTAACCATGGCCCAAAAACAGTTGCTCTAAACAACCTCATTCGATCTGGGTTGCTTAACAATTTAGACTTAATATCCGAAAGCAACTTAACCTGGGAACGAACCGTTACCTTAGCATCAAAATATTGCGGAATGTAAGCCATTTGGGAGTTTAATTGACTGACTAATTAGGGGTTGATTTAGGGTTTCAGTTAGAGAACGAGTTGAATTCACAATTTTGATTTGTGTTTTTGTGGTCGTAGAGTGTTGGTGTGTGTGGGTAAAAATTTAAAAAAGGGTAAAAATTAAAAAAAGTGTAAAAGTTATGTAAAAAAGGTACTAAAAGGTACAAAAGTATAAAGTAGAAAAAGTCGCTAATATTATTTCGCTTAAGTCACTCAGCATTTGGAATGAGCTAAAAGTATAAAAAAATATTTTAGTAAGTTTGACTTTTTTTACTAAAGGACAAAACTAATTTTGCAAGAATCTTAAAAAAGTTGCTCAGATTCGGGCGCTGTACTATCATAGCTGGTAAAAGTCAGAAAACAATAATTGGGTACACACATGACGAGGGACACTTGTCAAGCTTAGATTAAAAGTAGAAAAGTCGCAAGTCTCAAGGTATATTTAAGAGATACTCCAACTTTTTTCCTACAAAGTTTTGACACCTTGAGTAAAATGTGTGTTGCCACAATTAGCCCTTTGGTAAAATATGTATGCAAGCGCCACAAATTGAATTGATCTGTTATCTTTTATATTATTGTATAAACAATTTAAAACTTGTAATTATTTTCTCCAGATTTTTACTAGAAATTTCTAATAAAGAAGTTGCAATTTGAAAAATAAAATAAAATAATAATAATGCTCTAGAAACACTAATCACCAATCAGCTAAATACGTAATTATGCTTTTTAAAAATTCAATTGGTGATCACATATAGTTTTTTTTTAGGCCTATGGTAGCATTTTGATAATTTGAAACATTTGTTTTTGAACAAGTAGCTTAGAGCATGCACAATCGTAACACAATAACAACAATAACACCGTCCATGTTAGCGTCAAATCAGCTTTAACATTTCACCATAACATCCCAAAAAACATCCACAACAATAACATCCCAATAACATCAATAACATTCCCAACAATTTACAAAAACAACCTCCCATTTAAGGGTATAAATGAAAAAAGAAAAGAAAAAAAAAAACAAAAACAAATAACGGGCGTTATGCCACTAACGCGCAGGGACTAACGGCGCAATAACGCGCATGCTCCAAGGGTATAACGCAAAATAACGGCGTTATTAATGCCAAAAACGGCGTTAAGCCGTTACCTTTGTAACTGCTCTTAGCAGAGTGAGACAACGAATAAATTGTTATTGAATTGTGGTAATCGCTGTCAAATTGTGGGGATATTCCTTCTTTGGAAATTTCCGTTTGAAGAATAATTGCACGAGTCGAATATGTGGTTGACTGTTAACAATAACATTGACTTTCATGACTCTGTCAACGTTTACTTTGATGTATGCAAGTCAACGATGACAAATTGCTCGCAAGGCATATATAAAGTAAAACAACCTTAATTAAATATGCATGCATGCATGTATATTATTGACTTTTTTGAATGATATTAGATGTTAAACGACAAGTAGGGTTATTCTTTCACTGGCAGTTTCTTTTTATGACATCACTCATGGCAATACTTGGTTGGCTCTCGTAGTATAATCTTGTAGCATCATTAATTAAAGTTGAATTTTATTAACACAATCAACGTTTACTTTGGCATCTGAAAATCCATATTAGGCAAATACGCGTTAGGCCATTCGACGCCTCTAAATCCGCTCATGACCAACAGGGGTTTTAGTCGGGTTGGGGTGGTCAGCTTCGTATCAATTTGAGTCGAGGCTAAAAAAAACATACTCGAACCCGACTCTATTTAAAACCTTGATTAGTGAGTCGAGTATTCCACTACAAAAAAAGTGGCAATAGTACACACTTTTTTTTTCACACTTGAGAAGATGTGAACAATTGTGACATGTTGTTCACACTTATAATATTCAAAAATTCACACTTTCAATAGTAGAGAAAAAATTATACATCTAAAAATGTGTAAATAACATTTACGATTACAAGTGTGGATAAATATTATGATTTCTTAACACATAAAGATGTGTAAAATATATATATAATTTTGTAACACATTTAAGTTTAGAAAATTATTAAAACTTTTAAAAATCAATTTGACATAAGAAGTGTGACCTTTTGTATAATTTTGTAACAAATTTAAGTGTGAACTTTTCTAAATAAACAAGTGTCACACATATACACTCATCTCTTCTTTCTCTGTCTGAATATTAAATTAGAAAAAAAGAAAACAAAAAAATCCCGCCTCACTATTCACTCTTCTCTTTCGATTCACACACAAAAAAACTCAAGTCTCCAGTGATAAAAAAAATCCCCAATTCGATTCATATCTGTTAACTTTTCATATCTGTTTTTTAGATTCACATAGGGTTAAAAAAAATCCCCAATTCGATTCACAACAAAAATAATCCCCAATTCGATTCACAACAAAAATAATCCCCAATTCGATTTTTATTCACAAACCTGTGCATTAGGTACAATTCGAGTAGGGTTAAAAATCCCCAATTCGATTCACATAGGGCTGCAAGGCTTCACATATGAGTGTTCGTTTGGGTTTCAATGCTTAATTAGGGTTTCGAGGCTTAACATATGGCTGTTCGTTTGGGTTTCAATTTCGAGGATTAATATAGGGCTGTTCGTTTGGGTTTCGATGCTTAATTAGGGTTTCGAGGCTTAACATAGGGCTGTTCGTTTGGGTTTCAATACTTAGGGTTTTGATGCTTAGGGTTTTGATGCTTAATTAGGGTTAAATCTCGTTATCTTCATTTACGGCTTAAATCTTGTACGATTACTGTTATTTTTCATGATTAAATTTTGACATAGTATGATATTGTTACAATATGATAAGTGATATTGTTCGTTTGATACGTGATATTGTTCATTAGTTACAATATGATACGTGATATAGTGTGTTAAAGTATCATAGCGCTAGTTTATGTAGTGAGTCATCTCGAAATATAGTGGCAAATTGATTTCATCTCGAAATATAGTGTGTTAAAGTATGCCAAATTGATATAGTATGTTAACGTATTATGATAAAGTGTGTTAACGTATGATATAGTGGCTGATGTAAAACGCGTTTTTCATCTCTATTAAAGTATGATACAGAAACTAGCTTTTTTCATCTATGTGATATAGTGTGTTAAAGTATGCCAAATTGATTTCATCTCTAAGTACGTGAGTCTTATACTCTAAGTAATTACGCGTGATATTTCGAGTAATTATGTTATTCGTCATCTGTTACTTTTCATGATTAAATTTTGATATAGTGTGTTAAAGTATGATATGTAAAATGCTAGTTTCTATTGTTTACGTTAGTTACAATATGATAAAAGTGTATGGAACAATAAAACGTAAACAATTTTTGTTCCATATGACATAGTTACAATATGATATAAGTGTATGGAACAATAAATGGATTTCATGATGACTATGTTCACATTTTCTGTTTACGTTAGTTACAATATGATATGTGATATTGTTGGTTTGAAGATGAAATCAAGTTATAGATTGATGTTGACATGTTTAAAACTGAAAATGTAGTTGTATGTGAAACTAGGATCATCTACATGTGTATTTTTTATTTTATTTATTTTATTATTATTATTATTATTATTTTTAAAATTGTATAGACATGTTTAGGTAAGCGGCATAAATGGATAAAAGTTGGATTAAAGCTCATATAACAAGTAATACTTTTAAAGAAGGAGTCAAGTCTTTTATTGAATTTGCTCGTGCTAGAAGTATAAGAGGAGTAATTGCTTGTCCATGCTTTAGATGTTGTAACGTTGATCATTGGGACGTAAAAACTTGTCATGGCCCCATATTGCGTTATGAATTTTTACCGGGGTATACAAATTGGTCGGTTCATGGGGAGACTTCTGAACATTTACAACCATCTCGACCTAGTTTTGTTCAGAATACTACTTTTAGTGAAGATGAGATAAGAAGTTTGGTATGTGATGCTTTAGGTCATTTACCTTCAAATAGCCCACTAGTGGTTCATGGGGAGAATTATGTACCTTCACAACCATCTCAACCTAATTTTGTTCAGAAAACTCCTTTTTGTGAAGATGAGATAAGAAGTTTGGTCCATGATGCTTTAGGTCATTTACCTTCAAATAGACCACTAGCACATGATTCAATGTTTGAAGACAATGTTGGTGAATCTTCTCAAAGTTCTCATCGTAGGGTTGAGGATGAGAATGGCGGCGAATCTTCTCGAAGTTCAGATTATAGTGCCACGGATGCTACATATAAGAAGTTGTTAGAAGAATGTGATAAAGAACATTACCCTGGTTGCAAGTATTCCAACTTGTCCTTCACGTTACACTTGTATCATGTCAAGTGTATCAGTGGTGTATCTAACAAGACTTTTGGTATGATTCTAGAGCTAATAAGGGATGCTTTTCCTCATCTTACATCATCACCATCCTCGGTTAGTGAAGCAAAAAAACTAACTAAAGATCTGGGGCTTGGTTACGAGAAAATCGATGCTTGTCCTAATGATTGCATGATTTATTGGGGTGCAAGGAAAGGTAAAAAATCTTGTCATATTTGTAAAGCTTCACGATATGAAAATGATACGGGTGATGACGTGGGTGAAAGTTCAAAGTCAAAAAAGTCAAATAAGCCAGCAAAAGTTTTGCGATATTTCCCCTTAATTCCAAGACTAAAAAGGCTATACATGTCTAAGAAAACAGCAAAGGATATGAGGTGGCATAACATGGGTCAAACAATGGATGGAAAGTTAAGGCACCCAGAAAATGGTCTTGCTTGGAAGAATTTTGATGCCCGATATTCACAATTTGCCTCGGATCTGCGCAGTGTCAGGCTTGGCCTTGCTAGTGATGGGGTTAATCCTTTTCGAACAATGAGTACAACACATTGCACTTGGCCAGTGTTGTTGATTCCTTATAATTTACTTCTGTGGATATGTATGAAACGAAAATCTTTTATTCTTTCATCAGTTATTCCAGGAGAGAAAGCTCCCGGCAATGATAAGACGCTTATCTACAACCTTTAATACATGAGCTGCAATTATTATGGATGGGTGTGGACGCTTATGATGCTTTTTCAAAACAACAATTCAAGTTAAGAGCTTCACTGATGTGGACCGTGAATGATTTTCCTGCCTATGCTAATTTATCTGGGTGGAGCACAAAGGGCCGTGTGGCATGCCCAGTTTGCGCGGATTCTACTCGTTCAAGGTGGTTAAAATATGGAAGAAAATTTTGCTACATGGGACATCGTAGATGGTTAGAGAAAAATCACAAATATCGGTTCCAAAATGACCAATTTGATGGTACAATTGAGAAAGAGGGCCCGCCTACCCTATTGACAGGATGTGATATTTTGACACAGCTGAGCAGTGCAAGTTTTATGTATGGGAAGTCTGATAAATCCAGTAATAAGAGAACAAGGGACGGTGTTAGTTGTTCAACAAATGCTCATGATGAAGGGAACATCGAATCAAGTGCATTTGAGGATATAGAGAATTTTGTGGAAGAAGAAACTGCTGAGCACTAGTTTTGGAAGAAAAAGAGCGTATTTTTTGATTTGCCGTTTTGGAAGTATAATTTGATTAGGCATAATTTGGATGTGATGCATATTGAGAAGAATGTGTGTGATAATTTGCTCGGAACCCTATTAAATTTAGACGGGAAGACTAAAGATAACGAAAACTCTCGCAAGGATCTTATGGAAATGGGAATAAGGCATGAACTCCACCTTATAAATCGTCCTAACAAAAAGCCATACATGCCCCCAACATGCTATACCATTTCTAGTGTGGAGAAGGTCAACTTCTTTCAAGTTTTAAAAAGTCTTAAAGTTCCAGACGGATATTCATCTAATATTTCAAGGGCTGTGAGCATGAAAGATCGTAAAATTACCAACCTTAAGAGTCATGATGGCCACATTTTAATGCAAGACATTTTGCCAATATCTCTTAGGGTTTCCAGGCTTTCACGAGCACAATCTCGAGTAGTTAAAGTGGTTTCTAATTTTTGCTTCTTTTTCAAAGGGTTGTGTGCGAAAGTTCTTGATCTTGATGAATTAGACAAAATGGGGTCTCAAATAGCACTTACACTATGCGAGATGGAGAAATTATTTCCACCTAGTTTTTTCACAACTATGGTCCAATTGACTATTCACTTGATATCGGAGGCCAAGCTTGGTGGACCCGTTCATTATAGATGGATGTATCCAGTTGAAAGGTATTTGATGCGGTTGAAGTCATATGTTCGTAATAAGGCTCAACCGGAGGGGTCAATCGCCGAAGGATATATTGAAGATGAATGTCTTACTTTTTGTTCAAGATATTTTGAAGGTGTCAAGACTATCTTTAATCGCCCTCATAGAAATGATGAACACATTCTTGAAAAAGAGATGTATATTCTTAATTCGGGTGGTTGTAAGCTAGGAAAGGTTGAGATTATTGAGCTTGATTACAATTCATTAGCTCAAGCACACCGCTATGTTCTACTAAATCATAGTAAAATTCAGCCATTTCGCGAGTAAGTATATTTGTATACATATTCTTACATTTTAGTTTAAATTAATGCTATATAAAGTATATAAAATTATGGTATATTTTTTGTAGTCATTTTTTGGCTAAACAACAAGCTCTTAAGGATAAACCCATGGACCTAAAGACAAAAGCGAAATTGATGGTTGAAGTTTTTCCACGGTGGCTTCAAGAGCAGGTTACCAAATTTGTAGCTAGTATATTAGTTCTTTCATCTTTAGTGTGCATAAACTAACAAGTGTATTTAAAACTATAGGTTCCATCCTTAGAAAAGATTAAGTTTGATCAAGAAGTTGTGTCCATTGCTAGTGGCCCTAGAACTATTGCTAAACGATATAATGGCATCATCACAAATTGTTGGGTTCAGTAAATACCCAAACCGCTTAAATCTAGGATTTGAATAGAAAATACCCTAAGTGTTTAGACCGTTAAACACTAACAGGTCAGTAAGTGCATAGTCTCTCAGTGAGCCATCTTCAGGATACTCAGTAAGAGGCGAAGAAGAAGTCTCTCCACTCAGTAAGGCGGAACTTAAAGGGTGAAGACTGAGTCAAAAAGAAGATGGTGGATTCAATGAGTGATGACAATAACACACTGAATCCCTAAAACTCCTCTCCATCTACTTACACGGAAGACAAACTGAAGTAAAAGACTGAAGGATATGAAGACTGAAGAAGGAGCGGGATAAGTTTGAATCAGATAAGACGAAGTCCTTATCAACCAAAGTCAACTTTCCCTGAATGGAAAACTATCAGGCTCAGTGTCATCACTGACCTTTGGAAAGCAGCCTTGTCTCTTACTTAATATAGTGTTTGTAAACAGAGACAAAATACATCAGTATTTTGTCTTCTGTAAATTGTCAGTTTGTCACTTAGGAAAGAGTTAAAACTCATACTTGTATAAATAGCATAAGAGATGGAGTGAAATTTTTAAGCTTGTGAATTGTAAAAACACACATACACGCAAGCCATCTTTCACTCCTCCAAATACAACTTGATGGATCTGGACACACTCCTTGTGTCAATGATATTTTGTATGATATTATCAAGCAAGCGGAATTTACTTAAGTAATACTTAGAAGACGAATAATATGATGTATGAGAATAAACAAAAGTTAACACAAAACTCAAGCTCCAATATTATTAATGAATAATATGAGTGATCTTAACTTATCACTAGGGTTACACCTTGAAGCTTTTGTAGGTAATCTTGTAATGTAATACGTACCTAAGACAATGACCTAGGATCTCCTTTTATACAGCAAGGAGTCCTTTACAAGATAAGTATAAAGCTAACATAATAGAATATACATAAGATCTATTCTATACTTATCTAGACGCGTTTAACCTTATCATAAACTGATAGCAGTGGTAATGAAGAACTTGCAGTGGGAATATGTTTCCACTGCTAGTATTAATCCATGCAGTGTAAACCATAACTATCCGTGGTAACGGATTATTCCCAACAATCCTCCCCTAAACTTATGATTTCTCTGCAAATTAATAAGTTTCTTCAATATGCATTAACTTCAAGGATTTGGGGAATTCAATCAAACACTTCACTTCTTTTCTCTTAACTTTTGTATTGCTCTTGAACATTGATCTTGAAGTCTTTGTAACAATGCTCTGACCTTTTCATTATCTTCATTAACTCTTATTGGTAAGGTTAACATCACTGTAAGAGCTCCAGCTCTAAGTGGATATTCTTTCTCAGCAAGCATGAAAAAGTCTTCTCCATTAGCCGTAGAAACATGATGAACTTCACATGAATCATAGTAAAACCATTTAGTACCAAAACTTGTGAATAAGGTTTTCCAGAAGTCATCATCAACATTTGGTTCATAGAGCCTTCTAACATTCACCCATAACTGCATTTCCTTTGTATCTTTGAGATCCTGAGCATTAAACCTTTCTTGTACTAACCTCCATAGTGTATTAAGGTCATCTCTGTCAAAAGCTTTAACAAGATCTTCAAATGTCACGAATGATGAAGTTGCACCACCTAGCCTTGTGATCTTCCATGATGGAGCAAAATTTCTAGCAGTGAAAACTTCCCAATCAATAATAGGATGTCGAACTTGCAGTGGTTCTGGATGAAAATCTTCTTCAACTATCATCATCATTCCAGTCAGTTGTTCTGCAGTGAACTTCTCAGTAGGAATTTCCTTCTTAGTAGACTTTGTATGATCTTCACTAACCTTAGTCTTCTTAACAGTTTGAGAATCACTTACTTTGGCCTTTCTCTTCAATCTAGGAAACTTTCTTTCTTCTTCTTCAGAACCCATAGGAATAAAAGATTTATCTTGTTTTACAGTCCTGTAGTAAGCCTTTTCAACTTGATCATCAGGCATTCCTTTAAATTGATGCCTTTTCCAGTTACCAACATGACAACAATAAGTCTTCATATATGCAAGTATTTGTGCCTTGGTTGGTTGTCTTTGTTTCTTCTGAACCTTTTTGACTGAATTAATCACATCATCTAGTGCTTGATTGTTCTTCATTATAATAAAATCCTTCAACCGAGCTGTTCTTTGTTCCTCAGTTAAGGATGCATCAGCAACAAGGTCACTTGCCTTTTTCTTGATTTCTGGATTATTAGCCACCAGAAACTGAATATCTTCTTCAGTAGGAACATAACTAAACTCTAGAGCTTTCTCTTTCATAATTGTAGGTTGAACAGTGGAAATTGAATCAGTATTTTCCATTCTATCCAATCTTTTAGCTTCCAAAAAACTTGCAACTTCTATTTCTTAAAATCTTTTCTTTTCAGCAACTTTCTCAGTAATTTGATCTTCTGCTATCTTCTTAGCAATTTCTCTATCAAGATCAATCTGAACTTGTCTTTTCTTTGAAATCTTACTTTCAGGTTGTTGTACATCTTCCATAACTGCTTTACCCTTGTCTGTCTTCAATTTAGCAAATTCTTCACTTGCAGTGGCAATATTTGGCTCTGCAGTGGAAATAGAATCAATGGTAAAATTTGGCTCTGCAGTGTGGAAAATGTCTTGATCTTTAAGTTGCACTCCATGATCTTCAAGTTTCTCTCCACGAGTTTCAGCTTCCTTTGTACCTTTACTTGTATTTCCTTCATCTTCAAAATCAATTTTCCTCCCCTCAGTGTCAGAACCTGTTTTCCTCCCCTGTTTGGAAGAATTTCCCAAATCATGATCAGCTGAATCACCATCAGAAGGTGAGGATGAAGATGAAATCACCATCTTTGCAGACTGCTTTTTTTTGTCCAACCTCTGCATCTCTCCCTTTAAAGTCTGAATCTCTGTCATTAAGAGTTGAACATCCTTGGCATGCTGCTTCTTGACAGTAGCCAAGTCCTTTTGTAGAGACTCAACCTGCTGTGCTAATTTGGTACACAAAACCATCAATTCCAATTGGTTACCACTGCCCTCAGCACTTCCAACTGTGTTACCTGTTGGGAGAGGTAAATCATGGGGCAAAGGTCCAGATTCCTCCATAGTAGGACTAGGTGGAAGTCTAGAACCACCACTGCTTGTTCCTATACCATAAGGTTCAGAAACTTGCTGTGTTGTCATGAGAGGAGTTGTCTGATTAGACCTTCTCTCATAGGTTCTTGTAACTGGTGGGGTATAATCAATGTTGGGAACATTAATTATGGGTGTGTGTTGTTCAGATGAAATTTTAGCAAGCATTTGGGGTAGGAGAGGTGTAAAAATCATATTGCCATCTTTATTCAAATTTTGAAAAACTTTAGGCTTTAGGCAACTGATTTGATAAACAGTAGTATGAGGTTGCAGTTGAAATTCATTAAGCATAGCTTGCACAAACCTTGGATACATTAAAAATTTGGTTTTACTATGTACATTGCCTTGCATACTTGTAAAAATATAGTTGGACCAGTTGAAAATCTTATCAGTGACAAGACAAACCAAAGGATAAGCCATGGTTGAACTAAATTGCTCATAAGATGTTTTCTTAGGACTAAGGCAATGTAAAAAAGTATGACTCAAAAATCTCTATTGGGGACAAAAACCACTCTTTTTGAAAGTAGCCTTTTTGTCAGTGGTATCATACCCCATGGATGATAAAGTATCATGAATATCAGACATAGGTAATGTGATGAGACCATTGAGATCATCCAAGTGAAGTACTCTCCTCAGGGATGCCTCTGTAACATCAATATTTACCCCATCTACAGTGGCTCTTAGAGCATCCACTGTTTCATGTGTATCTCCAATCTCAAGTGTTATGGACTTGGCAGTAGTCCAAAATTGTTTGATTTGAGAGATATAGATTGTGGGTTTTAAAAGCAATGCATACCTTATATGAGTGGTATGAAGAAAGTCCACAATCTGATGAAAAACAGGGCCACTCTTCTCATTAGACTTTTGTAGGTAGGCCACTATGTTGTGCTCATCTACAAATTTCAAAGAAGCCATAGAAACTTTTGATGAAAAATATTATTATGTCAGTAAGAATTAAAGTAATGATTAGCCAATTGAGAGAAAAAGATATATATAGGGTTAGGGTTTAGAATTGTTGCGCAAGAAAAATTATCTTTAGAGAGTATTATAAGATGGAAAGAAGATAATTTCCTTTAATATTTTAACCCTATATGTATGATAACAGTGGTTACTTTCAACGGCTAGTAAAAATTAGTTACTGACACAATCAGTTGTAACGGCTAGAACAACAGTGGTAAAATAACACTGTCAGTGGAAACTGTGAACTAACAGTGGTAATTTTTCACAAAAATTTCAAAGAGTAGTGGAAAATAAAAGCATTAGAAAACAAGACTGCTCCCATTATAGTTTTTAGCAAACTATCAGCTATCAACGGATTTGATATGTCTTTACCATGAGTCGTTTGCTATGGACTAGCCAACTCTTAATCATAAAGAATATGGTGAGTTGATAACCATATAGTTTTTGGTAAACTTTCAACCATAAACGGATTTGTCAAGTCTTTACCAGTAGCCGTTTTCTCTGGACTAGTTGATTCTTATGTGTATTAGACATGGTGAATCAATAACCATTTGTTGTGTATCTCAGACATACACCTTTTAACTCCAACTCCTCATCAAAACTTGATATACTTATCAGTAAAAGATGAGAATAACCAACTTGATATTAACCAAAGTTACCTTTAACCAAACTATTACCCAAGCAAAATATCTTCCAAAGTCAACTCAATAATATCTATATTTACTCCTTTACCTACCAAAATAAGAAAACGGTAAATATCTTCATTAAATAACCCTTCAACCGACTTTGTCTATATAAGGAGGCTTGGCTTAAGATAAACTTCATCAATTTTCATTCAAACACAATATCCCCAAAACCATAAGCATGAGCAATCCTTCCAACACTATCAACATCTCTTCTGACTCAGAAGAAGAGTATGTAATCGAATCAGAATCATCTTCAGAAGCATCAGGATGGTTTGGATACTTCCCACCAGGGGCTGGCTCTTCATCCAAAAGATATACCAAAGAAACTGCTAAGCGAAAGCCTGCAGCTAAGCCTGCAAAATCTCTTGAGTTCTACTCCGATTCATCAGATGATGATGATGCAAATGATGAAACCTATTCCATGGCTAAGGAGTTTCCAAAAGCTCTTTCAATAGCACTGAAAACAGCTATCTCCAATATGAAGCAGATATCCATTCCAACAAGGCCTGCAATGCTACCAAGACCTCCTCCACAGATTCTTGGGCTTCCATGTCCAAGAATGCAATCCAATTTTGAGAACAAGAGAAAGAGAGCCCAGAAGAATAAACATGATTATGTGGGCAAGGGCAAGAGACCAATGGAATAACTGAAGATAGGTGTAGGATGTGCTAGGTTTCAGTCTTTTGTGTTAAGTTAACTAGGAGTACTCTTGATTGTAATGAATTATGTGATAGTAATGAAGTTCCTCTGTTTTTCCTTTTTCCACTGAAAGCATGTTACCATTGGTTGCAATAGAATTCCCACTGTAACCTAATGTCAGCAGAATCATCAATGGATAATCTTAGATAGGATCTAAACAACCTAGAACAACGATTCATCAAAGAGTAACTATTTAATTATAAACAAAGAATCCTTCAAACTGTAATTCACTAACATAAACCAAATACTGGAATCACAATCGCATTGGCAATGGTTAATATATTGAAAGAATTAAGCATAGCAGTGGCTATACTCAATAAAGTCAACACATAAGCATTGATACACTTTCCAAGAGCACAGTACTCCAATTTACTCCTCAACTACTTGCACCTTCCCCTCATTAACTTCTTGAATCCAACTTAACATATAATAAACAAACCATTCAACACAAATCACTCAAATCACATACTCCATAACTTTCACTCTCAAAGCAACACCATGAGTCAATCAAGTCCAATCAATCTTTCTTCAAGCAGTTCATCTGATAGTTCCTGGGATGATTTTGTTTTGAAAAACCCTGGAAGAGTTGAAAAAGAGGAGTATGAGAAGGTTGTATCCAAGAAGAGAAAGCAGTCACTTGCTTTTTCAAATCCTTTTTCTGCTGGACCTTCATCACTACCACCAGAGCCTCAGGATGCATTAATCAAAGAAGATAGCCCAGAAATCAGCTCCTATGTGTCTCCATATGTTACAGATGATGAGACCTCTGGAAGAGTCCTGAGTGTTCCTCCTCTTGCAGCAATAGCTCCTACTGAAGAACTGCAATCATCACCTTCTCTACCATTTCTGCCAGCACCACCATCAGCAGTTCCTTCATCATCCTCACCACCTACTGGAATAGTGGTGATGGGTTTAGCAAGCCCTAGGGTGTATGACTGGATTAACATGCGTGGTGCTCCTAAGGTGATGCCAAGCTGGGCTTTACCCAAGAATCCATGAAGGATTGATGATGGGTAGGAAGGGGATGGGTTAGGAAATGTGTTTGGAGTAGGATGTTGGTGATTGTTTTTTCAGTTAATGTTGTAATGTTTGTACTCTGTACTTCATGGATGTAGTTTTACTGCACTCACAGTGCAGTTTTGTAATATTAATAATAATCCATGTTTTCCTTTATCTTTAGTGTTCCTGCATCACACATCACAATCCAATAACTTCATTATCAAAACTGACATACTGTCCATCATATTGCTCAAAATCAGAAAGATAGGACTTGTTGCCAGTCATGTGCCTTGAACACCCACTATCTGTATATCCTTGATCTGACCTTTTTGTCCTTGGATGTTCCTGCACATATGAGTAAAGAGTTAGTTTCTTTTGGGGACCCAAGCCATGATTGACTTGGATCTGCCTCGTGTATCAATATAGTTAAATCTATCAAAGGTCATTGATACACCATTGGGATTGGTTGTAGAGGTATTTCCTTTAGATTTCCATTCCCAACGTGCTGAGGCCTTCACAACATTTCCCATGTCCCCTCTTTTCATATTTATAACCCTTGCAGTGGTAACTTTTGAATGAGCAGTGGTAACTGCTGGTTTCTTTTTAGGTACCCACTGTTGATTATTATTAACCTTTTAGCTTGAAAGGTTGTTTTTCCTGTTTGTGCAGATTTTGTTAAACTTGTTTTGAAGTTTGCACTTTTAACAGGTGACTTAGGGTGAGCAGTGTTAACAGTTTGTGCAGTGGCAAACATTTTGAGGCCACTTCTAAGTTGAACTACTCTTGGGACCATTTTGCAATTAGAGCTAGGGTGTACATTATGTTGATTCCTGTTAGACTCCACCCTTTTATACCCATAGACTTCCCTTCTCCCAACATGATAGTCACAATAAGCATGTAAATGATCAAAACTACCACAGATATAGCATGCCTTATTGTTCATAACAAAATAACTACCTAGTTGTTGATATTTAACATGATTTCAACTCCTCTGGTTACCCCTAGGAGCTGTAGGCTTGTTCCTATACATCTCAGCATTCCTTACAGTTGGTCTAGGTTTATTAACTGGTTTCCTAGGTTCCTCTATAACAGTATTAACAACTTTTGGGATAGTAGTCTCTACATTCTTTTTAACACTCTCATCTACAACAGATGAGTCACTAGCACTCTCAAAAACATCATTATCAAGCTTATTTTCTTCCTCACTCTTCACAACTGTGTCTTTTAAAGGACCATATTCTCTTTCAAGATCCTTAAAATCCTCTATGCCTGTATGAGCTAAATCTATACCTGGAGGTGAATGAACACCCCTTAGTGGTGGAGGCGCAGTATTATAACCCATACCAGACTTAGCTTTATTATATATTTGAGCATTCCAAATTTTATCAATTGACTCAGACTGATGATAACATGTGTCTACAGTTAAATTGACATTTTCAATTTTCTTTTGAAGTTTTTCAAGCTCCTTTTGGTATGCTTCATTCAGAGCAGTTGTATGTTCTACCTCTCTCCTAAGAAGAATCATATCATCATTATAATTTGACTCATTTTCCTGATAATGCTCTATTTGTTTTTCTAAAACTGCCTTGGCTCTCCTAAGATTAGCCACAGTATAATTAGAAATGTATAACTCTTGTCTTTCATTAGAATATAAATCATTGAGTCTTTCAACTTCTCTAGCAGCCCTACATGTTTTAGAGCAACATTTAGAGTTTTGTACCTCAGAGTCAGAGAAAGCCATAAGAGCAACTTCAGCAGAAACAAGAGCAACATCTGTGTGTTCTTCTTCAAGATCATCAGCCATGAAACTCCAATCATAGCTCACACCATCAATAGCCAACATTGCCTTTGGTTCTTCCACAGTTGGTCCCTTCTTTTGCTTGTACCATGTAGATCTGTTGTCCTTGGTCTTTGGTCTTCTACATTCTCTAGCAAAATGTCCAAACTTGTGGCAGTTAAAGCACTCCACTTTCTTCTTATCAAAGCCTGCAGTATCATCACCATTTATGTGGATAGGCTTGCCAGTCTTCTTGTAGAATTTCTTAGCCCTCATGCTAAGAAGAGCTATCTGCCATTTTATATCCATCTCCTCCAAGTCATCTTCATCGATTTGCTCTATGTCTTCATGAGTTAAGAGAGAGCCATCAACTTGTGTGGAGATAAAAGCATAAAAGGTAGGATCTCCAATACTAGCAACCTTCTTCTTTGATCCTGCAGTGGAAATATTCACATTGCCAGTGGAAACTTTAGAACCTACAGTGGCAATATCATCATCACTTTCATCTTCAGAATTATCACTGTCAACAGAATTTGACAACAATGCCAAGCTACTAGAGCTTGTACTAAGTTTCCCTGCCTTCTTCAACCTTTGTTCAATAAGTTTGAAGTTGTTGTAAAGATCATTGAGCTTCATTGTTTCTATGTCTGTTTTGTTTTCCCAGACAGTAACATTGGTTTGAAACTCTAAAGGCAAACTTCTTAGAAACTTCAAATTGTGGTCTTCCTTTTCTACCTCAATGCCAAACACAGTCAGTTGTGTAACAATCTTCTGAAGTTTGGTGAAAATACTATCAAGAGAGTCATTGCTTGAAGCAGAGAAGTTTTCATAACTTTGCTTTAACAATGTCTTTTGAGTCTTCATTGTAGCATCATTACCACCAAACACTGAGCAAATCTCTTCAAACAGTTCTTTAGCAGTCTTGAACTTGCTGAATGCAATAATCTGGTCTCTAGGAAGAGTCATCAGCAACATACTTCTAGCTTTAAGATCATTCTTCTTTTGAGCTTTTTCAGCATTTGATTCAGGCACAGAAAATTTCACAACATCTGTGTCACCAACTTTTGAAGTAGTGGTCACAGATTTGAAAGAATCACCAAGTTGAATGATCTCCCATAGAGCATAGTCCTGTATGAGGAAGTATTGCTCAATCAGTATCCTACACATCTCAAACTCATTAAGCTTAAGCTTAGGGAGTCTGGGTGTAGAAGAAGAGTTTGATTGGTTATTTTCCATCTCCATTGAATTGAGTGAGTGAATCAAGCTAATTCCTTGGATCTTCTAAAAAAAATATCAGAACCTTCGCTCTGATACCACTTGATGGATCTGGACACACTCCTTATGTCAATAATATTTTGTATGATATTATCAAGCAAGCGGAATTTACTTAAGTAATACTTAGAAGACGAATAATATGATGTATGAGAATAAACACAAAACTCAAGCTCCAATATTATTAATGAATAATACGAGTGATCTTAACTTATCACTAGGGTTACACCTTGAAGTTTTCGTAGGTAATCTTGTAATGTAATACGTACCTAAGACAATGACCTAGGATCTCCTTTTATACAACAAGGAGTCCTTTACAAGATAAGTATAAAGCTAACATAATAGAATATACATAAGATCTATTCTATACTTATCTAGACGCGTTTAACCTTATCATAAACTGATAGTAGTGGTAATGAAGAACTTGCAGTGGGAATATGTTTCCACTGCTAGTATTAATCCATGCAGTGTAAACCACAACTATCCGTGGTAACGGATTATTCCCAACACAACTTAATCCCTGAGATAGCTCGGTGGGTACTTGTAGTTGTGCTCAGACTCAGCCTGAGCTTCGTGAGGAGTTACACCCTTTGTCATTTCAATCCCAAGTGTTAATACAAATAAACCGTAAAAACGTTTATTAATATTTTGCGATCTCTTTGTGTTTTGTTGATAACAAATATAATGTTGTCTTAAGTATAATTATAAGGATACATTTTATTTTTGTAAATCATTTACATATAGCCATTTAAATACAAAAATGTAGTAATTAAGCATTTGTTGTAATAGTTTATTAGGATGGGTAAAAACCATAACCCATGGACCATAACCCATGGATCTTAACCCATACCCAAGAAGACTAGATACAATGTATACTTAGATACATTGAATCTAAAGAAAACCCATGGACCAACCCATAACCCATGACCCATAACCAAAACACCCATGGGCAAATAGGAGCGTTCCACGGATCCCTAGGTTTACACTAGACGGATCCCAAGTTGAAGGGATCCGTGGGATCCGGGGAAACAGTGAAGAATCTTGCCTATAAATAAAGAGCCATTTCTTCATTCTAACTCACCCCTCTTCTTACTAAATCTCTCAAAAACTCTCATTCTCTTCTAACATATAGATCACTTGATCTAGAGAGTTGTTCTTCTTTTCTTTCTATTGTGATCCTCATATAGGTCCTTCTCTAAGGAGAGATCACGAGCATTCTACAAGTCATCCAAGCAGGGGGTCCTTGATTGATTTGTCACTCCGCAAGATTTCTGTAGCGAAGATCTTGTATTTGATATTTCACATATTTGTTGTGTAATAGTCGTGTTGGTTTGGTCCACCGTGTTACGGACTCGGTATCTAGCTTTGTACCGGAAAAAGTGTAAGCAACATTGTGAAGGCTTCTCCGCCAAGTGAAGGAGTTTGTTGACATAGTGCTTGAACTCTCGAGTAGGTGACTCGGGGAGTGGAGTAGGGCAAGGAAGGTGTCCTTGTAGCCGAACCACTATAAATCGGTTGTGTCATTTCTATCCCTTAACTTTATTTATTTGCTTGCATTATCATTAGATCTATACGTTCTCAACATCCATACGATTTCACATAAGATCGGATCTAAAGTTTTTGAAATCAACTTAAAATCGGCAAAACTATTCAACCCCCCTTCTAGTTTTCCACAATTGGCATCAAGAGCTAAGTTTATAAAAGTTTTAAAGTAAAATTGTATTTTAAAAACTTTTCGATCACTATGGGTTCTGAAAATTATAAGGAAGGGCAATCTATGCAACGACCACCACTACTTGAAACTAATGGTTTTATATATTGGAAAAATAGATTCGAAACATATGTGAAATCTAAAGATATTGATATTTGGTACATTATTGTTGAAGGCGACTTTGAGGCTACCTCAAAAGACGATAAAGGGAATTTAGTTAACATACCTCATGATAAACTAAATGATAAAATGAAGAAAAAGCTTTCTAAAAATAGTGAAGCAAAAATGGTTTTATATAATGCTTTACCGAAAAAGGAATTCGAAAGAATTTCTATGCTTAAAACCTCTAAAGAAATTTGGACTTCTTTAGTTGTAACTCATCAAGGCAACCAACAAGTTAAGAATAATAAAACTGATTTATTTTTTCAACAATATGAACAATTTTCAATATCGGATGAGGAAACTATAGATCATTCCTTTGCTAACTTTAATATATTACATCGTTACAAGCACTTGATGAATCATTTTCTAGCCGTAACCATGTTAGGAGATATCTAAGGGCACTTCCATTGAAGTGGAGATCCAAGGTGACGGCGATCGAAGAGTCAAAAGATTTGACAATCCTCACCCTCGATGAACTCATAGGCAACCTAAAAGTCTACGAGCTTGTCCTTGCCAAAGACTCCGAAGCCTCAAAGGTAAAAGAGAAACACAAATCTCTGGCCCTTAAAGCCAAAAAGGCTTCAAGCGATGAAGAGAACTCCTCTTCGAATAGTGACGACGAGGAGTATGCTATGGTGGTAAGGGACTTTAAAAAGTTCTTTAGAAGAAAGGGAAGATACGTCAAACAACCATATGACGATAAGAAAGGCTTTCGGAAAAGCAAAGAGGACGAGAAGGCAAAGGATGATCGTACTTGCTTTAAATGTGGTGATCCTAACCACTTTATTAGTAAGTGTCCCAAACGGGATGATCAAAAGGCATTCGTGAGCGACACGTGGGGAATGAGCAACGAGGAGGATGAAGAAATTTGTCTCATGGCAAATGACGAGGTATGTCACGAATACTATAGTAGCTCATCACTTGATGACGACTCTTTGCATAATGAATATGACAAACTATGCAATATTAGCTTAAAACTAATTAACAAAAATAAGCTTTTAAAGAGTCAAAACCAACATTTAGATAAAGAAGTCATAGAATTAAAAGCAAAACTAAAACGTTTAGAAAAGGGTAAAATAGCAAGTGGTGAATGTGAACTTTGCGTTCAACTTCAAACACTAGTTGATCATCTAGATTCTAAAATTGCTAGAATGAGTACAAACACTTTAGATACGATATTAGATAATGTTAAAACCGGTAACAACCAAAAAGGTTTAGGGATTCAACAACTTGATCCATCAACTAGTGAAAATAAAGAAACAAAATTTGTTAAAGCACTAGAAAAACCAGCCACTGTTGTGGCGGATCCCACGGATCTCTTGATGAGGGAACCGGCTAGTGTACAGCCAGGGATCCGTGGATCTGCTGTAGCAAACAGTAGCAATAAAGTAGCGTCTTCATCTAGAACTGATTTTGTGATCATTAATAGGAAGAAACCAACTCACGTCACCACTAGACAACCACCTCCAAAATATAATCCTACTTTTGCAAGAAACAAAGCTCCATCTTTTTCAAAACCTAATTCATTTAGGAGACCTAATAACGTTTATCCAAGAAGTAACCATCAAATGGGATGGAACCCAAATATGCAAAACGGTTTTCCTTTTCAAAACTTTGCTCCATGGAATGCATATTCATCTTATCCATACATGTCTAACATGAATGGAATGTTTAACACTAATGGACCCATGAACAAATGGGGACCAAACTTTTGAGTTTATTATTGTTTTAGGTGTGCTTAAAGGTCGATCTAGACCCCGATGAATGGGTCAAGGATAGCGGGTGCACGAGGCACATGACCGGTAATAGGGATCTATTCTCCACATATGAATCCGTAAATGGAGGTAATGTGGTGTTTGGAAATAGCAAAAGTAGAATCATCGGTAAAGGTACGATTTCTAACAAATCTCTAACCATTAACGATGTGTGTCACGTAGAAAACATAAACTTTAATCTCTTAAGTATAGGACAAATATGTGATAAAAGTTCAATGTACTTTTTACCGAAACCGGTAGTAAGATACTAAAATATGGCATAACCATAGGAAGAGGAATTAGGAAACATGGAGTCTATGTCATTTGTTAGGACCGAAAAACATAAGATTTATATGGTTTGGAGGTCTTGGTTGGTGGAAGAAGATGAAGATCTTCATCCTTTTTAGAGAGAGAAACTAGAGAGAGGGAGGAGAAAACAATGGAAACTTTATTAAGAAAACACACACTACAAATGACCAAATGATTCACCTCACCCCTCATGGAGAGTCATGAGGGGTATTTATAGGCTCTACTTGCTACAACTTTGCCACTTAAATGATACTAGTCCCTATGGGAAAAGTATACTATGCATCTAGTCCAATTTACGTAAGTGACGTTAACTTTATAAAAGCGAGGCTAACAATCTCCCTCCAAGATACCGTCACACATGAATGGTTACAATGAGACCTATAAATACAAAACAAAGTAAATTACAATAGTAATGAACAACGTTGACTTTCTTGAAGCGCAGAGTCTCTGTAGTCTAGATACCGAGGCAAACTTGAAGTTCTCCCTTCCGACGATCTCGGCATTTGATCTTCTTGTAGCTCTGAACTTCAACTGTAACGATCTAGTTAGGTTATTACTCCCTCCTAACTAGTGAGCCTTTTTTTCTTTCTCTGCTCCCTCATGAACCGACAACACTCTTCCAACACGCAGCGGAGAAAGTAAACTCTTGTAGCACAATGGTTGTCGTTCTGGGAACATCATAACATCATAACTCACTTAGTATTGCATCCAAGTTGGTAAAAAGCCCCGATGTACACCACACTACTTCTCCTTCTTCGGTCTTAAGCACAAATCCCTTCGTAATCCAATCATGGAAGATGAAATACCAACTTCTCCCTCCTGATGGTTGCGAGCTATCGGAATCATCATAATGTTGCGTACATGCCGCATTACCTTTTTGATGCAATCTTAACATCATAGCTTTATAAAAATTCCGTGAGAGTGTGTCGCAAAAATACTCTCAATAAATTTCTCTAACCAACCTTAAAACGAACCTCCTTTGAATTCACCAGCTATTAGTAATGACCACATATGGAGATAACCCGATACGACCCGCTTGAAAAGGAAGCAAACATCCCAACTTTGTGACTTACTGCTTGTTCTAAAATTTTTGAACAATCCACAACACCGTGTGACACCAACTGCTAAAGCTTCCTCAAAGTGATGGTTACACACTGTGAGCACTACAACGTAACTCCTTAAATCAGTTATAACCATATTGTCAAATTTCATAATGTGCTCCAACAAGTTATCTTGAGGCATGCATCCAACCAACCAACGTCTCAAAGATAAAGAAGTCCACCCGTGAAACGTCACTACAATTTCTCGTCAATAATACCGTACAAAAACTCCGTAGCCATTTTTTCAAATTTTCCTCAAGCCGTGAATATATGTATCCTCCGTGAAAATATACCATAACCAAAATTACCAACTTTGTCCCAAATGTTATCACAATTAATTTTGGTTAAATATGATATTAACTAAAATTAATGGATATCATTTTGTTAACCAAATAGCACATTTTCAGCCTCCCATTCACTTCAGCCTAGATATATCACAATCCAACGAGAAGCCCAAGTGTCCAACTTCAAGCGATCATCCCATAATAACTCGGCCCAACAAAAAACTTATATCTGATCCATTTTCAGCCCATGTGATAAGTGTTATATTCGGATATAAGCTTAAACACATCCCTAAACTCACGCTACATAATACCCTAAACCTAAAACACACTTCACTTGATAATAACGCCTACCACACAACGTTTCTCACTCACCAAAATAGATCTGGGAAAACAAAGAACGCACCTTTATTATCATCTCCTTTAATCCATCCCTTCTTCCAAACTACTCTCACCCAAATAACTCTTAATGTCAGATTCATCCAAATCAATCACAACCCCTTCATCCGTTCTCTTTAAAACGAAACACAAACATATTAAGAAGCCCACCAATAGCTTTCTTGCTCTATCTTTAACGGTGTAACAACAAGAGGAATGTAACAATTCACATTTTTGGGTCACTATTCATTTTTACTATTCACTGTTACTATTCACTTTTCACTATTCATCCCGTAAAATTTTATTTCACATTCTCGTAGGATAAACTATTTTAGTAATGACCTGAGAGTTCGACAATCGTTAGATCATTTTCGCAAAAGTTATTAAGAAAACACCGTTTTAAAGTTTCGTTTTGGACGGTTCACCGTTTAAACATCCCGCGCATAACGAAAATCAACTCTGATAATTTTCCTCACATCAGATAAATTTTTAGATCACTCATGATTAATTTGAGAATTTTTAAGATTTATTATTTTTATGTTCCCAAATAAGCCCAGCGCAGAACAAAACTAAACTTACGTTTTAAACGATCCTACCTACATTCAGACTTAACGATTCCTGCACTGTATTTCCTAAGATGAATAGAAACTTTTGTATTTTTGGAAAAGTCAAACATATTTCCCTCCTCCTTTGACCATAAAGAAATTAACCTTGTACGTTATACCTTTTTCTTAAATCGCGTAACTTTTAGACTTCACGTATAACTGTAAAGTTATCCCGCGTACGACGAAAACCAAAGTTTGACATCTCATATCACTTTTAGACTAATTTTAGTCTACTCTAAATAAATTCACGGTCGTTTCCCTGAAATTTCGTTCTTTTCTGATAAACTGCGAATTACGCGTTTTTGACCCGTATTTCTAGCTTTAGGCAGCGTTTTTGCACCCAATGAGACTTATCACCCATTTTATATTTTTAGGTGGAGTATATTGATGAGTTTAATCATTCCTATAAGTTTTATATTTTTACGACACCCGGTTTTACGTTTCATGAATTAAATACTTACCGTTAACGATTTTCGAAACCGAACTACACTCCGTAAAAACAAGATAATATCAAGAAAATTTCAATCTTATCACCACCACCTCATATGAAACGTGTAAGACACATGTAGGGATGATATTTGATCATTCCTTAGATCATTACAAGTATACAACTTAACCATGGTTAGTTTTTAACCCGATATGTAGTTAACTCCAAATCCTAGCCTATAAATACTAACTTAAAAACATAGAAAAAAATGCACCACCCCTTCTTATCATCTAAAGTCCTAAACCCTAAGGCATTTCTTATAGATCTTGTAAGAACATTCATGTGTTCTTGAAGAAAACTAGCGTTTGATCTTCGTTCTTGGAAGTTTTTAAGAAAAAGTCGTTATAATCTTCAAATATCTTCAAGTCTCCAAAAAGACGTCGTTATAATCTTCTTTTCTTCTTCGGGTTCTCAAGAAGGCGTTGTTATAATCTTCTAATAGTCGTGGGTTTTCGAAGACTGCAAATTCTACGTCGAAGCTCCGTTAATATTTTATTTTTCCATAATATTCAAGCATTCTATTTTAAGGTAAGTATATATAACTCAAACTTATTTAAATACTTATAAACTTTTTTAGTTTATTTATTGTATTTATAAACTCTTAATATATCATATAGCCAAGTAATTAAAATACATGTTTTACGTATTGAGCACTACAATACTAGGGAACTTCATGTGAGGGGTTCATTTGGGTAAACGGATCGACGAGTTGCTGGATTTACGAATTAAAGTGTCCTAGCTCCTCGAACGTTTACTGCATGACCTCTGAATTGTGATGGCCCGAACGGTAGTACGAGATATACAAACTAAAACCATTTCTATAAACAAACATACAAATACTACGTCATGATCAATTTAATGGCATATAAGCTCGTTCATGTTTTCTTAGGCATTATACCGAACCTAAGAGTTGACATCATATTCTAGGTTATACGTAGAGACTTCCAGGCTTATCCATCGATTCCGTTATACGTTGTGATATCATTTTTAAGGTGAGTTCTTAGCCCCGTTTTTATACTCGTTTGAAACTCTTTGGGGGAGATACATGCTCAACTATTTTCATTTACTTTCACAAGTACTCTAAACTTTTAAGGATTACCGTGAGTTCGTAGCCCCACTTTTACTCGTTTAATTGTTTACAAACTTTTGGGGGAGATACATGCTCAACTACTTGCTTTACAAATACAAATACTCAAAACATTTACACTTTTATGCTACGCTATATTTTTATACTTGATTGCAAAATACTTGATTGCATTTATACATGATTATGATATACCTATTTGCGTTATTCTTGACTGCATTATACTTATTTGCATTATTCAATTCAGTGGCTCCAAATTAAGTTGTTGGATGACCATTAATTTAGTGGCTCCAAATTAAGTTGTTGGAAGGCTATTAAATTAGATACATACGCAAGTGGCTCCAAATTAAGTTGTTGGATGACCATTAATTTAGTGGCTCCAAATTAAGTTGTTGGAAGGCTATTAAATTAGATACATACGCAAGTGGCTCCAAATTAAGTTGTTGGATGACCATTAATTTAGTGGCTCCAAATTAAGTTGTTGGAAGGCTATTAAATTAGATACATCTCAAATTAAGTTGTTGGAAGACCCTTGTGGTGACACATATACTTTTTACTACTATGATACATACATGATTGTGCAAACTATATTTTAGCAGTGGGTTGTAAACACACAGGTTGCAAGTTCTTTATGGCGGAACTTGGAACTGAGTGGATTTACAATACCTTTGCTGTGTAAACATTCTTTCAAGGCTTTTCAACTTATTCAAAACAAACTCTATGAACTCACCAACCATTGTGTTGACACTTTAGCATGTTTATCTCAGGACATAAGGCGTAGCTATTGCATGGAACTTAGAGTCGCACGACATACTTTGAAGACTTATGCTTTTATCATTTACCATTCGAAACATTTATCTATTATACTTTGGGACCTCATTGTTTGTAACTCTGATTTCATTAATCGAATGGTAACTTTTCAAAACATCTCATTTAGAGGTCGTTTTCTATAACTTGTACTTTGTATTATGAAGTAGCACCCCAGTGACACAGTCTTCCGCTGCGGTATTTTGGGGGTGTTACAGATTGGTATCAGAGCATTGGTTATAGAGAACTAGGTTGCATTTAGAGCCTAGACTATAACTACTATATACGTTGAGACCTTCCTCCCTATCGCCTTGCACACTGTAGACTTTTTCGTAATTTTAGAACATAAGAGAGATTTCTATGAACTGATTGAAACACCAAACATCATATGAGTCGATTAGTCCAATCATTGCATAGTTACTCCTAAATTATACATAGCCTGATCACCTATGTCTAATTCTGGAAGAATCGTGCAATGAAGGGAGTAGTAGTCTCATATGTGTAAGCAATTCCGTAATCGAGCCAAATTTTCAAAAGATTTCCTTCAAACCACTTGTTTCCAGTTTGATCTGAGTGACAGTTCTTGTTTGATGAGTTGCAAAGATCAAGCTAGAATCAAGTTGTTACTCAAACCGATTTAGCCTAATCTCATGACAGTTCTTGTTTGATGAGTTGTGAGATTAAGTAAAAATCGGTTACCTAAAAATCTTTTGAGGGTTTTGCTCGAGAATGGGAAAGCTTGCCTCATCAAACCTACCATAAGAGAGCATGTATTTAGGATGGGAAATAGTCGCAATAGTCACAAGAACGTACCTAAGTAGATAAGAAACCCATATACTTGAGCTTTGACGTAATCTCTTAGACTATGCACACTGTAAGTAGTGAACATCAACAGAACTTCGGGACGAAGTTCCTTTTAAGGGGTAGAGACTGTAACAATTCGCATTTTTGGGTCACTATTCATTTTTACTATTCACTGTTACTATTCACTTTTCACTATTCATCCCGTAAAATTTTATTTCACATTCTCGTAGGATAAACTATTTTAGTAATGACCTGAGAGTTCGACAATTGTTAGATCATTTTCGCAAAAGTTATTAAGAAAACACCGTTTTAAAGTTTCGTTTTGGACGGTTCACCGTTTAAACATCCCGCGCATAACGAAAATCAACTCTGATAATTTTCCTCACATCAGATAAATTTTTAGATCACTCATGATTAATTTGAGAATTTTTAAGATTTATTATTTTTATGTTCCCAAATAAGCCCAGCGCAGAACAAAACTAAACTTACGTTTTAAACGATCCTACCTATATTCAGACTTAACGATTCCTGCACTGTATTTCCTAAGATGAATAGAAACTTTTGTATTTTTGGAAAAGTCAAACATATTTCCCTCCTCCTTTGACCATAAAGAAATTAACCTTGTACGTTATACCTTTTTCTTAAATCGCGTAACTTTTAGACTTCACGTATAACTGTAAAGTTATCCCGCGTACGACGAAAACCAAAGTTTGACATCTCATATCACTTTTAGACTAATTTTAGTCTACTCTAAATAAATTCACGGTCGTTTCCCTGAAATTTCGTTCTTTTCTGATAAACTGCGAATTACGCGTTTTTGACCCGTATTTCTAGCTTTAGGCAGCGTTTTTGCACCCAATGAGACTTATCACCCATTTTATATTTTTAGGTGGAGTATATTGATGAGTTTAATCATTCCTATAAGTTTTATATTTTTACGACACCCGGTTTTACGTTTCATGAATTAAATACTTACCGTTAACGATTTTCGAAACCGAACTACACTCCGTAAAAACAAGATAATATCAAGAAAATTTCAATCTTATCACCACCACCTCATATGAAACGTGTAAGACACATGTAGGGATGATATTTGATCATTCCTTAGATCATTACAAGTATACAACTTAACCATGGTTAGTTTTTAACCCGATATGTAGTTAACTCCAAATCCTAGCCTATAAATACTAACTTAAAAACATAGAAAAAAATGCACCACCCCTTCTTATCATCTAAAGTCCTAAACCCTAAGGCATTTCTTATAGATCTTGTAAGAACATTCATGTGTTCTTGAAGAAAACTAGCGTTTGATCTTCGTTCTTGGAAGTTTTTAAGAAAAAGTCGTTATAATCTTCAAATATCTTCAAGTCTCCAAAAAGACGTCGTTATAATCTTCTTTTCTTCTTCGGGTTCTCAAGAAGGCGTTGTTATAATCTTCTAATAGTCGTGGGTTTTCGAAGACTGCAAATTCTACGTCGAAGCTCCGTTAATATTTTATTTTTCCATAATATTCAAGCATTCTATTTTAAGGTAAGTATATATAACTCAAACTTATTTAAATACTTATAAACTTTTTTAGTTTATTTATTGTATTTATAAACTCTTAATATATCATATAGCCAAGTAATTAAAATACATGTTTTACGTATTGAGCACTACAATACTAGGGAACTTCATGTGAGGGGTTCATTTAGGTAAACGGATCGACGAGTTGCTGGATTTACGAATTAAAGTGTCCTAGCTCCTCGAACGTTTACTGCATGACCTCTGAATTGTGATGGCCCGAACGGTAGTACGAGATATACAAACTAAAACCATTTCTATAAACAAACATACAAATACTACGTCATGATCAATTTAATGGCATATAAGCTCGTTCATGTTTTCTTAGGCATTATACCGAACCTAAGAGTTGACATCATATTCTAGGTTATACGTAGAGACTTCCAGGCTTATCCATCGATTCCGTTATACGTTGTGATATCATTTTTAAGGTGAGTTCTTAGCCCCGTTTTTATACTCGTTTGAAACTCTTTGGGGGAGATACATGCTCAACTATTTTCATTTACTTTCACAAGTACTCTAAACTTTTAAGGATTACCGTGAGTTCGTAGCCCCACTTTTACTCGTTTAATTGTTTACAAACTTTTGGGGGAGATACATGCTCAACTACTTGCTTTACAAATACAAATACTCAAAACATTTACACTTTTATGCTACGCTATATTTTTTATACTTGATTGCAAAATACTTGATTGCATTTATACATGATTATGATATACCTATTTGCGTTATTCTTGACTGCATTATACTTATTTGCATTATTCAATTCAGTGGCTCCAAATTAAGTTGTTGGATGACCATTAATTTAGTGGCTCCAAATTAAGTTGTTGGAAGGCTATTAAATTAGATACATACGCAAGTGGCTCCAAATTAAGTTGTTGGATGACCATTAATTTAGTGGCTCCAAATTAAGTTGTTGGAAGGCTATTAAATTAGATACATACGCAAGTGGCTCCAAATTAAGTTGTTGGATGACCATTAATTTAGTGGCTCCAAATTAAGTTGTTGGAAGGCTATTAAATTAGATACATCTCAAATTAAGTTGTTGGAAGACCCTTGTGGTGACACATATACTTTTTACTACTATGATACATACATGATTGTGCAAACTATATTTTAGCAGTGGGTTGTAAACACACAGGTTGCAAGTTCTTTATGGCGGAACTTGGAACTGAGTGGATTTACAATACCTTTGCTGTGTAAACATTCTTTCAAGGCTTTTCAACTTATTCAAAACAAACTCTATGAACTCACCAACCATTGTGTTGACACTTTAGCATGTTTATCTCAGGACATAAGGCGTAGCTATTGCATGGAACTTAGAGTCGCACGACATACTTTGAAGACTTATGCTTTTATCATTTACCATTCGAAACATTTATCTATTATACTTTGGGACCTCATTGTTTGTAACTCTGATTTCATTAATCGAATGGTAACTTTTCAAAACATCTCATTTAGAGGTCGTTTTCTATAACTTGTACTTTGTATTATGAAGTAGCACCCCAGTGACACAGTCTTCCGCTGCGGTATTTTGGGGGTGTTACAGATTGGTATCAGAGCATTGGTTATAGAGAACTAGGTTGCATTTAGAGCCTAGACTATAACTACTATATACGTTGAGACCTTCCTCCCTATCGCCTTGCACACTGTAGACTTTTTCGTAATTTTAGAACATAAGAGAGATTTCTATGAACTGATTGAAACACCAAACATCATATGAGTCGATTAGTCCAATCATTGCATAGTTACTCCTAAATTATACATAGCCTGATCACCTATGTCTAATTCTGGAAGAATCGTGCAATGAAGGGAGTAGTAGTCTCATATGTGTAAGCAATTCCGTAATCGAGCCAAATTTTCAAAAGATTTCCTTCAAACCACTTGTTTCCAGTTTGATCTGAGTGACAGTTCTTGTTTGATGAGTTGCAAAGATCAAGCTAGAATCAAGTTGTTACTCAAACCGATTTAGCCTAATCTCATGACAGTTCTTGTTTGATGAGTTGTGAGATTAAGTAAAAATCGGTTACCTAAAAATCTTTTGAGGGTTTTGCTCGAGAATGGGAAAGCTTGCCTCATCAAACCTACCATAAGAGAGCATGTATTTAGGATGGGAAATAGTCGCAATAGTCACAAGAACGTACCTAAGTAGATAAGAAACCCATATACTTGAGCTTTGACGTAATCTCTTAGACTATGCACACTGTAAGTAGTGAACATCAACAGAACTTCGGGACGAAGTTCCTTTTAAGGGGTAGAGACTGTAACAATTCGCATTTTTGGGTCACTATTCATTTTTACTATTCACTGTTACTATTCACTTTTCACTATTCATCCCGTAAAATTTTATTTCACATTCTCGTAGGATAAACTATTTTAGTAATGACCTGAGAGTTCGACAATTGTTAGATCATTTTCGCAAAAGTTATTAAGAAAACACCGTTTTAAAGTTTCGTTTTGGACGGTTCACCGTTTAAACATCCCGCGCATAACGAAAATCAACTCTGATAATTTTCCTCACATCAGATAAATTTTTAGATCACTCATGATTAATTTGAGAATTTTTAAGATTTATTATTTTTATGTTCCCAAATAAGCCCAGCGCAGAACAAAACTAAACTTACGTTTTAAACGATCCTACCTATATTCAGACTTAACGATTCCTGCACTGTATTTCCTAAGATGAATAGAAACTTTTGTATTTTTGGAAAAGTCAAACATATTTCCCTCCTCCTTTGACCATAAAGAAATTAACCTTGTACGTTATACCTTTTTCTTAAATCGCGTAACTTTTAGACTTCACGTATAACTGTAAAGTTATCCCGCGTACGACGAAAACCAAAGTTTGACATCTCATATCACTTTTAGACTAATTTTAGTCTACTCTAAATAAATTCACGATCGTTTCCCTGAAATTTCGTTCTTTTCTGATAAACTGCGAATTACGCGTTTTTGACCCGTATTTCTAGCTTTAGGCAGCGTTTTTGCACCCAATGAGACTTATCACCCATTTTATATTTTTAGGTGGAGTATATTGATGAGTTTAATCATTCCTATAAGTTTTATATTTTTACGACACCCGGTTTTACGTTTCATGAATTAAATACTTACCGTTAACGATTTTCGAAACCGAACTACACTCCGTAAAAACAAGATAATATCAAGAAAATTTCAATCTTATCACCACCACCTCATATGAAACGTGTAAGACACATGTAGGGATGATATTTGATCATTCCTTAGATCATTACAAGTATACAACTTAACCATGGTTAGTTTTTAACCCGATATGTAGTTAACTCCAAATCCTAGCCTATAAATACTAACTTAAAAACATAGAAAAAAATGCACCACCCCTTCTTATCATCTAAAGTCCTAAACCCTAAGGCATTTCTTATAGATCTTGTAAGAACATTCATGTGTTCTTGAAGAAAACTAGCGTTTGATCTTCGTTCTTGGAAGTTTTTAAGAAAAAGTCGTTATAATCTTCAAATATCTTCAAGTCTCCAAAAAGACGTCGTTATAATCTTCTTTTCTTCTTCGGGTTCTCAAGAAGGCGTTGTTATAATCTTCTAATAGTCGTGGGTTTTCGAAGACTGCAAATTCTACGTCGAAGCTCCGTTAATATTTTATTTTTCCATAATATTCAAGCATTCTATTTTAAGGTAAGTATATATAACTCAAACTTATTTAAATACTTATAAACTTTTTTAGTTTATTTATTGTATTTATAAACTCTTAATATATCATATAGCCAAGTAATTAAAATACATGTTTTACGTATTGAGCACTACAATACTAGGGAACTTCATGTGAGGGGTTCATTTGGGTAAACGGATCGACGAGTTGCTGGATTTACGAATTAAAGTGTCCTAGCTCCTCGAACGTTTACTGCATGACCTCTGAATTGTGATGGCCCGAACGGTAGTACGAGATATACAAACTAAAACCATTTCTATAAACAAACATACAAATACTACGTCATGATCAATTTAATGGCATATAAGCTCGTTCATGTTTTCTTAGGCATTATACCGAACCTAAGAGTTGACATCATATTCTAGGTTATACGTAGAGACTTCCAGGCTTATCCATCGATTCCGTTATACGTTGTGATATCATTTTTAAGGTGAGTTCTTAGCCCCGTTTTTATACTCGTTTGAAACTCTTTGGGGGAGATACATGCTCAACTATTTTCATTTACTTTCACAAGTACTCTAAACTTTTAAGGATTACCGTGAGTTCGTAGCCCCACTTTTACTCGTTTAATTGTTTACAAACTTTTGGGGGAGATACATGCTCAACTACTTGCTTTACAAATACAAATACTCAAAACATTTACACTTTTATGCTACGCTATATTTTTTATACTTGATTGCAAAATACTTGATTGCATTTATACATGATTATGATATACCTATTTGCGTTATTCTTGACTGCATTATACTTATTTGCATTATTCAATTCAGTGGCTCCAAATTAAGTTGTTGGATGACCATTAATTTAGTGGCTCCAAATTAAGTTGTTGGAAGGCTATTAAATTAGATACATACGCAAGTGGCTCCAAATTAAGTTGTTGGATGACCATTAATTTAGTGGCTCCAAATTAAGTTGTTGGAAGGCTATTAAATTAGATACATACGCAACTGGCTCCAAATTAAGTTGTTGGATGACCATTAATTTAGTGGCTCCAAATTAAGTTGTTGGAAGGCTATTAAATTAGATACATACGCAAGTGGCTCCAAATTAAGTTGTTGGATGACCATTAATTTAGTGGCTCCAAATTAAGTTGTTGGAAGGCTATTAAATTAGATACATCCCAAATTAAGTTGTTGGAAGACCCTTGTGGTGACACATATACTTTTTACTACTATGATACATACATGATTGTGCAAACTATATTTTAGCAGTGGGTTGTAAACACACAGGTTGCAAGTTCTTTATGGCGGAACTTGGAACTGAGTGGATTTACAATACCTTTGCTGTGTAAACATTCTTTCAAGGCTTTTCAACTTATTCAAAACAAACTCTATGAACTCACCAACCATTGTGTTGACACTTTAGCATGTTTATCTCAGGACATAAGGCGTAGCTATTGCATGGAACTTAGAGTCGCACGACATACTTTGAAGACTTATGCTTTTATCATTTACCATTCGAAACATTTATCTATTATACTTTGGGACCTCATTGTTTGTAACTCTGATTTCATTAATCGAATGGTAACTTTTCAAAACATCTCATTTAGAGGTCGTTTTCTATAACTTGTACTTTGTATTATGAAGTAGCACCCCAGTGACACAGTCTTCCGCTGCGGTATTTTGGGGGTGTTACAAGGAACTTCTTCAAGATCAGACGAATGAATCCGGGTAGGTTCATGTTGATGTTAATTCATTTTGTTTCTGGTCTCGAAGCGAATCAAGGAAGGAAATAACATGGTTGTTATCATTCTTTTCTTTAAGTTCGGATATTGAGGAAACATAGTTTCCAAAAGGGTCGATGAGGAAGTAGATTTAGTTGAAACAATCTTTAAAAAGATTGCAAAAAAAATTAAATTGAAACTTAGATCTATTAAGTTAATGTAGCCACCTGAAAAATTTCGCTATCTTAAATCTTCGTACTTATGAACTAGACTGTTTATCAAAATTTATTTGATCTAAATTGAGCATTTTAGCATGTACATTTCGTCTTCTTGCATAAAAATTTATGCCTATCGGAGTAGTCTTATTTAATTATGCCTAACATTTACTGATTCCAAAATCAGTCTCACAAGAAAGATTTTCTTGTCTTATGAGTCCGCACGCGTACCAAAATAAAATAAAAGAAAATGCGGGGAAATAAAAGCGAACTAATAAAAATCTAAAGTTTCATCAATCATACCAGTTTAATTAAAACGTATTCGAAAATATAAGTAATATAACTGTTCCGTTTAAAGTTATACGTTACGAGTTAACAACGGAGTACCAAAAAAATACATCTATTATCAAATCTATACACAACAAATAAATAATTCTAACCTTTTTACAACTAATAACTAATACAAAAACATAAAAATAAAACAACCTACCCTTATCTCCTCAAACCCAACGCCCCCACCTCCATTTTCTTCTCTCTAACCTCTGAAAAACCTGTTACCACCCCTCCTCCATTTTCGTCTCTTCCTTTTCCTCCTCTGCACACGCTGCCTTGCCCCCCTCCAAAAATAGCTAGACCTCCAAACCCCTTTTTCAAATATCAGTACTAACTTCAATCTAAGAGTAGTTCTCCTTTGGCTTATCCCATGAAGAAGTCGACAAACCTTGTCCTCCTTGGACCACCACTGAAGACGAAGACAGAGGAAGACCATGTGAAGACCTGAAATCGTTACCCAAAGAAGACCCTTACTCCCTCCCCACTTCGAAGGACAAGCAACCAATTCCTCTTTTACCTCTATTTAAACCATGGGTCTCAAGAGATTATCTCACACCCAAAAACCAAAAACTAAAAAGAGTGCTTGAAGTGTTTTACTAACTCTTGTGGATTCGACTTGGCGGGTTCATCCTCTTGTTGCTTTCCTCTTCCAATCGACTCGTGCTTATAAGGTTTCTATGTTTTTCCTTAGCTTAACTTTTATTTTGATTCTCGTTGTAATATTGATTTGGGTTTAATCTTGATATTGGGTTAAAAAGGATGAAAACACTAGTCGAATCATATATATGTATATATGTGGGTTAATTCTTTTGTTAATCAATGAATGCTCAAATCCTGGATATTCAAAATGTTGTTATCATCAAACATTGAATTTTAGTCTATGTGGTTGTTTGGTCGAAACTGTCACACGAAGAGGAACACTTGAATCACAAACTTTAAAACTTGAAAGATTGAAATATGTAATCGACGTGTATGAGAATCAAGGTTTAGTGTTCGGTTTATTTTCGTTAGCTAATGGTCTATATGGTTCGGTTTAATTTCGAATTACTTGACAACTTGCTTAGTCCCGACTTCGTCCCAGCTTATTTTTGGATTTACTAGTGTTCGGTTTAGGAGTATTTGATGTTTCCCATGTCTTGGTCAAGTTTGCCTTTCAAAACTGTTTTGGTTAATAACATGTGGCATATTGATTCAAGATGGGTTATGTTAGTTTTGTCGCGGGTCAAAACCCACTGTGGTTGAACCACAGAGGTGAACTTTTGGTTTTGCTACTTGCACCTTGGTCAACAAACATACAACACCGTAATGGGTCTTGGTTTGTGTCGAGGTCGAAACCCACAGCAGGTAAGCTTCCTTAGTTCCTTTGGCCTTAATCTATGTGATATCAAAAGCTAAGTAAACATGGTAAGTTTAAGTTAAACTTTGAGTAGAAGGGTGAATTAGTTTTGAATCAAATGGGTTAAAGATCCTTGGCGAATATTTGAGTAATGTTTGAGTTTTGTTGTCGAAATGTTAGTTGATTCCCTTTGTTGTTTTCATCACAAAAACGCCCCTCGAAAGTCTACTCATCCCGTTAACCGGGTACGTTGTATGGTCGTAAATGTTTGGGTCTCATAGTTTTCAGTATGTGTCGAACCTTGTGACAGGTTTATTGCGTTTGATAAATGTTTCTTTTCTTTTTCTTCATGTGTCACATTTCCTTATTTCCTTTAGTAAAGTGTACTGGTCTTTTTTTTGTTGTTCTCAACATACTGGTGCGTATGGTTTGGCAGCTGGGCCTCAGTTATGCCCAAAAACCTGGGCCCCTGCTTGACTGTTAACAACTAGGCCAAAGCCCACTTCCCTTGGCTGCTCATTTGGCCCACGTCGAGCCCAACTGTGGTGCGTCCATTTGCTGTACACGAGCAGTTACATGCAATTCTCTTTTTACAAAGTTAAGAACCAACAAAACAATTAAAGTTACATAACACTAAGTACAACAAATCGCTGTTCTAAACATACTACAATCACTTGTCTTTTAATCTTTCTCGCCTACTCGTTTTGACGTTATTGCTTTCGATATTATTCCACGATGTCTCATTTTATAAACATATGATATAAACGGATAACGAAATACAATTAACTTTTAATTCATACAAAATGAGATTTATTTTAAAACAATAATAACATCCTACACTTCGTCACCAAATATATTTTAGACATATAAACATGTCATATCCATTTTTCTAAAAGACAATTATAACACATAAAACGAAAAGTTATTTTATTTTTACCATTATAATAAAACTATTACTTTTCTATTATATATATTTTAAGCGACATTTTTATAATACGTTTACCATTTGTTTGCGATATTTTCCGTACATCATCTTTCGGTTACGACGAACCCAAGACTCACTCGTTTTAATACTTTTGTGTGTGTCTAAGCACTTCCATGAGCCAAAGTTAATCCTGTTCAATAATAAACGATACACATAAATAACTTAAACCTTTGGTGTATATAAATGTTATCAATTCAAAATACAAACGTATTAATTAAAGTATTGGTATACCAATTTATAGGTCGCGTGACGGTACTTGGTGCATCATTTACTTGACTCTTTTACTACTCGGATACTACTTTGCTAAGGTGAGTTCATAACCTCGCCTTTACTTATTTCTTTCAAACCCCGCGAGGGAGATGCATGCTATAAACTAGAGCACAAGTCTTTTCTTAAACTGTATGCTGCCTGATCATTATTATTATAGCCTAAGTTGCCTGCCATAAGTCCCTTACATCATGAACCATTAATCACTTGCGAGTGAACGCGAATATTGTGGATAGTACTATGGGAATTAACGACCCCGACTCGGTTATCGGAAATAACCGGGGCGCACTATATTTGGTTAACTATGGAATTGGCAATTCCATCTCTGAGGGCAATATTATTACTTACACCAGTAATTAGGTGTATGCAGTTAGTTTGGTGTCATGAGCTTAGCGCATAATAATAATCTATGTTTTCCATGGTGATTGTATTCGAAGCAATTATCATCTTTTACTTGTGTTCAACCATTTATTTAAACCTATGAATATCACTCAACATTTTTGTTGATCTTTTTAAGCATGTTCATCTCAGGTACTAATTAGAATATCATGAAGGCGTGGAGTGGATGTCATGGGATGCTTGAAGTGGTGTTGTTTTCAATTAAAGTTATCATTTCGTAAACATTTAAACTATCTTTTATGTAGCTTCAAAACATGCGGTATTTCCTTTTGTGTTTCCGAAACACTGAGTTTTATGAAATGATAACAACCTTTTAGTAAAAATGTCTCTTTAGAGTCGTTTTCTGTAACTTATGACTATGATCCTCTAAGTAATACCCCAAATAGTCTTCCGCTGTCACATTGTGATTTTGGGGGTGTTACAGATTGGCATCAGAGCCTAGGTTATAGAGAACCAACTTGTATTCTTTAAAACAAATTGGACTATAACCACGTTTTCAAATGGACCGTTTTACACCACCACTTCACGTCCTCCGCGCCTACTTCATTCCGATTGCACGTATGAGATTCGCTTGGCGGATAATACATAACTAGTAAATTACATGATAAAACTTATAATGCTAGCTTTCATTTAGTTAGGCATTTAGATTTGCGTGGCAGATTATGCGCAACTAACTAAATCTTATTTATTGCATGTAAATTACTTATACTTATAAATGCATATTTTCTTTTGGGTTGTTACAGTACCATGTCGTCTGCTACTCACCCTATCGACCTGACCTCCGACATTGAGATTGAGGATGCTATGTCCTCTGCCTCTACTCCCTTGGCACCGGCTATCATTGCACCTGTGTCCTCAGAGACTGAGCCCTTCGAGGAGGGTGAAGTCGTTGTCACCCCACCTGCTTTGACCATACCCGAGCATCTACCCATTTTTGGTCCCCCCCACCTATGACCGATATCTGGAGTCACAGCAGTGGCTATCACCTTCTGACATTGTATCCCAGACACCCTCACCCGCTGATTCCGTGTCTTCTACTTCTCGCCCATCACCACTACCTATTCGCCGAAGGCGAAGGCGAGCTAGGGTTCTCAAACCCTACGAGCCTGCGCCATTTGGCCAGCCATTCCGTTACCGTGAGGATGGTGCTACTTTTATACATACCGCTCGGAAACGAGTGAGGGCACCCATCACTTTTGTTCCACCTTCTGACATACCATCATCCTCTGCCTTTCCACCATCAGCTGCACCTGCACCACCACTCATACCTGTTTCACCACTACCACCACCTACCACATTCATCTATCAGACCACCACTGTACCGGCTTCATCCCCATCCCGTGCATCATCACCCTTGGTGATGCACACTGAGCCGGTGATATCTCTTAGAGAGAGAGTCCGTTTCTCACCCGCACATTCAGACCCATATCACCATGTTGTGTTTGGTACCTCTGAGCCGGGAGCCCATAGGAGGGTCGATGCTAGATGTTGGTCCTTCATGATGCCGGTCATTAGTCGATGGAGGTCGGAGGAGGGTGCACCTAGCGCTATGAAGCTTGGGGAGCATCTGTTTGCTGCTGTCGAGACTCTCCCTGTTACGGGAGAACCCCTTCATCATACCATTCCGTTGTTAGCTGCCCGAGTTCTGTGAGCTGAGGATCAGCTTGAGGATGTTGTGGTGTTCGTTGATGAGGTTCCTTTGGTCCGGATCGAGAACATTGAGGACGAGGTTGGAGAGCTCCTTAACGGGAGGACCACGATGGAGAGAGTGCTTGATAGGGTTAGTGCCCAGTCTGAGAGAGCTAGCGGAGCAGTGACAGTGTTGGAGAGGAGGATGGAGTCAGATAGATTAGGACTGCTGGACAGAGCTGAGATGTTGGAGGGAGTTGTGTGATGACAGTCTGAGAGGATGATGATCATGGAGACTCGTGCTACTTCCCTGGAGCAGAGATTGGAGGCACGAGATAGAGAGGTGGATGATCTGGCAGAGCTAGTTCGTGATCTGCAGCGCCGAGTGAGGGGCACACCCGACAGCCTCTAGATTGGTGATTCATCTATTTAGTTTTCTGGTACTTTAGCCTGCCGCATGTGGCACTAATAAAGGCTTTGTATTCGCATGTTTTGTAAACTATCGAACAAGCTATTTATGTGACATTGTATGGTATTGTATCACCATGTATGGATGGTGAACCTATGGCATTATGGTTGTTGTTTCTTGATATTCTTATGTATGATGATCTTTCTTATTTGTCGGTTTGTGTGAATCGAAGTGATCATTTATATATTCTCTTGTGTGGTTCTAACATATTGTGATTCTTTCTTATGATGATTATACTCTATTGATATAATGTGATGATCTTGACTATTATGAAACCATTTTTATAATAATTCACAATTATGTTGAATGATTCTGAAATCTGAGTGTATGTATTTAGAAAAATGGCAAGAACAAGAGCTGCCCCTACCCCTACTCCAACTCCTGAGATGACCCCTGATGCAATTCGGAGAATGGTTACCAATGAGATTGGTGCTGCTTTTGCTGCAAGACCTGCTGAGGCAGCTCGAGAAAATGAAGCCCCAAGTCAAGCCAACGGGAATGAAACTGTGGTGAATCGCAAATGTGGATACAAGGAGTTCATGAATTGCAAACCTACTTTCTTCAAAGGAACTGAAGGCGCTGTTGGCCTTATCCATTGGTTTGAAAGATCTGAAACTGTGTTTCTTCTAAGTGATTGCTCGGAAGATTGCAAGGTGAAATTTGCTACTGGTACTCTGTTAGAAGATGCATTGTCTTGGTGGAAGGCTCATGCTCAACCTATTGGCATGGAAGAAGCCTACAAAACCACTTGGACTGAACTGAAGCAATTGATGATGAAGCAATACTGTCCAAGGACCGAGATCAAGAAGCTAGAAGATGAGTTCTATCATCTGACTACTAAGGGCAATGATCTCAAGACCTACTTCAAGCGTTTCCAAGAATTGAAAGCTCAATGCCCATCCATGGTTTCTGATGAGGTTAAGTTGCTGGAAAATCTCATTGGGGGATTACCCCGAAACATTGAGGGCAATGTTACTGCATCAAAGCCCAAGACCGTGGAAGAAGTGACCACAATTTCCTACCAACTCATGGATCAAGTCTTGAAACATGGAGCCGTGCAAGGCAACAATGACAACAAAAGGAAATTTGATGACCGCCGAGGCAACACTTCAAACAACCACCATCACAAAAACTCCTTCCATCACAACAATAATCGTAACAACAACAACCAAGGCCGCAACAACCACAATCAACACCGCAACAACAACCCCAACCCATACCACCAAAACCGAAACAACCACCACAATCAACAAAACTGTAGGCAAGAAGTTGCGAGGGCTTATGCTGCTACCCCCGCCACTGGAAGAGGCTATGCTGGACCACACCCTTTGTGCACTCGATGCAACCTGCATCATGTGGGACATTGTACCATTAAGTGTGGAAAGTGTAACAAGGTGGGCCATGCCCACAAAGATTGCCGAAGCCCTGCTACTAGAAGTAACCTTCAACCCATGGGAATAACTTGCTTTGGATGTGGAGAAGCTGGACATGTCAAGAGTAGATGTCCAAAGCTGTATGGGAACAACAACAACAATAACAACAACAACCCTGCTAGAGTAAGAGCTTATGTGCTAGGAGAAGGAGATGCACAAGAGAACCCGGATGTCGTTACGGGTACGTTTTCACTCAACCATCATTTAGCTAAAGTGTTATTTGATTCTGGAGCCGACAAAAGCTTTGTGTCTTCTAAGTTTGCACCTTTGTTAAAAGTCACCCCAACTGCCCTAGATACCACTTATGAAATAGTGCTAGCCGATGGAAAAATAGTTGGAACTAACACTATCCTTCGAGGTTGCAGCCTATCCTTATCAAATCACCCGTTCGATATAGACCTTATGCCTATCCAACTTGGTAGCTTCGATGCTGTCATTGGCATGGATTGGCTATCCAAGAATCGTGCAAGAATCATCTGTGACGAGAAAGTCGTTCACATCCCTCTCGATGGCGAAACTCTAATCATTCGGGGTAATCGTAGTAAAACTCGATTGAACATCATCTCGTGCGTTAAAACGGCAAAGTACATAGAAAAAGGATGCCACATTTTTCTAGCCCAAGTAATGGAGAAGGAGAAAGCGGATGAGAAGCAACTAAAAGACGTCCCCGTGGCTAGGGACTTTCCCGAAGTATTTCCCGAAGACTTGCCTGGCCTTCCTCCAAGTCGGCAAGTAGAATTCCAAATCGAGCTAGTGCCGGGAGCGGCACCCGTGGCACGAGCACCTTATAGATTGGCACCTTCCGAACTACAAGAATTGTCTGACCAACTTCAAGAACTGTCCGAAAGAGGATTTATTCGACCGAGTTCTTCGCCTTGGGGAGCTCCGGTCTTATTTGTCAAAAAGAAGGACGGATCTTTCCGCATGTGTATTGATTACTGAGAGTTGAACAAACTGACGGTGAAAAATCGCTATCCATTGCCTAGGATTGATGATCTGTTTGACCAACTGCAAGGGTCAAGCGTCTACTCAAAGATTGATCTGAGATCTGGTTATCATCAACTGAGAGTTAGAGAGGAGGATATCCCGAAAACTGCTTTTCGAACACGATACGGCCTCTATGAGTTCCAAGTGATGCCATTTGGTTTGACAAATGCACCGACGGTGTTCATGGACCTGATGAACCGAGTGTGTAAACCTTACTTGGAGAAATTTGTGATTGTGTTCATTGACGACATTCTCATCTATTCCCGCAACAAGGAAGAGCATGCAGAATACTTGAAAGCCATCCTAGAGCTGCTCAAGAAAGAAGAACTGTATGCTAAGTTTTCCAAGTGCGACTTCTGGATTCAAAAAGTTCAATTCCTTGGTCACGTGATAGATAGTAATGGTCTTCATGTTGATCCTTCAAAAATCAAAGTTGTAAAGGATTGGTCATCCCCTACTACCCCTACCGAGATACGCTAATTTTTGGGAATTGCGGGTTATTATCGAAGATTTATCAAAGGATTTTCGAAAATCGCTAAACCTCTAACGGAGCTAACCCAAAAAAACAAGAACTTTGACTGGGGTGAGAAACAAGAGTTAGCCTTTCAACTCTTGAAACAAAAGCTTTGCGAAGCTCCTATCTTAGCCTTACCCGATGGAGTAGAAGATTTTGTGCTCTACTGTGATGCATCACACCTAGGGTTAGGTGCGGTATTGATGCAAAGAAACAAGGTGATCGCTTATGCTTCGCGACAACTCAAAACTCACGAGAAGAACTACACTACCCATGGCTTGGAATTGGGAGCCGTGGTTTTCGCTCTCAAAATATGGAGACATTACCTATATGGAACCAAGTGTACGGTATTCACCGACCATAAAAGTCTCCAACACATTCTCGATCAAAAGGAACTAAACATGCGACAACGCCGATGGCTAGAATTGCTTAGTGATTACGACTGTGAAATCCGTTATCACCCGGGAAAAGCAAATGTCGTGGCTGATGCTCTTAGTCGAAAGGATCGACCTAAACCTCTTCGAGTAATATCCTTGGGAATGACAATTAAGTCACCCCTTCCATCAAAAATCCTTGAAGCTCAAGCTGAAGCTCTCAAACCTGAAAACCGTCCCAACGAGAGAATCTTTGGAATGCCGGAAAACGAGAACGGCTTTATGCAAAGATCGGATGGAACCTTATGTTCTGGCAATAGAAGTTGGATACCACTTTATGGAGGAATACGGGAACTCATCATGCATGAGTCTCACAAGTATAAACATTCCATTCATCCGGTATCCGACAAAATGTACCAAGATCTCAAGAAGCTTTATTGGTGGCCAAACATGAAAGCTGAAATTGCAACGTACGTTGGGAAATGTCTCACCTGTTCTCGAGTCAAAGCTGAATGTCAAAAACCTTCCGGATTGTTAACTCAACCTGAACTCCCAGTTTGGAAGTGGGAGAGAATCACCATGGCCTTCATAACCAAACTACCAAAGACTGCTAGAGGTTACGACACTATTTGGGTTATCATTGACCGTCTTACCAAATCCGCTCATTTCCTACCCATCAAGGAAAATGATGAAATGGAAACCCTTGCTCAACTATACATGAAGGAAATTGTATCCTGTCATGGAGTGCCAATTTCCATCATTTCTGATCGTGACAGTCGTTTTACTTCACACTTCTGGAAATCTCTTCAAAAGGCCTTAGGTACTCGTTTGGATATGAGTACCGCATATCATCCTCAAACCGATGGCCAAAGCGAAAGGACTATCAAAAGCTTGGAAGACATGCTTCGAGCTTGCGTAATCGACTTTGGAAAAGGTTGGGATAAACACTTGCCTTTGGCGGAATTCTCCTACAACAATAGTTACCACGCGAGCATCAAGGCAGCTCCATTCGAGGCACTTTATGGTCGAAAGTATCGATCACCCGTTTGTTGGGCTGAAGTTGGAGATGCCCAACGCACTGGACCTGAACTTGTCCAAGAAACAACCGAGAAGATTGTGCAAATTCGTCAACGACTTCAAGCTGCTAGAGATCGACAAAAGAGTTACGCCGATGTTAGAAGGAAGCCCATGGAATTTCAAGTTGGTGATCGAGTTATGTTGAAAGTATCACCTTGGAAAGGAAAAGTTCGATTTGGAAAACGAGGAAAGCTACATCCTCGATACATTGGCCCTTTCAAGATTCTCGAAAGAATCGGCCCGGTTGCTTACAAGCTTGATCTTCCGGAAGAACTTAGTAGAGTGCACCCTACCTTTCACGTCTCAAATCTGAAGAAATGCTTGTCGGATGAATCTCTTGTTTTTTCACTAAAAGAGATTAAGCTCGACGACAAGCTTAACTTTGTAGAAGAACCAATTGAAATCATGGATATGGAAGTCAAGCAACTTAAGCAAAGTCGCATCCCTATCGTCAAGGTTAGATGGAACTCCAAGAGAGGACCGGAGTACACGTGGGAGCGCGAAGACACCATGCGTGTTAAGTACCCACATCTGTTCACAAATCCAACTCCGACAACCACCGTAAACTAGAATTCCGGGACGGAATCCTCTTAAGGGGTAGATACTGTAGCCACCTGAAAAATTTTGCTATCTTAAATCTTCGTACTTATGAACTAGACTGTTTATCAAAATTTATTTGATCTAAATTGAGCATTTTAGCATGTACATTTCATCTTCTTGCATAAAAATTTATACCTATCCGAGTAGTCTTATTTAATTATGCCTAATATTTACTGATTCCTAAATCAGTCTCACAAGAAAGATTTTCTTGTCTTATGAGTCCGCACGCATACCAAAATAAAATAAAAGAAAACGCGGGGAAATAAAAGCGAACTAATAAAAATCTAAAGTTTCATCAATCATACCAGTTTAATTAAAACGTATCCGAAAATATAAGTAATATAACTGTTCCGTTTAAAGTTATACGTTACGAGTTAACAACGGAGTACCAAAAAAATACATCTATTATCAAATCTATACACAACAAATAAATAATTCTAACCTTTTTACAACTAATAACTAATACAAAAACATAAAAATAAAACAACCTACCCTTATCTCCTCAAACCCAACGCCCCCACCTCCCCTTTCTTCTCTCTAACCTCTGAAAAACCTGTTACCACCCCTCCTCCATTTTTGTCTCTTCCTTTTCCTCCTCTGCACACGCTGCCTTGCCCCCCCCCCTCCAAAAATAGCTAGACCTCCAAACCCCTTTTTCAAATATCACTACTAACTTCAATCCAAGAGTAGTTCTCCTTTGGCTTATCCCATGAAGAAGTCGACAAACCTTGTCCTCCTTGGACCACCACTGAAGACGAAGACAGAGGAAGACCATGTGAAGACCTGAAATCGTTACCCAAAGAAGACCCTTACTCCCTCCCCACTTCGAAGGACAAGCAACCACTTCCTCTTTTACCTCTATTTAAACCATGGGTCTCAAGAGATTATCTCACACCCAAAAACCAAAAACTAAAAAGAGTGCTTGAAGTGTTTTACTAACTCTTGTAGATTCGACTTGGCGGGTTCATCCTCTTGTTGCTTTCCTCTTCCAATCGACTCGTGCTTATAAGGTTTCTATGTTTTTCCTTAGCTTAACTTTTATTTTGATTCTCGTTGTAATATTGATTTGGGTTTAATCTTGATATTGGGTTAAAAAGGATGAAAACACTAGTCGAATCATATATATGTATATATGTGGGTTAATTCTTTTGTTAATCAATGAATGCTCAAATCCTGGATATTCAAAATGTTGTTATCATCAAACATTGAATTTTATTCTATGTGGTTGTTTGGTCGAAACTGTCACACGAAGAGGAACACTTGAATCACAAACTTTAAAACTTGAAAGATTGAAATATGTAATCGACGTGTATGAGAATCAAGGTTTAGTGTTCGGTTTATTTTTGTTAGCTAATGGTCTATATGGTTCGGTTTAATTTCGAATTACTTGACAACTTGCTTAGTCCCGACTTCGTCCCAGCTTATTTTTGGATTTACTAGTGTTCGGTTTAGGAGTATTTGATGTTTCCCATGTCTTGGTCAAGTTTGACTTTCAAAACTGTTTTGGTTAATAACATGTGGCATATTGATTCAAGATGGGTTATGTTAGTTTTGTCGCGGGTCAAAACCCACTGTGGTTGAACCACAGAGGTGAACTTTTGGTTTTGCTACTTGCACCTTGGTCAACAAACATACAACACCGTAATGGGTCTTGGTTTGTGTCGAGGTCGAAACCCACAACAGGTAAGCTTCCTTAGTTCCTTTGGCCTTAATCTATGTGATATCAAAAGCTAAGTAAACATGGTAAGTTTAAGTTAAACTTTGAGTAGAAGGGTGAATTAGTTTTGAATCAAATGGGTTAAAGATCCTTGGCGAATATTTGAGTAATGTTTGAGTTTTGTTGTCGAAATGTTAGTTGCTTCCCTTTGTTGTTTTCATCAAAAAACGCCCCTCGAAAGTCTACTCATCCCGTTAACCGGGTACGTTGTATGGTCGTAAATGTTTGGGTCTCATAGTTTTTAGTATGTGTCGAACCTTGTGACAGGTTTATTGCGTTTGATAAATGTTTCTTTTCTTTTTCTTCATGTGTCACATTTGCTTATTTCCTTTAGTAAAGTGTACTGGTCTTTTTTTTGTTGTTCTCCACATACTGGTGTGTATGGTTTGGCAGCTGGGCCTCAGCCATGCCCAAAAACCTGGGCCCCTGCTTGACTGTTAACAACTAGGCCGAAGCCCACTTCCCTTGGCTGCTCATTTGGCCCACGTCGAGCCCAACTGTGGTGCGTCCATTTGCTGTACACGAGCAGTTACATGCAATTCTCTTTTTACAAAGTTAAGAACCAACAAAACAATTAAAGTTACATAACACTAAGTACAACAAATCGCTATTCTAAACATACTACAATCACTTGTCTTTTAATCTTTCTCGCCTACTCGTTTTGACGTTATTGCTTTCGATATTATTCCACGATGTCTCATTTTATAAACATATGATATAAACGGATAACGAAATACAATTAACTTTTAATTCATATAAAATGAGATTTATTTTAAAACAATAATAACTTCCTACACTTCGTCACCAAATATATTTTAGACATATAAACATGTCATATCCATTTTTCTAAAAGACAATTATAACACATAAAACGAAAAGTTATTTTATTTTTACCATTATAATAAAAATATTACTTTTCTATTATATATATTTTAAGCGACATTTTTATAATACGTTTACCATTTGTTTGCGATATTTTCCGTACATCATCTTTCGGTTACGACGAACCCAAGACTCACTCGTTTTAATACTTTTGTGTGTGTCTAAGCACTTCCATGAGCCAAAATTAATCCTGTTCAATAATAAACGATACACATAAATAACTTAAACCTTTGGTGTATATAAATGTTATCAATTCAAAATATAAATGTATTAATTAAAGTATTGGTATACCAATTTATAGGTCGCGTGACGGTACTCGGTGCATCATTTACTTGACTCTTTTACTACTCGGATACTACTTTGCTAAGGTGAGTTCATAGCCTCGCCTTTACTTATTTCTTTCAAACCCCGCGAGGGAGATGCATGCTATAAACTAGAACACAAGTCTTTTCTTAAACTGTATGCTGCCTGATCATTATTATTATAGCCTAAGTTGCCTGCCATAAGTCCCTTACATCATGAACCATTAATCACTTGCGAGTGAACGCGAATATTGTGGATAGTACTATGGGAATTAACGACCCCGACTCGGTTATCGGAAATAACCGGGGCACACTATATTTGGTTAACTATGGAATTGGCAATTCCATCTCTGAGGGCAATATTATTACTTACACCAGTAATTAGGTGTATGCAGTTAGTTTGGTGTCATGAGCTTAGCGCATAATAATAATCTATGTTTTCCATGGTGATTGTATTCGAAGCAATTATCATCTTTTACTTGTGTTCAACCATTTATTTAAACCTATGAATATCACTCAACATTTTTGTTGATCTTTTTAAGCATGTTCATCTCAGGTACTAATTAGAATATCATGAAGGCGTGGAGTGGACGTCATGGGATGCTTGAAGTGGTGTTGTTTTCAATTAAAGTTATCATTTCGTAAACATTTAAACTATCTTTTATGTAGCTTCAAAACATGTGGTATTTCCTTTTGTGTTTCCGAAACACTGAGTTTTATGAAATGATAACAACCTTTTAGTAAAAACGTCTCTTTAGAGTCGTTTTCTGTAACTTATGACTATGATCCTCTAAGTAATACCCCAAATAGTCTTCCGCTGTCACATTGTGATTTTGGGGGTGTTACAGTTAATGTCGTTTGGAGTCTTTGATAGATAATGAGGAGATGAGTTAGGAACGTGTGGGATTTGTTGATGTCTGTTGGTGTTGATGAATTGGGTCGACAGTTGTATACTATTAACCATAACAGTTTGAGTTTTATCTTTCTTTTGATTCTTGGTTAAGTATGAGACTGATGATGGTTGAAACCGAGGTCGATGTTGTTGTTTTGGTAAATGGTATTTGTCTGTGGTCGTGGTCTTTTTTACGCGTAACTCTTTCTTATGCGTAGACTCTTCTTCAAAACCTTATGCGTAGGGTCATGCTTACGCGTAAAGCATGGTCTTATGCGTAAACAGGGTCTTACGCATAAAGTTTATGCGTAAAAACCTTACGCTTAACTTTTCTTACGCATAACTTCACAGTTATGCGTAAATTCCTATGTAGATGCTCTGATACCAATTGTTGGACCTTACAAATATCAACCTTATCACAAACCCAACACGTTATGCGTAGAACACGAACAACACAAACACAAACATATGCGTAAATAAAGAAGGAAAGATTAAGATGATGGTGACTTGAATATATGAAACCGTGTATGTGAGAAGAGAAGGATGAAAACAATATGTTGTATATTCCAAAGAAAACACACACACATACTCAAGCACACCCCTCAAATGAGACTTTGAGGGGTATTTATAGTACAAGTATCATATGCCCTAATGGGCTTGGTAAGGGCCACGACTTGGACTTGGATTGGGCTTCGGATACATAAGCTTATACACATCTAGCATAGCTTAACTTTTAACTAATTAGCTTAGCCCAATATACAGACCCCGTTGACTATTCTTTCACGATATCTAACACACGTTACAAAGTTTCTAAACGTGAATGACCATCACTTCTAATATAAACTATTAAGGCTAACAATCTCCCCCTAAGGGGTGGTCATTCAAAAGATGCTCCACTTGATTAGGTCTTTACTTTTCTCGAGCTTGAACTTTATGTGTAGATATAGAATAGTCTTAATTCATTATTCCTTCATGCTTTGTGATCAGTTAATGTGGTTGTCTGCCGTTGTCAACTTCGTTGGTTAGGTATCTCCACGTCTTTCTCCACCATGCTCACACTTCTATTTGACTCTGATGTTTCATTGTTGTGAAGTTCTCTAGTCTGTAAACTTTGTAGATTCTTTGACATTGACGAAGAATCATCTTTATCTTTGTGTAGCCTTTGATTTTGATGAGAACTTTCATGTGATGTTGGTATGAGCATGTGGAGAGTCTGCACGATCAATCCGCTCCGGAGCTTCCATAAGAAGAAAACATAAAAACAGGTTAGTAATAAGCGGATTCCGGCACTTACAAGTTTGAATTTCGAGGGTGTTAACAGCATAATGTGAAAACACGTCTCTAATTCTCACAAGGGCCGTTCCTGAACTAGAGTCCCACAAGTGAGATAACGCGATGTACCGAAATACACCTACAGTTCAGATGAGTCGCTGAGGTACACCGAAGCATCACCCCACGACTGTAAACCGTTTGAGACACACTAAGCGTAATCCACGGGGAGTTACCGAAGTGACCTGCTGTCAGGGCTGCTTGATGTTGACCCTGGAAGGAGTTTCCATTCAATCACTGAGGATCACAATTGTGAAACCTCTCATAAATGTTCTGGCAGATTGCTAAGATCTGCGTAGGACTCTATAATATATCACTTGTGTCCTTATTGATGAACAACAAGCAATGTCATGTCAAGTGTTCCTATGAGATCTTTTGATGAATCTCGTGGCTCTAGACTCAATTAGTGCATTTTGGTTTTCCTGAGCGGAGACTAGGGAGAGGGTCTCCTTCTTTAATACCGACGATCTCTAAGAGAAAGTCAATAGATTATGTAGGGTTCCCAGTGAGATTGAAACAAATCCTTTTAAGAGGAATAGTGTGGCTAGAAGGTTTAGTGCAGTGTGTCACTAGGTCCTTGACGTCTTTGTCTTCAATACCTGTGTCAACTTAGTGACAACCAGTAGCAGATGAATTGAACCCGGTTTCTGCCCTAAGGTTGATTATGGAGGGCTATTTCTTTTCACCCTTTCTTTTACATTTATTTTTAATTCTTCAACCCCTTCTTTCTCCTTTCTCACATTACTCCTTTTTTCAATCATTCCTAAGGACTTCTAGTACTTAACTATTTGTGATGTCCTTGGGTAGATCCTTCCGGCTCTGGCGGATCATAGGACGAATTTCCTATCCTTAGTCACCTTATAACTCCATGACTGTCCTATTGTTGCCATAAAACCATTTTTCTTGAAAATATCTCAGAGTGTTTATGATAGGAAACATGTTTGAGACACTCCGAGAGTTTTATATTTTCAGAAACACTCCCCCTTCACATGTGCTTATAAGTTTTGACAGAAATCTGCACAGTGAGAGTAGAGTTCGCACTTTTTGAATTGATCGACTTTAAATGAGCTAGACCGATTCGAGACACGTTTACATCACTAGAGAACTAGCTTGAAATTATTACCCGTCCTGGTCAAGTCCATAGAAAGTTTCTCGAGATGGTACATGATTCCTCGTCAATTCAATGGTTACGACTGAGTCGAGCTCTTTTGAGAATCAAACAACGATCATTAAACTTTTTGGTCACATTTTAATCACGTCTCCTCCCCCCTCAAAAATAGCATAATCGTGATATTTTTGATATCCACGGATTAAAAATCATTTTTAGAATCTTTTAGGGAGACAAACGTATATGATTTAAGCATGAATTTGGAACATTTTGTTTTATACTCCCCCTTTAATAAAGCATAATCAATTAAAGGGTTTTAGAGGGAGTTATCTTGAGCACAAAATATTTTGAAAGATTTTGAAAAATCTTTCTGAACAATCTTGAAAAGGTGCTCAAGATGATGATGATTTCTCACCATTTTTAAATGTAGTGCACTGAGGCGTACACTAGTGATTTTCATTAAAAAGCATGAGTTTTGATTTGAAAAGATAATCAAAAGTCATCATTTCGGTCCGGGTTTCGTACTGATGTATACGAAAGCCATTTTATGAAGAAAATTTGAGAAACGACATGTTTTAGAAAACATATTAAAGAACTCTCGCTCAAGCATCTGTACATACCCGTATCATTGTTGAATGACATTTCTAGAAATGTACAGAATATCGATTATAGGAGAGACATGTCGTGAGAAGAATATTTTTGGATTTTTTATTTTATATTGTTTTTGTATTTTTTGAAAGTTTTATATTTTTATATTTTGCTTTTGTTGGTTTTTCAAATTTTGTATTTTGTTTTTCAAAAATATTTACAGCGAAGCTTTTTGGAAAATCATTTTCAAGAAGATTCGAGAAGACGTTTTAACTCCTCAGGGGTTAGGCTTCGCATTCCAATTTGTCGAACTAAATCGTCAAACCTTTCTTTTGGAAGGGATTTTGTCAATATATCGGCGAGTTGGTAATCTGTCTTCACGAAAAATAATTCAACAGTACCATTTTCGACGTACTCTTTGATGAAGTGGTAGTGGACACGGATATGCTTAGTCTTTGAGTGATGAACAGGATTGCATGATATGGCTATGGCACTTTTCGAGTCACAATACATAGATATTTTATCGAAAGTAAAGCCATAATCTGTGAGTTGTGTTCTCATCCATAGAACTTGAGCACAACACGCAGATAGAGACACATACTCAGCTTCAGCGGTTGAAAGTGCAGTGCAATCTTGTTTCCTTGAAGACCAGCTTACTAGCTTTTCACCCAAAAATTGTGCTCCTCCGGATGTACTTTTTGCTGTAACTTGGTCACCTGCGTGGTCCGCATTTGAAAAGGCAATTAGATCTAATCCGGATTCCTTCGGATACCAAAGTCCCATGTGAATGGATGTCTTCAGGTACCGAAAGATCCGTTTAACCTCTTTGAGGTGCAGTTCGGTAGGCTTTGCCTGAAACCGTGCTAATAAGCAAATAGCAAAATGAATATCTGGTCGACTAGCAGTGAGGTACATGAGAGAACCAGTCATGCTTCGATATTTCTTCGGATCAATAGGTTTCCCAAACAAATCGGCTCTAATTTTTGGTGAAGTTACCATTGGTGTTCCGACCGAATCACAATTATCCATACCATGATTTTTCAAAATCTCAGTTGTGTATTTAGCTTGATTTATAAAAATTCCACGAGGGGACTGATGTATTTGTAAACCAAGAAAGAATTTTAGTTCCCCCATCATGGACATTTCAAATTTGCTTTTCATGAGATTTTCAAATTGTTTTGAAAGATTTGGATTAGTGGACCCAAAGATGATGTCGTCCACATAAATCTGAACAATCAAAATGTCGTTTTTGCATTTTTGTGTAAACAAGGTAGGATCAACTGTTCCTTGGGTGAAATTGTTTTGGATAAGGAAAGAGGACAGTTCGTCATACCACGCTCTCGGAGCTTGTTTTAAACCATAGATTGCCTTTTTGAGTTTGTAGACGTAGTCTGGATGTTCCAAGTCGATGAAGCCTTCTGGCTGACTCACGTACACTTCTTCTTTCAGAGTTCCATTCAAGAACGCGGTCTTAATGTCCATCTGATAAACCGTGATGTTTTTGTGAGCTGCATAGGCTAAGAAAATCCTGACTGCCTCAAGTCTAGCTACCGGCGCGAATGACTCTTCAAAGTCTATCCCTTCTTCCTGTATGTATCCTTTAGCCACAAGACGAGCTTTGTTGCGAATTACAGTCATCTCTTCATCCCTCTTGTTCTTCCATAACCACTTGAGATCAATGACACGAACGTCAATTGGTCTTGGAACCATATCCCAAGAGTCATGTAGACGATATTGGAGAAGTTCCTCCTGCATCGCTTCTACCCACGCGGGTTCTGCCATTGCCTCGCGAATGTTCTTTGGCTCTATATTGCTAATTGAGCAAAGGTAAATGCATAAGTCGCAATCGGTGGCAAGTTGGCGTCTCGTTTGAATTGGCCTTGACGGTTCACCAATAACTTGTTCAAGCGGATGGTCTTTTGTCCACTTCAGAGTAGAAGGATACCGTAGATTATACGTATGCGAGTTAGATGGTTCTCGTAAGCTAGAGGATGATTCAACTGATTCCGTAGCAAACGGGTTTTCAAATAAGTCTTCATCTAACGTTGCATCGTTCTGGTTTTGAGTAGGTTCTTCTTGAAATGATATGTTTTGGTTTTGCTCATCAACTGCTGGTAAAACTGTTTGAAGAATTGGAGTTCCTAGAGTAGATGTAGATGATGTTGATGGAGTTGGTGCATTGGTTTCGACCATTGTAGATGCATCTTCTGTTGGTGGCGGTGGTAGATGATTTTGAGCGGGTGCAGCGGAATGATGGTTTGATGCATTTGTCGAAGTTCCACCATAGTATTCATCGAACATTAACTCAAAGAATTTCTACCATTCTTTTTCATGAGGTGTGTCAGCAAAAGTTGATGGAGCTCTTTGATGTACGAGTCCTGAACTGATATGTCCAGAAGTCTTCGGGTTTGGTGCGGGTTCTAGAGCGAGTCTCTCAGAAGCCATAAAACCTTTTTCTAACATAGGAGGACGGTTTTCGGCACCGGCTGCATGAATGTCTTGTTGAGTTGCCATTAATGAAGGTATGATATGATAAAGTTGATGTAGGATCAATTCAACGATAAAGGAGTTGTGTTGGATGAAGATTAAGCTCGGTTGTTGTAGTGAAAATTTGCTCTAAAAACTTAAAAACCTCAATAACTTCTGTTCGGAGCGTTTTTAGGACTTGAAGGTTGACCCTCTAGTTCATTCGGTGGTCTATTCTCCTCATTCTCACGGTCGTTTTGATGGGTAGATCGCTGAAAAGGGAGTTACGGTTCAAAAGTTATAGCCGTTTGAAGTTTTGCTCAAAATCTTACTCGTAAACCAGTTCTTATGCGTAGAAATGAATGCTTATGCGTAGGATTGCTTATGCGTAGGAGTCCTTATGCGTAAAGAGCTTAGGCATAGGATTCTTATGCGGAAACCTAAGGTTAAACGTAAGTCTTATGCATAAACTTTAAGCGTAGATGTAAAGTACCTTACGCGTAAGAGTTAACTTATGCGTAGAGTGCTTACTCGTAAGCTTTCTGCTTATGCGTAAGAGTTGGTTTAAAACCAAAAATCCTTTACGCTGTCACAGCTTAAAAGATATCTGAAAGTCGAAGTGTTCCACACACTTATCCAAGTGAGGGAAGCACTGAGTCACCGTTTTTGCACGAAGATTCTTCACCAAAAAGTTATGCGTAGAGAACTAGGGTTTTGACTTTCTTACGCGTAAAAATAGGGTTTTGACTTACGCATAAAAAAATTCCAGTGATTCAACCGATTTCTGATGCACAAACAGCTTCCAAAATACTCAAATAACACGAAAGTATTGACCTTAATCACCCAAAGTGCCTTTTATGCTTATGCGTAGAAATGAACTACGAACCAAAAACGAGTTTAAAACTGAACCAAAACACGTAAAGCTTCGAACTTTTTGCAAAAAACAGAAACTTTAACACTATATAAACCTTAGACCATAAGAATCTTGAAGATTTAAGTGCAAAAATTAATGTTTTATGTGTGACAACTTTGAGAACGAAGACTACGCGTACACTACAAAAAAAACTTCAACCAAAACACTCCTAAACCATTGTTAGGCGATTGATACCAATTGTTAGGACCGAAAAACATAAGATTTATGTGGTTTGGAGGTCTTGGTTATTGGAAGAAGATGAAGATCTTCATCCTTTTTAGAGAGAGAAACTAGAGAGAGGGAGGAGAAAACAATGAAAACTTTATTAAGAAAACACACACTACAAATGACCAAATGATTCACCTCACCCTTCATGGAGAGTCATGAGGGGTATTTATAGGCTCTACGTGCTACAACTTTACCACTTAAATGATACTAGTCCCTATGGGCATAGTATACTATGCATCTAGTCCAATTCACGTAAGTGACGTTATCTTTATAAAAAGCGAGGCTAACATCATTAAAATTGGTAATGAACCTAAAGACAAACTTTGTCTTACATCTATGGATGATACTTCGACCTTATGGCATCGAAGATTGGTTCATGCCAATATGCGACTTCTTCAATTGCTATCATCCAAAGATCTAGTAAGAGATCTACCTAAGTTAAAATATGAACATCACTTTTGTGATGCGTGTAATGTAGGAAAACAAGCTCATTCTAGTCATAAAGCTAAAAACATGGTGTCAACAACTAGGTGTCTAGAATTACTACACATGGATTTATTTGGTCCATCCGTTATCCAAAGTTATGGAGGCAACTACTACACTTTGGTCATAGTGGATGACTACTCTAGGTATACATGGACAAAATTTTTAAAGAACAAAACGGAAACCTTTAATTATTTTGAAATATTAAGCAAAAAGATCCAAAGACAACTAGGAAGTCCTATAGTGTCCATTAGGAAGGATCATGGTAGGGAATTCGATAATGAAGTGCAATTTGGAGCCTTTTGTGACGCTAATGGTATTACTCACAACTTCTCGGCTCCACGCACTCCACAATCGAATGGGGTAGTAGAAAGAAAGAATAGAAC
>BPTQ01000004.1:53347238-53754392 GCA_019973895.1 Chrysanthemum seticuspe | reverse complement strand
TATCAGTTAGCAGACATCTTCACCAAAGCTCTTCCAAGAGAACGTTTTGAGTTTATTCTTCCACGTCTTGGCTTGAAAAGCCTTCAACCAGAAACACTCAAACGTCTTCAGGAGGAAGACGAGGAGTAAAGGTCTATCTTCATCTATCTCTTGTATATATCTATTCGAAAATCAAAATACAAAATTATAAAACCTTCAAAATCCTTAAAAATCTGAAAATTTCGAAAAATCTTCAAAAAATATTGTCAATTTGTTATGCCTTTTCTCGGTTCGACAATATCTACGGTCTTTGTGTTGTCATTCAAAGAATGACACGGGACTTTAGATGTTGTTCGAATTCTTAAAAAAAAAAAAAAATAAATAAATAAATAAATAAATAAAAAAATTATTTTTCGGAGAAAGAGAAACAATGGTTTATTGTCATTTCAGGCAATAACCCGGTTTTAAAAGAAAGAACAGAGCCATGTTTTATCATGCTTTCAAAATTTCATGCTCAGTTTCTATATACATTTATCTGCTGAAAACTAAATGCTTTGAAAAATAACTCAGACTCTATTTTTGATAATCATCTGGACTTATTTGTCAAAATATCTATCTCTCAATCAACAACCTATGTCATTGATTGAGGGGGAGAATGATTTCAATTAAATTAAAAAGTTATTTGGCATTAAATTGTTTTCAAAAGATATACATGCATGTTTTATCAATGGAGTTTTAAAGTCTTAAAATCCGATCCTTATCAGTTAAAACACTTTCATAATCAAGACACAATTCCCCTTAAAAGCTTTCAAAATCAATTTAAATCTATAAGAGATCACAAATCTCAAATAATTTGATAATTGTGATCAGGGGAGAATGTGTGATTTAAATTGGATTTAAACTGATAATTCGGTAAATGGTTTTATAAGGATGTACAAGCTCTCCTTCCCACATGTGACAAACGATTTCAAACTTTTCATGCACATGTTGAGGGGGAGCATCTATCTTAAACCTATGATTTGAAACGTGATCACTTATCTCAATGTGCAGGTTCCCTCTAGTATGTGCAAAACGCTTTTCAAATCTCGAGGCACATATTGAGGGGGAGCAAACTTATGAAAACCTCATCCTTCCAGGAAATGCTTTATCTTCTTGATTTGATCAGGGAAGTGATGTTGATATCTTTTAGAAAATGGTAATCAAAGAAGTAAATTCTTCCTCTTGCCTCCGTGTGCAAAACGATTTCAAACATTTGATGCACATGTTGAGGGGGAGCACTTGTTCTAAAAATATCAAAAACAATTCAGGTACAAATTGTTTTGATAATGTATCACAAGTATCTGGATTGATTTTCAAATGGTTTTCAATTGGTTCAAATGGCAGATGAACAATACCAAATAGACCGACCTAATTTACTTTATGTACGGTGATATAAGGATGACAAGGTTAGGTATTGGTTCCCATGATCCGCCAGAACCGGAGGGATCTACCCAGGGACAATCCACTAGTTAGTGTAGAAGTCCTTAGGTATGATGATAAAAGGAGAAAAATGAGATATGGGAAGAGTGCGGACTAAGACTGAGCTAGTACTGGAATAAACCCAACAAGGTTCTAGCTATGAAGTCTCGGTAAGCACTGAAGGGGTTGAAGAATTAAAAAGAATTGAATGAGAAAAGGGTGAAAACAAATAGCCCTCCATATATTCAACCTTAGGGCAGAAACCGGGTTCAATTCATATGCTACTGATGGTAACATCGGTATTGAAGACAAGATGTCATGGACCCAGTGACGCACTGCACTTCAACTTTCCAAACCACTCAAGTTCCTCTTAAAAGGACTTGTTTCATTCTCACGGGGAACCGACATTATCTATCGACTTTCTCTTAGAGATTGTTGATATTGAAGAAGGAGACCCTCTCCCTAGTCTCCGGCACAGGATCCAAATATGCACAAATTGAGTCTAGAGCCACGAGATCATCAATAAATCTCATTAGGACACTTTCAATGAAGACTCTCTGTTTCACACAATGTGGAAAGAGAGATTATATCTTGAGTCCTACGCATTATCCTTGTGGTATTGCCAGAACATCTGAGTGATGTGTAAACATATTCACAATGAAGATGGAAAGCCTTCTGGAGCCAACATCAAACAAGCTCCTGGTAGGTGGCATGTGAGATCTATTATATAGATCAACCATGTGACAACTGAACAGAAACAATGGGGCGATTCAATCTCTTGAATCGATCCTGGTTCAGGTTATGGATTGACGGATACCTTTGAAAAACCGGTCATTGTGCTTAAAAACTCTTTTCTTTAGCACATCGACCGTGTACGAATATTTCAAATCAAAAGGTGTTTTATGATTGATAATTGATGTTCATTAAAACCTTCGTTGTATTGCAAAACAATTTCTATTGAGCAATACACGATTGTTTTTCAAATATCTTTTCATCAATCAGTGAATTTCTATTCGCTGGTTCACTCACTCCGTGTTGTCTTCTTTGAGACGTTCCGGTTTGAGAACAGCTTGAGCAGCTGCGAAACCCTGTCAAGGAAATTCTTCGGAATTATACCTGATCACAGGCAGTACTTGTACTGATCAACGGGGAACCGTGGGCCGTGTACCTCAATTCAACGAAAGTGATCAAAGACACTTTCGTGCGATTTATTGCTAACTGTTGTATGCAGGTACACCCGACGTTTGCAGCTGATCAGAATGAAGCGGTCCATCCATAGCCGCATGCTCACTTTACACAGTCATCTCAAAAGAAATCATGATTAGTGCATCAATGACTCTGATATTCTCACTCCATGCTTCTGCTACGCTGCTGCCAATATCATGATTCAACGAAAGCTTCCGCTACTCTGATGAGAAGATATCATGATCCAGAATGTGAGCATGTCAGTCCGAAAGTCACAACATCACATAATACCAACACCACAATGGATGTCTCAAAGATTTTTGTTAGTTGATGGTCTCAAAAGCTGGCTCAAATTTATTATCACGTGGATCAGTAAAAGACCTCCACCTGGAGTAACCATACATGCAATGTGAAGAATCAATGACTACGAGCTTAGAAGCAAAGTACTACATCAAGAATGCAAGAACAATTGTTAATGTAATATCTATTTGTATTCAATGTAATTTTAGTACATGATTGAGGTGACCTCCCTTAGGGGGAGATTGTTAGGAATTAGAAATTCCAGGTATTAAAGAGTCGGTCACCTCAAGTATATGTAATCTTTAGAAAGCTCGTAGTCGTAGTTATTTTAAGTTAAGTAGTATTTAGTTAAGTAACACCGTGGAGGACGGACGGGTCTTTACCCACTGTATGCCTGATCCACAGCCCGTTGTGTGGCGTTTTATTGTAAGACTATAAATACTCTCTACCTTCCAAGGTAGAGAGTTGGAGCTCATAATAATATCTTTCACTTTCTCTCACTAAGTTCCCTAAACCTCTAACTTTCTCTCTCTAGAATTCCACTTACACGTCCACTTTGTGTTATGGTTTGATGTGTATATGAAATCCAATATCTTGCAGGAGAAAATGAGAGAACTGGACACATGTCTTGTTGGATGAACATAGTTCATGAAGCTAAAGCCATGGAAAGTAAAGGTATTGATATTTTTAAGTTCATTCGGTTTAAATTGAGGAATGGGGAGGTAGCTTGATTCTGGGATGATAGATGGCTCGAAGGTGATACGCTCAAACAGCGCTTCCCTCGTTTATATGCTCTTGAAATGTGTAAAGATATTACTGTTGCAATGAAGTTTACGCAGCCTAGTCTGGTCTTTTCGTTTCGTAGAAGCCCGAGAGGTGGGGCTGAACAGGTCCAATCCTAGGAGTTACTATACTTGGTTCATGATGTTCGTTTAGTTCCTATGCCAGACAGGTGGATTTGGACGTTATCGAATTCGGGAGATTTTTCTGTGGCATCGGTTAGACAGCTGATCGACGACAAAACTTTTCCGGAGGTTGTTCATAAAACTCGGTGGATTAAATTTGTGCCTATTAAGGTGAATGTGCTTGCGTGGAAAGTCATGACAGATTCATTGCCTTCGAGATTCAATGTTTCGCGACGAGGTATTCCTATTGATTCTATTAAGTGTGCTATTTGTGATTTGGGAGTGGAAATGTCTAGTCATTTGTTCTTCTCTTGTTGTATGGTTCGTCATTTGATACGCTTGATATCTCGGTGGTGGGATATTTCTTATGCGGAGTTCGAGTCGTACGAGGAATGGTTGATTTGGTTGGTAAATTTGCGTCTTCCGTCCAAGAATAAATTGATGTTAGAAGGAGTTTTTTATGTCACGTGGTGGTTCCTGTGGTCATTCCGTAACAAGATGATTTTTGAAGCTAAGACCCCGAGGAAGGAGACGTTTTTTGATGATATAGTGTCTAAGTCTTATTATTGGTATCGTTATAGATGTAAAGCATCGTTTAGTTTGAACGATTGGCTTAAAAACCCTTGCCTTATATCTTTGTAATTTGCTAGCTTCTTGCTAGTGTTTTCTTTATAATGCTGCCGTTCAAAAAAAAAAACTCAACACGGTATTGACAAGTTGTGCTAATGAGCTTTGTCTTAAAAATTAATTAGCTCATTTTGTTTATTTTATTTTATTTTATTTTATTATTATTATTATTATTATTATTATTATTATTATTATTATTATTATTATTATTATTATTATTTTATTTATTTAATTTTATTATTATAATAATAACTTTATTAAAAACTCATAGGTTTTACAAAAAATTAGTGGGAAGCCGAGAAACCAACTGGGCTCCCACACCTCTAGCAATAGCAAAACCAATCCTATTAAAAATATGAACCGCAACACGTGCCCCAATGTCTTGAGTCATAGAGAATCGTCGAATACGCTTTAGTAAGGTTATTGCATCCTTCTCAAGTTCTCCAAAAGAAGAGAATGAAAAGGGGAGAAACCCATATCCAATATCCGCACATTTAACATCGTACTTGAAGCGTTTACATTGTGCGGCATCAATAACCGCACGCCCTGGCATAAAATCAGTCATCCCAGATTGCGTCAAGGGCGACGATCCCGTAAGATCAACACATACATCATGTCCACCATCCCAAGAGTAAAGTAATATATCAGCCGGTCGTAAGGATCTGTCCCTATTTCCATAAAGCCCAATATCCACCTCCTTACGAGCTGAAATTCCGGACCGAGAACATATATCAACAAGAACATCACGCACTGTAACAACGCGCATTTTTCGGGTTACTTTTCATATTTTTGAAAAGTTACTATTCACTTTCACTATTCATCCCGTAAAATTTTTATTTCACATTCTCGTAAGATAAATTATTTTAGTAATGACCTGAGAGTTTGACAATCGTTAGATCATTTTCGCAAAAGTTATTAAGAAAACATCGTTATAAAGTTTCATTTTGGTCGGAGCACCATTTAGTCATCACGCGCATAACGAAAATCAACTCTGATAATTTTCATCGCATCAGATAAATTTTTAGATCACTCATAATTAATTTGAGAATTTTTAAGATTTATTTTTATGTTACCAAATAAACCTTGCGCTGTACGAAACTAAACTTACGTTTTAAACAATTCTACTTACATCCAGACTTAACGATTCCTGCACTGTATTTCTAATATGTTTTTGACACTTTTACATTTTTTTGGAAAAGTCAAACATATTTCCCTCCTCCTTTGACCATAAAGAAATTAACCTTGTACGTTCTACATTTTTGATTAAATCGTGTAACTTTTAGACTTCACGTATAACTATAAAGTTATCCCGCGTATGACGAAAACCACATTTTAACATCTCATATCACTTTTAGACTAATTTTAGTCTACTCTAAATAAATTCACGGTCGTTTCTCTGAAATTTCGTTCTTTTCCGATAAACTGCGAATTACGCGTTTTTGACCCGTATTTCCAGCTTTAAGCAGCGTTTTTGCACCCAATAAGACTTATCACTCATTTTATATTTTTAGATGGAGTATAATTATGAGTTTCATCATTCCTACAAGTTTCGTATTTTTACGATACCCGATTTTACGTTTTATGGCTTAACAACTTACGGTTGGCATTTAACGGAACCAAAACTCACTCCGTAACCAAGATAAGATCAAGACTTATCATCTAAGCCTTGTCACCAATTGTGACAGCCTCTAGGGGGGAGTCATCATTTTGGTGGCATCATTCTAACCATGGTTCATGTAGATCATTACAAGTGTCCTAACTTAACCATGGTTAATATTTAACCCAATATATGGTTAACCAAACTTACCCTCCTATAAATAGCAAGTGAAATTCATCCTAAAGACCTTCACAAGTTGTTTTGGGTCGTTTATAGCTTAAATCCACCATATCTTCCATCATTTGATCTTTAAACTCCAAGTTTATGCAAAGAAGTTCCAAAGATCAAGCTACTTCATCAAATCTCTAGCAAGTTTAAGTGATCTTCTTGAGTTTAGATCCACCCAAGTCACTTAGTACTTCATCACCAACTCTTCAAGATTGCAAGGGTGCCAAGGTGTGGAAAGCTAGCTCAATCCAAAGTCTTAAGTGATCAATCAAAGTCCTATCCTTACTAAGTTACTCCTTTCTTAAGAGAAAGCCAAAAGTTGTAAGCAACTTATCACCACCATCATCTCATCTTTAGTATTAATAATATCAACAATTTCATGCTATATATATAGTTACTATGTTGATCCATGATGTACATATACTCAATCACATGTTTTAATTGACATATTGTCGTAAAAGTAACAAACTAGTAAAATAGTCATATTCTACACATTTGAGACCATTAAAATCAGTAACCTATGGACTTTCTAACTTACATACTATGGTAGACAAGATAAAAAGGTAAACATAGCAACTTGAATCACCCGAAACGGACAAACGAGTCAAAAGTTATAGGCAAAAGAAGTTAGCAAAACCAAAACGCCAAAACTGCCAAATAGCTTGCTGTTAAGGGTCTGGTCATGCTAAAAGTGGTACTTCTGGTCCAAATCATCAAAAAGTTAAAACACGAAAGTTGTCGGAACGTCGTTTTCCTTCAATAAAAGGGAAGCTCGGACCTTGAAAACGCTTAAATAGGCCATATTCTTTCAAAAACTGAAACTGCCCTATATGTAGTTTCAAGACTATACTTTTGTCACAACTAAAAGCGAAACCAAGATATTTTCATAGCTAGTTACATATTAACTTAACAAAATTTGATTTAATCTTTGAAATAGTGTTTTCACAAGTAACGGAAAAATGACCATTTTACCTTTGCCGACGATTTTTACCAAAACTTCATTCTTGAACATATTAATAAGTTGTAATCACTAGTAAGCAATGAGAACTTGTAAAAACTAGATATTTACTAAAAACATGATAAACTTTATGATATAACAATCTTCACTCAAAACATATGTTTTATCTACTAAGTGCTACAATAGTAGGGAGCTTCATGTGAGGGGTTTCATTTGAGTAAAACGTATTGACGAGTTGCTGGATTTACGATTTAAAGTGTCCTAGCTCCTTGATCGTTTACTACATGACCTCTGAATTATGATGGCCCGAACGGTAGTACGATATCTATAAACGAAATATATTTTCACATACTAAACTGTTATTATACGCAACAAACTATACATGACTACATCATGATCAACATAGAGACATATATAGGATGGTTTATGTTTTCCTAAACATTATTCCAAACCTAAGTCGCAACATTCCATTTTAGGTTGCTCGTAGAAGTTCTCACGACATATCCATCATTCTCATTATACATTTGATATCATTCACTCTGAGGTGAGTTCATAGCCCCACTTTCTATTACTTAATTGTTTTACAAACCCTTGGGGGAGATACATGTTTTATTTTAAATTGAACACATTGCTTTCAAATTATACTTGAATATATTAGTTGCACTAAGTACACTATTGCCAAAGTCCCTATTATCATGAACCATTAATCACTTGCGAGTGAACGCGAATAATGTGGATAGATCTATCGAGAATGACAAATCACGTTTGTGTTGACCGGGTAGGCAAACAAACGCACTCTATTTGAAGATCCATAGGTTTAATGGCAAATTACCTATTAGGGCATCGGTTACTATTATATGACAGCTGTTAACGTTTCGGTATCATGAGCTTAGTGCAATAATATCTGTTTTGTTTTCAAAACCTTGGTGTGAGTCTATAGCTCACACTACCAACATAATGTGTTCAACCATCAAACAAACTCTATGAATTTCACTCAACCTTTGTGTTGACAGTTTTAAGCATGTATTTCAGGTCCATATTGTACGAGGCTGGCACGGAGGAGCACGGATACTCAAGAAGGCTATAAATTTTATTATCATTCGAAAACCCATTTAATGTATTTTGTAAACAATGAAACCAACTGGGACATCATCTTTGTAAACTCTGATATTTATATAAATTGAATGATAAATATTTTAAAACGACTCCATTAGAGTTCGTTTTCTATTGTTATGATTGTTGTGCCATGAAATAACACCCAGTTTGAATTCCGTTGCGTATCACGAAATTGGGGGTGTTACACGCACAATGTTATGCCAATATTTAATGCCAACAATACCCGCACACGAAACAACGTGATCCCCATAAATATCTCAAGTAAAAACCCTAGAACAGGCTGAACATGGTACCTGAACAGTGAAAAGAGGAACACCCAACTGATAGCACAACACACAACGATAAGTCCTGGCATTCATAGTTTGTCCCAGTCCAGATATCGAAGCCACCCTAAGCCAATCTGAAGTATAATCCTCCTTTAGTGAGCTCCATAACGCCATCTGTCGAGGAGATAGATGGAATGTAGATTCAACAGTTTGGGTAACCCGATCGAAGTATATATATGCCAATTTCTTCATAAGTTTGGGGGCAGCGACCTCACTAGGGTTACTCAAAAGGTCAATATCCATATTCACATTAAAAGTACATAGAGCATCATCAAAAGAGGGACCAGCAGTTACAATACCAGAACTATGGAGAAGCTTAGTCTGTAGGCTAGCAAATTGAAGTCTAGAAGCAAGGAAGGCATAGTTCAAGACGTCACCTGCAGAATATACACCAAGCCACCCAAAAGCAAAGGGTAGGGAGGCGAGTCTCCACTGCCAATCACCAAAACCGGGCCCAGAAGCAGTGACAATATGCTCCAAAGAAGAACGAAGTGCCGCATCAAAAGAAACCTGAGCACACTCAAAGACTCGGGGGGAACATGTGCGCATAGAAAAATACAACTTGGAAATACCAGCACATGTACGGAGTAACAACAACTCGCATTGAGGGTCATTAAGTTTGGCAACAACATCCATAAGTTCAATAGTTTTAGCAACCCTTTTTAGAACAAGCTTACTACCAAACTCAAAATCCACACTAACGGGCCCACCCAATAATTTAACACCGTGTAAGGGACGAGAAATATTGGGGGGAAAAACACCGGCATATCTGCTTCTGGGGTCTTCCTGTGGCCAAAAAACTTCAGTTTTGTCAACATTGAGGTGTAAGCCACGACAAGGTCCATCCATCATAATCAACTCTAAAACCTTACCCACAACCAAAGTATCACCAATAATAGTGCCATCATCCAGATACCATGCTTGAAAAGAAAGGTCAAAAGAATCTCTAATCTTACATGCCAGGGGATGTAACACTAAAGCAAAAAGAAGAGGCCCAAGCGGATCATGTTGCACACCTTGATGAGACCAAAGAGTATGCTCACCATAATATAATTTGGCAGGACTGGAGTAACAGAATTCCACCCACCGTGAAATATCCGAGAAATGAAGCCGAACCTCACGCAACATAACAGCCCGATCCACCATGTTGAAAGCGTTTTTAAAATCAACCAACAACATAGACAGACCAACATCACCCCCACGGTCCTCAACCAACCAATTCACAGCATGAAGAATAGTCTCCCCTCCCCCCGATACCCCAACACAAAATTGTAAATCATCTAAATAACCATATGAAGAGTGGCCAATCATGGATGCACAAAACCTTGGAAACTAAATGCCTCCAAACAGTCCCAACAACAATAGGACGGATACCCCCTCCTGGTTTGACTAAGGGTGTGAGAGGAGCACTAGCAATTATTATTATTATTATTATTATTATTATTATTATTATTATTATTATTATTATTTTTTATAAAAACATCACTTCATTAAAAAATCATAGAAATTACAAGAAATTAGTGGGGAGCCGAGATACTATTTGAGCCCCCACTCCTCTAGCTATTGCAAAACTAATCATACTAAAAATATGAGCAGCAACACGTGCCCCAATGTCTTGAGTCACAGAGATCTTCCGGATCCGTTTCAGTAAAGTCACAACATCCTTCTCAAGTTCTCCAAAAGAAGAGAATGAGAAGGGAAGAAACCCATATCCAATATCCGCGCACTTACCCTCATACTTGACGTGTTTACGTTGTGCGACCTCGACCACCGCACGCCCCGGAACAAAATCAACCATGCGAGTTTGTGTAAGGGGCGATGACCCTGTCAAATCGACACATACATCAAGACCCCCGTTCCATGAGTAGAGCAACATATCAGCTTTTAACAATTTACAAGCTTATCAAATTACGCTGATAGAGTTGGCGTGTGTTTGAAGGAGAGCTTTTGAAAGCTTATTAGAGCTTAAGCTTTTAAAATAAGCTATTTTATAACATAAGTTTCGTTTGACAATAAAAAACTTTAAAAGCTTTTTAAATCCACAAGCTCTTTTTCTTATTTCAAAAGTTTCTTAAAATAGCATTTAAAAGAATCTTGAGCATTCGAAATGCCTAATTACAATTATAAACTTTAAGTAGTAATTACAATTATATTTCACAAGCTCACTTCTTGTAGTTTATTTTGAAACTTTTCGACTTACATAACTTATATAAGCCAAAAATTTCAAAATAAACTTATAAAACATAAATCAAAATCAAATAAATCATAAGCCGACTATATACCCAAAACAAACACCACCTAACTCCGCCAAAGAATTATGTCGCAAACAACAAAATAGCTACTACAAACGACTCCTTTAATTGAAGGGGCATTTAGAGAAATAGGCGTTAGCTGAAGGGGCTCTCCGTCACCGTTTTGTATAAAAACTCAACTGCTAAATCTGGACAACACTGAATTCGATCTCCTCCGGCAAGCTATATAAACTCGATCTTACACCAAAATTTCAAATCAACAACAAATTAGGTATATCATCATCTCATCAGATCTCGTTAATTCCATTTACACGTAACTAACTTTCATCATTTCAACTGTTTTCCCTCAATGTTGCCCTGTTATTCATCATAATGATAGCATTTGAGTAATTTGTTGTAATTTAACTGTTAGTATAGAAAGTTAGGTTACAGTTAGTTAATTATAGGAGAATTTTTAGTTATATAGTTAAGTAATTTGTAATATGCAACAGTTTAACCGTAGTTCTTCGATGTCGTTGTTGTTGATTAATAGTATAGACGTTTCGGTTATAGCTGAGTCACATTTGAATCGGTTTGCCTCATGGCGATCTAATCGGAATATTGACGATAATGTTGTTATTGAATCAGGAAATGAGTAGTGCTACGAGAACTAGTGTTCCGAAATCAGAAGCTGTTTCTAGAGGATATAATTTTGCGTCTACTTGGGAGCAGGTTTTGTTCTTAATAGTATTACGTGACTTTTTTTAATTGTTTATTGTGGATTTATACTACTTGAAGATCATTTTATAATGTGGAATGAGCGATGTTATAGTCAGGGGCAGAACTATGTAGAGGCAGGGGAGGGTCCCACCCCTCCCCAAAAATTTACGGCACCTAGTGTAAATATTATAGGTTTTAGAGGTAATTCAGTTGAGGTTACAAACAAATCTCCGATTCGCCCCCCCCAAAAAAAATGTTCAAGTTCCGCCACTGGTTACAGTTGGTTTCCATAAGCTGTGTAGACTATAGATATTAGATCAGTGGTATATGTGATTGTGAGTGACTAGCTATAGCAATATTAGTTCTGTTGCACCGACATTGTGTTTTTGGTCTTCGTTTTTAAGATAAGTTCGTTTATGCTTTTTAAATAAGCAGAACTCAGCATAAATGTTTTAAAGTCCTGTATATTTAGAACTTATTATTTTATCTTACAAATAAGCAGATAATGATAGCAGTTTGCCTCTAACCAAACACTAAAACTGATTATAAGCGGTACCAAAAAGCAGCATAGAAAGTTTCATTAGCGATCCAAAACACCCCCTTGTAGTCTTTGACAAGTTGAACATCAGTTTCGACAAGTTGCAAAGACTAGTTAGGATGGTTAAATCTTAACTAACCTACTTAGCAACTCAATAAGGATGCCTATGAGTACGGATAGAAGAGATGTAGTTACATTTATTGTGATGTAAGGTGTGGTGCACATTAAGCACGTGTGTTGCTTTAGAGATAGAAATCAGACCCGTCTCATTTTTTTGCTATTCGCCTGTGCACATGTTACAGGCAAGAATATATTAAACGTTTATCTTAGTTGGGTGCTTAGCCAGTGTTTGTTTCATTGGACAGAATGCCCCACTGACTGAGCAGCAACAAGCAGCAATAGTTGCACTCTCTCATGCGGTTGTCGAGAGACCGTTTCCTACCAAATTGGTGCGTTTTCGCTTATACATAACATTTACTAGATAATGCATTACGTCATACATGTATAAGCCTAATTAATAAAATAATTTACAGTCGCAGGGTAATATATCCAAAGAGAACAATGGGTTATCTGTTTCTACAAAGCCTGGAACTGTAGAAGAATCTGGGGAAATAGACGGTGTTTTGGTCAATACAAACCAGGTAGGAACTTGTTATCCGTCACTGGTGTTTATCAATTTATACTAAAGTATGACAAGCTCGTAGGTGCTTTATTTGTAAATTGAATGTTACGGGACTTAGATGAAGACTTAATGGATGCTTATTGATCTTGATACAGTTTTACAAATGGTTTACAGATCTTGAAGCAGCAATGAAATCAGAGGTTAGTATTATGTTCTCTTCGCCGTTTTATTGCCTTGTTTGTCTTTATGCTACCGCTGGCTACCCCTTGGCATCTGATTAATATTGTTCCGTAGACAGAAGAGAAGTATCAGCAATATGTTAACACCTTAACTGAGAGGATACAGACGTGTGACGGTATTCTTCAGAAGGTATATGTTTTTCTTAGAGCTTGTTAACTCCTTTAATTTCCCAAGTGGAAATTATCGTTCTAATGTTTTCGACGATTACATAGTTGACAATCAACTTAACCAACCTTATTTTTCAGGTGGATGAAACTCTTGATTTGTTCAACGAGTTACAAATGCAGCATCAAGTAGTTGCAACGAAGACTAAAACCCTTCATGATGCGTGCGACCGAATGGTGGGTATTGTTTGTTTTCTCCTCAAATTTGCCATACCTTTTTCTAGTCTGTGCTGTGATAAGGCAAAGTTATGTGACCAATTATAGTTTTTTCTCTAGTTAAATGTCATTTTGTGTATCACTAGTGTTGCTATATTGCAGGTAATAGAGAAGCAAAGATTAATAGAGTTTGCAGATTCCCTTCGCAGTAAGCTCAATTATTTTGATGAATTAGAAAATGTAAGTCTGAGTTTTATGAATAACTGTGTGCGTCTTGTAAGATGTCTGAACCTTATTATGAAATGTAGGCTCTTAAAAGAGTGCTTTCAAATGCTTATGCTGCTTTAATAAACAATTAATTTATGCCTAAGTCAACTAGTTCCTACCAAAGTTTTTTTTAAATGAGTCTTCATCTATACGCGTGGCTAATGACACAGGTTTCGCTCATACTTTGTATTGCAGGTTGCCACCAGCTTTTATTCTTCAAATACAAGTGTTGCAAGCGAAAACTTTCTTCCACAGCTTAAAAAGCTTGACGATTGCATCTCGTAAGTAAATTGCTCTTACTATTTCTTCTAATGGATAGTAACATATTAACTTTTACATCCCGTAAGATCGCTGAACTTGCCTCCCATCACATTAATTTGTTTAACTTGGTTCCTGATTACTATTCTTTTTCAATAATGCGTTGATCTTGCTGGTATATAGGTATGTTGAAAACAATCCACAGTATGCTGAATCCAATGTTTATCTGGTTAAATTCCGTCAACTTCAAGTATGTAACACACACTTTCTTCTTAAATTCAGTTCTTTAAATTTGAATGGGATTTATGGTTGTATGTTCATAAAGTAATACTAAGCTAATATAATTACAGTCTCGAGCCCTGGGGATGATACGCTCGCATGTCCTTTCTGTTCTCAAAAGTAGTACTTCTCAGGTAAACCACCTTATAAGTTGGAATCACTTTTATGTTACTAGAATGCAAATCTTTGCAAAATTTGTTCATTTATTTTCTTTTTCCTTGTTGGACAGGTCCAAACAGCTCTTCGTGGCAGCGGTGGCAACAAAGCAGCTGTTTCTGAAGGTGTTGAGACATCTATCCTTTACGTTCGCTTTGAGGCAGCTGCAAGTGAGGTAATAACTTACTTTCTATAAGATAACTTACGAAACTTGTAACTTGCTGGGAAGATTAGAGAATTAGAGCTTTTAAGTTTTTTCAAAGTGATGCGTATATATTTTATATTTTGTTGAAGAATAAGAACAAGTTTTAGCTACTATATGCCAGGGAATGATTTCCTCTAATTCCTAACTTATCCATCTATTTGTATAAATTTTAAAACTATGAATAAATTATATCTTACCTGGTAGCTTTACACCAGAGTCACCTCTATATCACTGAATCTGCTTAAGTTCTTAGATGAGGTCAGCAAACTTGATAAAGCAAGAAGACTCGATAAACCACTCATACTGAAGTTATTTATTTTATTTTTTTGCAGAAGAAAGATATTCCTTCTAAATTTAGGATACTTCCATATGAAATTAAGATGGCATAAAAAACTATAGACCCTTTAGGTGGTCTCTATTTGAAGTCCCTTTATAAATTTCTTGGGTTACAACTGATAAAGTTAGCAAGTGATATTCAAACGTGATCACTAGTTGAAATGACAGCCATAAAATAAGGATCTCTCTTTCTTGAGCTTTTTGATGTGGATTTTGAGTTTTGTATTGTGGTTTTTATGGAGTAAGAATGAATAAGAGAGTCTGATAATGTCACCTAAGTGTTTAACTTCATTGGTGAATGAACCTAATAAAAGCCACATGCAGCTTAAACCGGTGCTAGAGGAAATCGAGAGAAGAGCTTCAAGGAAAGAATATGTTCAAATTCTTTCAGAATGTCACAGAATATATTGTGAACAGCGGCTATCATTGGTGAGCTTATCTATGGCCAATTTCCCGTTTTTCTTATGTATTATATAGGTCAATTATATGAAGATTCCTCTCATTGATGCATTTTCATTTGTTCTCTGCTTTATGTCATCTAGATAAAAGGGATAGTATCACAAAGGATTTCAGAATATTCCAAAAAAGAGACATTACCTTCTTTAACCAGATCTGGGTGTGCATACTTGATGCAGGTAATTGCGAAGATCTTTCTCCAAAGAATTTTTCTTTATCGTTATATGACTTTTCTAAAGAAGTTACTTTTTGCTCTAAGTGCTGGATTAGGCTGCTCGTATCTACTAAAGATGCTTACTAAATTGCAGTGCATCTACTTTTTCTTGCTTTTACTTACGAGTACCTGAACTTCTATCTGTAATCATTTTGACAGGTCTGCCAGCAGGAGCACCAACTGTTTGACAAATTCTTTCCATCAACTTCAGAAGATAGCTCAAGTTTGGCTCCTTTGGTAGATCCACTGTAAGTTCCATTACATAACTTATATCACTTGCTGTATATGTCACCTTCTTCCTTTTTCATTTCGTATATCTCCTTAATGGAGTTCTTCTAATATATCCGATGTTGTTCCTCTTATACTTTTCAAGTCAGAATACATTTATAAACATACTAAAGTCCTGACGTGTATATATTACAACATGTTTGTCTTTTAAAGATTGCAGTGTTTCTTAAACAGCCGTAAAGTTTCTTTGATTGCCATTTAGAAGGACAATGCCATTTTTGTCTATACCTTTACTTGTAATAAGGCTTCATTAGAACAATCCCTGAAGCGCAGATGTCTAGCAAATCCATGTTGTCTTTCTAGTATTGTATTATCATGCTCAAAGAAGTCAGTGGCCATGGTGCTTTATGCCAAGAATTTATTGACATTATTTCTCAATTTGGTAACCGTTTTGCAGATGTACTTTCTTGTATGACACATTGCGGCCAAAGTTTCTTCATGAAGCGAATTTGGATGCGCTTTGTGAACTTGTGGATATTCTCAAAATAGAAGTAATAGGAGAACAACTCAGCAGACGAAGTGAATCTTTGGCTGGAATACGTCCTACATTAGACAGAATTCTGGCTGATATTCATGAAAGGTTAACTTTCCGTGCTCGAACATATATTCGTGATGAGGTATGTCAAATGTCTACTTGCATGATACATACTACATTGTAATATTTCTGATGCGGACCTTATGAATGGATAAGCAATTCTGCTGCTAAAATCTCTTACATGTCCATCTCAGATAGCCAACTATCTTCCCCTGGATAAAGATTTAGATTACCCTGCAAAGCTTGAACAATCAGCGGAGACCAAATCTGATCCCAGTTCTGTAAGTTCTTAAATTACCTTATGGACAAGTTTCCATATACTGTATGTCTTGTTCGATTGATTTCTATTGCTGCCATTAAATCTTGACATAGGGCCCTGCACTTGTTTATGCTGTAATATGGCTTGTAGGGTTCATTTCTGTCTTACCATTCTATCATAAGTATGTATAGTTTTCATGGCTTTACAGGGAAATAAATTACATGGTTATTATCCGAAATTCGAAATCATACCTATGTATTGTTTTCATGGCCTTAGAGCGAAACAAATTACATGGTTATTAATGGAAGTAATTGTTGTTTTGCAAGGCCATCCGAAATTCAAAATCATTCCTATGTTTTGAAATTTTAACTTTCTCTATGAAATATTAATAGATTTTGAAAGACTAATATATTTAGCTTAGCCTTAGGAGGTTGACTCTTATATTGACTAGTAGGATATTGGTTGTAAAATTTGGAAACAACCGAGAATTATGAGCTCACATGGACGAATGATGAATGGTGGAATAACTAAAGGCCAATTAAACTTAAGTACACCATACATCTCTCACCTGTCATGGGGAATATGCTCTTTTTTGTAGGTTTCAAGTAGTAATTTGCAAGTACCTATATTGTTCCATTTTTGTATAGATGCTATAACCTTCTTGCTTAGTACCTGATACTGCAACTTATAAGTACCAGCTTTCTAATATCACCCTTTCAGATCGATCAGAGCTCAGATGTTTTCAAGACTTGGTACCCTCCACTGGAGAAAACTGTATCATGTCTGTCCAAATTATATAACTGTTTGGAGCAAGCAGTTTTTACTGGCTTGGCACAGGTATTAGCACTATCATGGGTTTCAACATCTCATAAATTCTCTTGGCTGATGTATTCTCAATATTGATTGTTTTTCTTTTGCATCCTTCAGGAAGCAGTTGAGTTTTGTTCTGTATCGATCCAAGTAAGTGAATTGAATTGCATTACCTTTGTATGCTAATGGTTGAATTATTGAGATTTCATTTTACAATGTATCTGTGAACGTTTTACAATGTATATACTGTGCAGAAAGCAAGCAAACTGGTTTCAAAAAGATCATCACAAATGGATGGACAACTGTTTCTTATAAAGCATCTTCTTATCTTAAGAGAACAGGTTTTGACTTATTACCATTACTCCAGGATTGTAGCATTTAGTTTTTATCTCTAAGTTTTGGTATGCTTTTACAGATTGCACCCTTTGACATAGAATTCTCAGTCACGCACAAGGAACTGGATTTCTCTCATTTGTTGGTTAGTAACTTCTCGAACTTCTTCACCTTCCTACTGCAATATAGCTATCACTCTATCAGACCTGGATATCGAATTTGATTCATGTTTTGTTTCATTTGTTTTTAGATTTATCCTTTGTATGTCACTTTTATGTATACTAGTCAATTTGAAAGCTTAAAGTCATTTATAACTATCAGTCTATCATATTTGTTCCTGGTGTTATGTTGTATATATACAACGCAGAAGAATCTGAAAGCTTATAATCATTTATATCTGTACAGGAGCATCTGAGACGAATTCTTAGAGGTCAGACCTCGTTATTTGACTGGTCAGGAACAACCACTTCTTTGGCAAGGACGCTGTCACCTCGAGTTTTAGAAAGTCAAATTGATGCAAAGAAGGTATACAATGGCCTTTTAGTTGACCAATTTCAGTTTCTTAAAGCCATAATATAATTAGCAATATATATCCTTTTAATAAGGATTTCTTGCAGGAAGAGGATCCTTTCAAGTTGAGGATAACTTGATTGATCAAGTTACAATTATCAACCATTGGATCAAATCCAATGGCTCAAATCATCTCCTATTCTTTTGATTTGAGCCATTGGATTTGAGCCATTGGATTTGATCCAATGGTTGATATTTGTCTAACTTGATCAATCAAGTTATCCTCAACTTGAGAGGATCCTTTCCCTTCATGTAAACTTGTTTCAACTTTGTTGAGCCTGACAAATATATATTGTTTGTTTAGTCATTAGAAAAAAAAAAAGAAGAAAAAGCAACCCTATATTTTATGTTTTTGAATCAATCATCCTATTTACTAGGAAAGATTACTACATATTTTTATATTAAAAGCTAGAAATGATTCCGTGGATGCAGGAACTGGAGAAAAACCTCAAAGCCACATGTGAGGAGTTCATTATGTCAGTCACTAAATCAGTAGTAGATCCTATACTTTCCTTTGTTACAAAGGTTAGTTATTTTTTTTTCCTCTTATCACTCTTCAGAAGTATAAAGAAAAAACATATCATAAAGCTCGCTTGCCAGTGAGCCAAGTCACCTATGCGAACTAAACGTGAGAATGACCTAATAAATCGGTACTACAACTTTTTTGTTTCTTAAAGGTGACAGCAGTCAGAGTTGCATTGTCATCAGGTGCTCAAAATCAAAAGCTAGAGTCAGCTATGGGAAAACCACTTAAGGATCAAGCTTTTGCTTCACCGGATAAGGTTGCAGAAATCGTCCAGAAGGTATGCTTGTAACTTCAGTTGCCATGAATAGACACTAGTAGTATGCTAAATCCTTATGAACTTAAAAAAATATGGAAGTATGGAACGGAAGTATTCTTTGGCTTCACATACGTTTATGCAAGTCTAGGTCCAAGTTGTTAGAGCAGAAGTTCTTTGCTCTTTGGTTTCTTGCTCTTAGTCATGATACAAAGCTTTTTATGTTGTCTGACTAATAATTTCTAGGTGCCAGTTTTTGATTGTATCCATTTAAATTTCTTGTGATCTTATGTATAAACTTCATATATCATGAGTTAAATTCTTCTCTGTGATTTATACAGGTGAATGCTGCTATGCAAAATGAGTTGCCAAGAGTGATGGAAAAGATGAAGCTTTATCTGCAAAATCCATCCACCCGTACGATACTTTTTAAACCAATCAAGTAAGTTGTTTATCTACATTTACTTACATTCTTATTTAGATATTCGATAATGGTGGCAGTTTCAACCCATTTACTCCTGGCTTCATGAATGGGTCAATTCTAGTTCTGCTATATGTCTAACAGGCCTTATACGCAAAATCAGAAAGAAGCAACTTAGAGATAAATGGGTTGAAGGTTGCCTAATAATATTTTTCTAGTGCATACGACCTCATGGGTTGTTTTACTCCAAAGAAATTATTAATATAACTTTTGGAGGCACCGAAGTGTTTATGGCAAAAATTACCCATTTTGACTGTCACCTGACCACCTATTTGCCATCTATGATATTCAATGAATAGTCGGTGTCATACTAGGTCGCATCTAGACATAAGCTAGGTGTAGAACTCACTCCAAAAAGCTAGCTCAAAGGAGGGGACACCAAGACTTTATAAGCCACCAACCAATCCCATACTTGACCAATGTGGGATCTAAACTGTAACCACCTTATTTTGTTTATGTTAATGCAGGACGAATATCATAGAAGCCCATGAACAAGTTCTATCACTTCTAACGAAGGAGTATTCTCAAGAGGAGATAACCAACATTAATATGGTGTCTATAGCAGAACTTCAAGCACAGCTCGACAAACTCGTATAGAATTCAATCATTGTTATAAAAGATTTACCCTTTAAACTTTTTTAGGTTTCAAGTATCAGTTTAGAGTCTCACATCATCCGATATTTGTGTATGAGTTGTTTATTAGGTTCTGGGCTTTCCGTTGTTGGTTTTTTGTAAGAATGAACTTTACTTAGCGGATTATTCATGATTTTGGTTGTGGACATTAGCCTTTGGCTAAAGATATAGTGTTATATCAATATATTACGTCACCAGATAATGGTGAATACACATTAAGTTTTGGACTTTTGGTACTTGGAAAATAGTCGATTCTCTCGAACGAAGAACAGTTTCATTCTTATATTTTAATGTGTGTGCTTTAAGAAAGACTGGAGCTGAGACAATGGTTCTTGACAACCAGAAGTCTAAAATGTGACACCTTCTTATAATTCCTTCAGATGAAAGTATATACAGTTCAGCGTAAGAAGAATGTTACTTAATGTCTAATACTTATCTTTGTGTCCGCAAATTGGTCAGTTCGGCATATGACAGTTTGGTGTCAAAAGTCGTCATGTAGTGCGCAAATTAAAATATGACCAGTTCCTTGAGTTTAGCCATCACACAGGTTATATGCCTGCAAACTGGTCAGTTATTTATCAGTATAAGTTCTAGCAATATCAAGTCAATTGGTTGGTTGTATTGTGTTGGGACATGTATTTCAGTTTACTTGATATATTTCTCTAGAATGTCCATGTTCTGATAAGCTGTATTTCAGTTGCTCCGTAGTCCGTATAATCTTAGTATGTCGTAACTTATTATACTAACATAATATTGTCCTGTTTTGAGAAGAAAAGTTGAAACAAGAACCGGGATCTTATACATATATGAGATATGGTCGTAAAACAAATGGGTGATCCCTGTGATAACTGCAACATATATATCTTGATAGTTAAGCCCCAAAAGGCTACCACAATTCACAACTCTAAATAAAGATAAACATTTTATATTCAATGTTCTGGATTTGGCTCGAGATATACAACTATTGTTTTTACAAAAAATGACGACCAGTGGAAAATAACGAGTCGTCGGGCTTTTTAGCACATGCCCTTATCAAATAGTACAATTATCACCTTCTCGTTTAATCATCCAAGAACATTGTAAGGAATGGAAAGGAATGCAGATGGTACCGAAAGGGTGTTTTCAACTTTTGCCACTACTGCACGTCCTCTAGGACCCAACAGACAAACCCAGCTCACAATAAAGTACTGGTCTTTACTCCATTGCATGATTATTGTCGAGTTACAAGTAGATATGTTGTGGTAAGAATCTAAGACCAAAGAAGATGCATATCCAAAAAATTGTGGGTACGCGTCTTTTGCTACCAACCAACATACGCAACCAATTCCACATGGATACAATAGTATCTCCATAACATGTTAAATTACTTCATGTATGTCGATAAATAACCAACTCAGTTCGTCAAAGAAATTAAGCTCAAAGGTATAATTACTCAAAGTTAACACATAAGTAATAAAATATATCGGAGTAGAAAAATAGGATTAACACTTATTTTCTGTGTATTTTCACTTCAGTTTGATAATTATACTTCCTTTTTACTGATCAAATCACAATATCAAGTTCATACTTTTTTTCTAGTTTGTGTGAGACGAAACAGTTTCATCTCTACCAAGAGACATTTTTCTCGCTCATGCTGTCAGCAAGCAGAGAATGGTCTGTATCCGTTAATGACGTAGTTCTTCTACAAAAACACAGTAGAAATGTAGAATAACTCATTCAACAAACAACTAGTGAATAAGTAAAAAAAATACTACCTTAGAACAAACGTCTTACATCAAAACATAAACTTCAGTTATATAAAAAGTAAAGTTTGAAAGACAAATTAACTTGAATATAATTCCAAACAATACAAGTGTAGATGAGAAGCTTCCATGGTGAACGAGAAGCTTCCATGGTGAACGAGAAGCTTCTATGGTGAACACCAACTCAGTTTAAACTCGTACTCAGACCCGCCACTAGGAGTCGTTCTATCAAGCAAACTTAAAGAAGAACTTGTTAGCGTTACCCATCTTCCATCGAGAGGATTTCTTATTTCACAAATTTCCATCAACCCCTTTATAATTAGCTTCAAGAAGTAGTTAGCGACTTTGAGCCGTAATTCATATTCTGCCTTTACGTACATTGGATGGCAAATAGAAAAAACTGTATCAAAAATCGGCAGTGAGTTCTCCCAAAAGACTTTGTTGAAATGTGATGAGCTAAAAAAAAGTTCCTCAACATTCGTAGCTGGAAATGGGACTATTGTTCTCATGTTAAAAGGCTCTGCTAGAACCCCATGTCCAGAACCTATTATTTCAATGTTAAACTTGCTTGATAAATAGAGTGCCTCCCTCATCTTAAGAAAGAACAATTCATCGATAGGAATTTCCAATCCGAGAGTTAGCACAATTTGCTCAGGAGGAATGGGTGTAAACAAGAGACTAGGCATTGCATAGCTTGCATGCTCGTAAATAAGTAAATTTGGAGCATAAACTTGTACTTTGATTTCCTCATTGAGCAAAAAGTCTAATCTCAACCTCCGCAACTTAAAACTTCTGATATCCACGATCTCCAAATTACACCACTTGATTGTAAGGGTCAACCTCTCTAGAAAGGGGAAGTTGGATTTGATCATATTGGAAAATGCATCATCCATGTACACATTATCTAAATATAACTCTCTCAAGCTCCCTATTGTGCACATTTTAAATAAAGCAGGCCTAACGCATATTATCGCTGTTGCGTCATATACAAGCGAGCAGAGAGATGGGACATCATCAACTTCCAAAATATCATTACACTCATTCAGATATATTCTTAACTCATTAAGATAACGGAGGTTGTTTACCTTGAGTTTCTTTAATTCCATGGGTAACACGAGGATGATCTTTTCAAGTAACTTACATGTAGATAGTAATTTATGAAGCACCACTTGACTTATGTACACATCAACCAACTCTAGTACACGTAGGTTCGTGCAGTGAATCGCAGGATTGAGACTAATGTCAAGGGAAGATCTTTTCCAGTCTTGGAGGTGTATACGTTCCAAACTTAACGTGTTGAGATTTTCACTTGAGAATATCTCATCAGGAAAAGTAAATAATGATTTAGCCAAGATTGCGAGGTGAAGCTCCTTGAGAGCACCATTAGAAGAAGTTGCTTGCGTAATCAATTTTTTAGCAGCACAATTAATGGTGTGAATGCCCAACTGAAGATCAAGATGTGTGATAGGTAAGTTGTCCCGGTTATGCCTTAGTAAGGTCCGGCTGATCCAGCTCATGTACTTTCCTTGATGTTTCTTTATTATTAAAGAGTCAACGGACGGACAAAACCTGATGGCAGGGCTGGTAGACCAAGCGTGTAGCCATGACTTGGACAAGATGCAGGTCTGTGCTGCATCTTTTGACGGCAATGCTAATTGTATACGTTGAATCAACTCAACATCTTTTAGTTGCTGTCTGCGAATCAGTCTCATTCTCTTCACTTTGTCCATGTATCTAGATACGGGGTACCCTAAGTGGATGCTAACAACTTGGTTTACTAGAACACGGAATAAACACGATCAAGAAGAAAACTGAAACCCTCACTCAAGAACCTGAAAACAGTCGACAGAAACTTGCACAATAATAATGAAAAAAATTATCTCCTTTTATAGAGAATGAGAAGGGAACATAACAAACTAGAAAACCGACTCTAGCTACTTGTTAGGAAACTATTGACAGCTTGCTTTAATTTGTAAGCAAGTTCAAATATATTACAACAAGTTCTATTCGGCTAACACTTGTGCTAAACTAATAGATACATATTAACCCCTCTACTTTGCTAATATACCAACTAGTGTATCTCTTCTAATTTTCATCTTTTACATGATATTTAATATTGGATTAATTTCATATATCACCTTATATTTTTATGATTTCACCGTCTAGTTTACGCATTTGAATTTTGGACATAATATTTACCCATGCACCTGGTAATGCTTATACATTTTTTAAAATAAACCGTGATTTACATGCTGGTTTGGACTTTTATATATGCAATAATTACCTCTGTCATCATCTAATTAATACATTTGAATTTTGAACATAATATTTATTCATGCACTTAGCAATGCTTATACCCTTTTTAAAACCTTTGATGGTTTCATAAAATTAAATACTAGTCGACTTCTATGTATGCAATAATTACCTCTCTCATCATCTAGTTTACGCATTTGAAGTTTGGACATAATATTTATCCATGCACCTAGCAATGCTTATACATTTTTAAAAACTTTTGATGGTTTTATATAATAAACTGTGATTTAAATGCTGGTTTGGACTTCTATATATGCAATAATTGCCTCTGTCACCATCTAGTTTACTTGAATTTTGGACAAAATATTTATCTATGCACCTAGTAATGCTTATTAATTTTTTAAAACCTTTGATGGTTTCATAAAATAAATTGTGATTTAAATACTGGTTTGGACTTCTATATATGCAATAATTACCTATGTCACCATCTAGTTTACGCATTTGAATTTTGGACATGATATTTATCCATGCACCTAGCAATGCTATACATTTTTTAAAACCATTGATGGTTTCATAAAAAAAAACTATGATTTAAATACCGGTCTGGACTTCTATGTATGCAATAATTACTTTTGCCACCATCTAGTTTACGCATTTGAATTTTGGAAATAATATTATCCATGCACCTAGCGATGCTTATATATATTTTTAAAACCTTTGATAGCTTCATAAAATAAACTATGATTTAAATACTAGTTGGACTTCTATATATGCAATAATTACCTCTGTCACCAGCTAGTTTACGCATTTGAATTTTGGACATAATATTTATCCATGCACCTAGCAATGCTTATACATTTTTTAAAATCTTTGATGGTTTCATAAAATAAATTGTGATTTAAATACCGGTTTGGACTTCTATATATGGAATAATTACATCTATCACCATCTAGTTTATGCATTTGAATTTTGGACATAATATTTATCCATGCACCTAGCAATGCTTATACACTTTTTAAAACCTTTGATGGTTTCATAAAATAAAGTGTGATTTAAATACCGGTATGTACTTCTATATATGGCAAATCACCTAGAAATGTAGTTAACTTGCCACTTTTTCCCATTGTATGTAGCATTCTTTTTTTTCCCCTCATTCTGTCAATAAACTTCTATCGTTAGTCCTTTGTGTGTACCCGTTACCAAAAAAACCTGCATCGTTAGTCTTTTATGCTAACGACCGTTAATAAATAACTTAAAATTTGGTTATCTTACGCTAAACTTGCGTCGTTGGTCCTTTCTAGTAACAATCGTTAAAAAATAACTTAAAATTTGGTTTTCTTACGTTTCCGTCCGTTTTTTTCACGTTTTCGTACGTTTTTACACGTTTTCGTTCGTTTTAACACGCTTTCGTCCGTTTTTTCACGTTTTGATCAGTTTTTACACGTTTTCATTCGTTTTTACACGTTTTCGTCTGTTTTTTCACTTTTCTTCTGTTTTTCCCCGTTTCATTCGTTTTTACACGTTTTCATCCATTTTTACACATTTTCGTCCATTTTTGCATGTTTTCGTTCGTTTTTACATGTTTTCATCCGTTTTAACACGGTTTCGTCCGTTTTAACACGGGTTCATCTATTTTTTTCACGTTTTCATCTGTTTTACACATTTTCATCCGTTTTAACATGGTTTCGTCTGTTTTTTTTTCACGTTTTCATCTATTATTTCATGTTTTCATCCGTTTTTGCGTATTTTCGTATGTTTGCAGGTTTTCGTATGTTTTTACATATTTTCGTATGTGTTAACACGTTTTCGTCCGTTATTCATGTTTTCATCCATTTTTTCATGTTTTCATCCGTTTTTGCGTATTTTCGTATGTTTGCAGGTTTTCGTATGTTTTTACATATTTTCGTATGTGTTAACACGTTTTCGTCCGTTATTCATGTTTTCATCCATTTTTTCACGTTTTCATCCGTTTCTACATGTTTTCATCCGTTTTTGCACATTTTCATTCGTTGTTTCACGTTTTCATCCGTTGTTTCACGTTTTCATCCGTTTTAACACGTTTTCATCCGTTGTTTCATGTTTTCGTTCGTGTTTGCACATTTTGTGTAAAAACGGATGAAATCATGAAAAAAAAACAGACGAAAACGTGTAGAGACGGATGAAAACGTGTAAAAATGGAGGAAAACGGGAAAAACAGAAGAAAAAAAAACGTGTAAAAACAGAAAGAATTGTGTAAAAACATACGAAATCGTGCAAAAACAGTCGAAAACGTGCAAAAACGGATGTAAACGTGTAAAAACGGATGAAAACGTGAAAAAACTTATGAAAGCGTGTTAAAACGGACCAAAACGTGTAAAGACGGACGGAAACGTGAAAAACGGACGAAAACGTGTAAAAACGGATGAAAACGTGTTAAAACGTGAAAAACGGATGAAAACGTGCAAAAATTGATGTAAACGTGTAAAACGGATGAAAACGTGAAAAAACTCATGAAAGCGTGTTAAAACGGACGAAAACGTGTAAAGACGGACGAAAACGTGAAAAACGGACGAAAACGTGTAAAAACGGATGAAGACATGTAAAAACAGATGAAAACGTGAAAAAACGGACGAAAACGTGTTAGAACGGACGAAAACGTGTAAGAAGGGATGAAAGCGTGCATAAACGGACGAAACTGTGTTAAAACAGATGAAAACGTGTAAAAACGCATGAAAATGTGAAAAAACGGAAGAAAACGTGTAAAAACGGACGAATACGTGTAAAAGCGAATGAAAATGTGCAAAAACGGGCGAAAATGTGTAAAAACGGATGAAACATGTAAAAACATATGAAAACGTGAAAAAACAGACGAAAACGTGAAAAAACGGACGAAAGCGTGTTAAAACGAACGAAAACGTGTAAAAACGTACGAAAACGTGAAAAAAATGGACGGAAACGTAAGAAAACCAAATTTTAAGTTATTTTTTAACGATTGTTACTATAAAGGACCAACGACGCAAGTTTAGCGTAAGATAACCAAATTTTAAGTTATTTATTAACGGTCGTTAGCATAAAGGACTAACGATGCAGGTTTTTTTTTGTAACGGGTACACACAAAGGACTAACGATAGAAGTTTATTAACAGAATGAGAAAAAAAAAGAATGCTACATACAATGGGAAAAAGTGGCAAGTTAACTACATTTCTAGGTGATTTGCCCTTCTATATATGCACTAACTACCTCCGTCACCATTTAGTTTAAGCATTTGAATTTTGGACATAATATTTGTCCATGCACCTAGCAATGCTTATACATTTTTTAAAGCCTTTGATGGTTTCATAAAATAAAAATGTGATTTAAATATTGGTCTGGACTTTTATGTATGCAATAATTACCTCTGTCACCATCTAGTTTACGCATTTAACAATGAAACAAAGGGACTAAAAGTGACGAGAATGAAATCTACAAAAAGATTGATGGACTTGCTTGAAAAAAAGATTTACTTGTTAGTCCTTCGTAGTATTTTGTAGACCCTAAATCTCTATTATATAAAGAGATCAAGGGTACATGTTTTACAATTAAGTCTTTCATAATGTAGTTAATTAAAGGGGTGTGTGTGTATCCTAGGCGTGTGGTTCATTGTAAACGCCTAGGTTAGTAGTTTGTTAGTTAACCTCCAAGATCAAAGGTGTCTTTGATCCTTGTTATAGGTAGATAACACGTTTTATTCTGATCAAATAAAATTGGAGGTGATGTGGAAAAACCTTGTGTCAATAATATAGTTGTTTATATATTCCGTTGTACATTCGTGTTTGTCTATGTTATTGTTAAACCCTAGATGCTCAAAACAGTCCATGAAGTCTAACAAACTCCACAATTGGTATCAGAGCAGGGAGCTCTTGATATGAGGATCTACAAGGTTTTTTGAAGAAAAAGCTAAAAATTCGAATCTGAAAATTTTTCGTAACCTTCCTGCAGGGCTGTTTTCAAACAGCGATACTTTTTCGTTAACTGTTGGATCGGAACGAAATTTTTGGTGGAGCTTCTATGTACATCTGGTTAACGTTTAACCGGAGGGATCTTCAATTGGAGCTCTAAATAGTCAGATGTTTATTGTCGAAAACTGCTGCAGAGAAAGGTATTGTTTTCAAGAAAATCGAGTTTTAGGGTTTAAGAATTTCTTAAACTGTGATTGTGTTGCATACTTGATTCTTTATGGATTCGATCTGGATTTATGACCTGGTTCTTCACATGATCTGAATTTAGCTACAATCTTTGAATGTGAGGATTTTGACTTTTGAGTTTGGCGGTGTGTGAAAATTCTGAAGATTGAAAAGGCCGCCTAAAACAAAAGTGAAAACCAAGTTATTTGGGCCGGGTTGGTTAGCTGACCGGTCTAAAAGAATGTCATCAAGACCCGTCTATTTTATATCAACCGGTCTAGATAAAAAATTTATGTATAGACGGGTGTTCATTAAACTAACCTGTCTATATAATATATAGACCGGTGCATTTAAGAAAGGGTCTTAATAAGGAGGTCTAAAAAGCTCTTTTTGTAGTAGTGGTTTTTATATTGTCAAGTGCAAAAGTTATTTATTCTTGTCGACAATGTTATGGATGAAGGTTAGTTGTTTCTGGGTTCACTTATTATAAACCCCCACTGTTGTTAACTAGGGTTTCTGGTATATGGATTTTTGGTTAAAGAAAATCGAGTAACACAAATCCTAACAATGACAAGTAAGGTTAAACCCTAACAAAGATGACACTACTGATGAGAATAACCTAAGATATTGCTATCTACAACACGCCTAAAACTGCAAGCTGATTGGTTGCTTTGAATTATAAAAGTATCATGGGTCGGTTCCTAGTGGTATTTTTTTTAATCATCCGACTCCTTTGAAGTATAAAATATTGTTCGGATGCTATTGGACCCCTCTCATGCATATTCGTTGAATTATTATATGATGTGGGATTCAAAGATAGACGGTGGCATGACTACTTTGACTCTCATTCTAATATCTTCTTGATTATTTCATTGGTGGATTTGTTTAACTGGTTATGATTAATGATTGGTTTATGAATCGAGAGTTACTTACACTTGCTCATTCGAAGTTTATGCTATTAGAGTTATTAGTTGTTCGTGGTTATGATTGTGAACAAAAAGTGAGGAGCATGGAAGCATTGTTACTAGTGTTTTCAATATGATACTATTGCTTCAACATACTACTATTGCCTTTCGTTTTGTACTGCCATTGAATGTAACTGCTGCTCTCGATTAAGGTTCATGCTACTTGTTCATGTTTCTATTGGTCGCGAGATAGTACTACTGTTATAAGGTTACTACTGCTATGTTCTACTTGGTACTGCCCTTGAAAGTTTTTAGTACTGTTGCCCTATACTTTTAGTACTGCTCGACAATCTTTAGTACTGCCAAAGGAGTATTAGTACTGCCTGATATTCATTGATACTATTCATTCATGGTTACGTTTGCTTCTAGTTTTAGACACTCGTTTGTGACTTTATAGTAATGGAATTTGGTTGTCTTCATGGTTTATGGTTGTTAAAGGATAAAGCTGCGAACAGGAGGTGCATAATTGGGCTCTGATTGGACCATCCTATTTGAGTTAGATTGGATTTAAGATTAAATGTGATTCGAGTGTAAATGTTTTAAAAATTAAGCTGCTAATATGTTGTCTTTTGGTTGGTGAGACGTATTGGATCAACATGTGTGTTGTTCATTAATGGTTATACATTAATATTGTTATCGTTTATACTGCTACTCTCACATCCGCTGCTCTCTTTGTCCGATAAAAATATTTAGTGCTGTTAGTTTTATCTGATATCGGATAGAACTAATTAAAATCTCAATGGAAAATCTCGGACGAGGCTGATTGTTTGATATTGGCAGATTTGAAACTACACACACATGATTTTATTTGGTTCTCGGTTGGAGATAATAACACACACAAGGTTTTGGTTTGATTATTGGACGACACACATTTTTTGTTCTTAACATGTTTTTAATGGCTCTTTCTTATTCGCATAATTGATTACGAAGAAAGGTTTTTATCACCTATTTGACAATGAAGTGTAACTACTTGGAAGCGTGTTTTATCATACCTTTTAGCAGGAGGTAACTTGTTTGTGCTTTCATGTTGTGACAAAGAATTGACAAAGTCTAGCAAGATGATTTTGCTATCACTTGAAGGAGTTACGTTATTGTGCTCAGTGTCTCATTAAAGATGAGGATTATTGTCAAGGGATTACGCTCTCCCTATACATCAGGTTTAAGTATACGTTTAGAGTCACGTGGATAGTACAAGACATAAGACACAAGTTTGGGGTTATTTTACTTCTACATCAAATTCGTTATATTTGGTTTTCTTCTTTAGTGATCATTACATAGAGCCTACATAATTGAAGATTCAAGAGATGGTAAACATATTGGTTTCGGAGGAAGCTTATTGATTAAATGTTTAACCATCTACATGCACCACTCGAGGGGAAGTTTCTATTGCTTACATTCCCTATTTTTTTATAACAAAAAGGGGAAGAGATGTTGGAGTGGCATGTCATAGATTAAGAGGAAGGCAAGATTTGTTTCATTCAGGGAGATGTTTACATCTCAACTTCTCTACTTCGTTTAGGAAAGTTCGTACACAACTTTGTTTGTTTTGTCATCATAAAATAGGGGAAGATTGTTGGGATTCTTGATTTGATGAGACAAAGTGAATATAAGAATGAAACAAAGGGACTAAAAGTGACAAGAATAAAATCTACAAAAAGATGGAAGGACTTGCTTGAAAAAGAAGATTTACTTATTAGTCATTCGTAGTATTTTGTAAACCCTAAATCTCTATTATATAAAGAGATCAAGGGTACAGGTTTTATAATTAAGTCTTCCATAATGTAGTTAATTAAAGGTGTGTGTGTGTGTACTCCGCGTGTGGTTCATTGTTAGTTAACCCCCAAGATCAAAGGTGTCTTTGATCCTTGTTATAGGTAGATAACACGTTTTATTCTGATCAAATAAAATTGGAGGTGATATGGAAAAACATTGTGTCAATAACATAGTTGTTTATATATTTCGTTGTGCATTCGTGTTTGTCTATGTTATTGTTAAACCCTAGATGCTCAAAACGGTCCATGGAGTCTAACAAACTCCACACATATATCATCTTATAAACTTTTAAGTAAACGAAATATAATAGTTATTTCTTAAAAAGAATTATCATGAACTAACAATGGAAACGCAATGATTAACAGAAGGACTAAAAAAAACTAAAGACTATACATTTTAAGTACTAATAATTCAGGGGCTGACAAGAAAAATCGAATGACTAACTGAAGAACTAACAAAAAGAAAACATTTGATAAATACGTAATAATAACTAACAACAAAGGGCTAATGTTTTGTTACTATTCACTAAATAGTGTATGAATAGTAAAGTAACATTTGATAAATATTATAAACGAAATAGAGTATTTTTTTTTTAAATTTTATAATATTTATTTCTTAAAAAAATCCGGGACTAACAATGGAAACCCAATGACTAACGAAAAGACTAACGTAACAAAACTAAAAACTATACATTTTAGGGACTAATAATGTAAAAAAATAATAATTCAGGGATTGTATACAGAAACCCAATGAGTTACACCATTTGATATACTTAACTATATCATAAATCTTAATTCTTCTTTTAATATTAACCGTTCTGGTGACGGTGGCTTCAGCAGATATTAGTTTTCAAATTAAAGCTAGTTAAAATAAATTTAAGCTCGAAAATATCACAATAGAGATTAAATGGATTAGCTCATGTATTGATAAAAAAAGATATTATAGCATGTTGATAAAGATTTCGCATAAGAAAAAAAGCTAGCAAAGTTTAATAAAAGGCCCCACTTTGATTTAGTCCTCGTTTAAGGTTGAGTCGCCCTGTACCAATACTAAAACCAATGCCTTTGGTCTAACGATATGTAAGTGAGGTATCAACCATGTTGTGAGATTGCGAGTTCAAGTCTTGTTAGTAGCATTGTGAGGTAAATGATTTAGGTTGTAAAAGTTTAACGTTCGAGAAATTTAAAAATAATGTGAAAACGCCATATGATAATGCGTCCCATTATTGACTTAATGTGATGTTTAAGAGTAATGGTTAAATTTACTTGATGGAATATTTTTGTTTTAATAATAGTGTCCTAAAAAAAAATAAAAAAAAAAAAAAAAAAAAAAAAAAAAACAAAAAACTTTTACATACTTAGAGAGCGAGGTGCAGTGGAACTCAATACTATGTTATTGGGTTGTCACCTCAGCGCTACTTCATCACCTCAAAAAAATAATAATAAATAAATAAAAATTATGGTGCATGTAAGTCCCACTCACTCACAAAAAAAGAGAGAAATACCAACAACGCTCGTTGGTGGGCTAGCTAAAGGACAAATGATGCCGCTGCGGGTGCAAAATGGCGGCGTCATTTGTGCGTTTTTTACGAATGACGGACCAACAACGGCTTGTACCGTGCGCTCCTATAAGTTATAACTCATGTTTGGAGGGAGACTGATGCAAAAAAGAAAATGTTATGACAATTTTTTTTTCAAGCCATATGTTTTTTTGACTATTTCAAGACGAAGTGAGCAACTGAGCATATACATTCATATTACATTGTTTAGAATAATAAACATTTTATTAAGACTAGCTTTCGTTCTCTCGTTCGTAGCTTATTCTACTTTTTTTATCCCACTTGCGACTAAACTTTTGAGTTAATTGGGTTGGTGTTCAGTGTTTGGTTTTTTCCCATGCGTTCCGTTGGTCAACAACCAACAAAAGTTTTCGTTTAGTTCTTCACTACTCCTGCAGAAAGGACTCTCTTTCTGTCTGGAGGGAATTCATAAACTATTTTTATAACTTTTAAAAAGTTTTGATGTTTGGTAGGATCCTCTCTATGTTTTATATAGTTATATTTCCGCGCTTCGATGTGAGATGCGGGATGTTACGTGAAAATTTCTATGTTATCATTATATATCTCATTTAAACCGGTTTTAGGTTTTACTTGTACAATGTTTAAACATATAAGGATTATTTATGCAACTTTTTACTTCAGGATGGTTTTCGTTAACTGAGTTAACTATTTATGCAACTTTGTGTTGCACATACAGTCCTTTGAATTAACTCATGAGCTGTTTTATAATTGCAGTGATTTAACTCATAAACTGTTTTATAATTACAGTGTTAACCTTAAGAGACATTTTTATTTTTATTTTATTTTACTTTTTTTTTTGTCTCTGGACAGTTGGTGTAATTGCAATAAAACGCAGAACCAGTTTTGAACTTTTTTCCTGTTAATTGAACAGTAAGAAACCCTAGATTTTGTTTAAATTTAATTAATATTAAAATTAAAATAAAATATGAATTGTATTGTGGGTAACATACAATTTTACCTACCGGGTGCTCTTATAGTGACGACAATGAGCCCTCGTTTAACTATTAAAGTCTGTCTTCTCATTAATTTTTTTTTCTTTGATCCCTATTACGATATAATTACAAAAAAAACTTTCGATACAGAAATTTAATAATTTGAATAATGTTACAGGTACGGATGCTAACTGAGGCAAAGAAGAAAAGTTTGATACTTTGATCAGTAGAAAATAAATAATTACCAATCAAAAAATACCAACTTATAAATAACCCTTCAAGACGCACACCCCAAAATGAATTTTATACACACACTGATACACACAAACAATAAATAAGGAAATCGCAAAAGCTTTTACACCTTTGACGCAATTGCTGACATGTCTCTGCTTGATCTGTTGTATTTCATATGGCTTTTAACCAACTGCCCGGCTGATATGGCTGACATCAACGACAGTTCACCAGCCAACACCGAACCAGCAACTATCCTTGCTAGCAACTGAGCGTTTGAGCCTGGTGATTCTATGCACGCACCCTTGACTCCAAGTAAGTTCAAGCATGCTGCTTGTGACGCTAGTTGTGTCCCTCCTCCAACTGTGCCAACCTAGAACAAATTAACGTGCAGCTTTCAGCGTTAAAATGATTTTGTCTGTTTGAGTATTTATATGATACTTTCATGAGGCCAACAAGGCAACAACACTGATTATTCAATGATAAACTAAGATTAGTTGTCGCCCCTCCATACTTTACCCAATTGTTTAGTTCGACCTTTATGTTAGTTCCTAAAATAAACAACTATTACAACTTCAAGCTACGCAAACACATACACCACCATTTCCTACATATCACTATCATATAATCAGTTTCAAAGCACGTATGTGGGGAATGATGAATACCTCTATTGAAGGCATGGTAACGGATACATGCAGATCTTTTCCATTATTGACTGCTTCCATCATAGTTATGCAGTGAGAGCTCTCAATGTTTTGGGCCGGATCCTGACCAGTGGCTATAAAGACTGCAGATACGATATTTGCAGCATGTGCATTAAATCCACCAAGAGAACCAGCAATAGCTGAACCAGTAAGGTTCTTAAGCATGTTAAGTTCTACAAGTGCAGGTACTGTGGTTTTAAGCACTTTTCTCACAACCTCTTCAGTGATTACTGCCTCGCACACAACAGATTTTCCACGCCCCTCAATCCAATTAACTGCAGCCGGTTTTTTATCCGAACAGAAATTTCCTGTTGCACCAGAATACACGGGTCAGGCAGACCACACACTTATTTTTTTAATTCAACAAAAATATATAAATACGTGTCTGTTATATATGATTTACGAAACTATAGTATTAATCTATAGTATTAAAATAGTCGCCAAGCTCCTTAAATAGCTCGACCAAGAAGCCTGTTTGACTAGTTCGACCCATTTGATCCGTTACCCTTCTAAAAAATATTTTACCTGATGGGATAAACAGAACCCAAATCCACCCATTTGTAAGTGAATGGGTTGCAAGTGTCACTTCAAGTGTTTGGTTATATTCAGAACTTATTTGTTAGAAGTATCCAAACATGCATATGCAAATGTCTGTGAGGGATGTGTCAAGCGTGCATTAGTGAGCCATTAAGAGCAGTAGAGTTCTCAGTGTTCATTTATCTTGATCATATTATCAACAATTTTTTTTTTATTATTATTTTTTTTTGGTTCATTCATAAACCTAGATTTTCATTTTTCTTGAGATGTTGACACACTAAACGTATACGATCACAGCATGCAAGAAAATGTCCATTACCGGTATCTTGTGAATGTGATACCTTGTTTTGTTATGGTTTTTTGTTATAAATTCGGATAATTAACATGAAATGAAGTGTCAAATCAGTCTTTACATATCCCATTTTCTTTCATAAATTAATAGAAATGTTTGGTAGGGTCTTTGACATGTTGTCATGTATTTTCGATAATTCCCAAGAATCCTAATTACCCGCACATGTAAAGCTACGACAAACTCAAAACTTACCGGATATACCAATCACATCCATGTCTGGGAAATCATTTTGAAGAAAATCCAACACGTTTTGGACACCCTTTGACACCATGTTCATTCCCATTGCATCACCCGTGCTGCAAGTAAATCTGATATATAGATTCTTTCCGGCAATTGAACATCGAATATTTTGGAGCCTAGCAAATCTGCTTGATCTGTTTAGAGCAGAGCATAAAACTTCAATCTCAAATACCAAAATTACGAAAATTGAATAAAGTCGACCTATCAAATCTATCAACGTCTGATATGACAGTCACATGCTAAAAAAAATTTTGAACAAGGACAGTCACATGCTAATTAAATGATGGATATTTCCGCAAAAGATACAAAGTAACCCTCACCTCGTATACTTCCATCAACATATCCATAATTAAGAGAAAATATACGATTGTTTTGATTGAAAACCTATCATATCCGAATACGTTAAAATACATACGCCTTAGATACTTACTCATGTCCATTTCAGTATATATGCACACACATTTCAAATCTTCAAGTATATAGGAATTCTACGAACAATAGCAGGGAAAGGGATTAAAGAAAAAAAAAAGGAGTTCTTAAGGTCATGTGTAGTGAGTATTCCGGAAATGATTGTCCTAATGCACCACTTTTTACATTTTGGTGTACCAAAAAGGTGTAGAAAATGGTGTAGTAAGACACGTGCCAGTACCAAATCCTCCGTATCCTTTCCATCTTAATCTCCTTTTTTACACGAGGGAGTCATGAAGATAGATGATAAACATATAACACGACAATATAACATGAGGGAGTCATGAAGATAGATAATAAACATATAACACGACAATAATAAAAAATTCCAATATATGCTTCATTTTTAACATAAAATTACCCAAATTCAGTATCTTTTAGTTATTTAGTCAATAACGATTAACTATCTCATGCAACTTACAATCTAGATACACGTTTGTTTAGCTTTCAAGTCACTATCTCTCACTAAGATTATGTACACTACAATCAATAAAAAAAAAATCACTTCAAAGCATAACCAAAACTTACTTATTGAAAACGACACTCAACGTGTCAAAATTCACCCCATCTTCCAAATAAAACTTGAGCTGCGAAGCCCTCTCCGCAGTGGCAAACCTAACAACAGGCGCCCTAGTCATCCCATCTTTCAACAAAATGGCCGTCGCCCCACCGGACAAACAAATCGCCTTACACCCTCTATTCGTACTAGCAACCAAACACCCTTCCGTAGTAGCCATAGGCACCATAAACTCCCCACCATTCAACAACAAAGGCCCCGCAACTCCAACCGGCACCTGCACATACCCTATAGGCATCTCACAACACTGCCCTAGTATACTCTCGTAATCAAACCCCTCAAACCCTAACCCTAAAACCTCCCTCCCTACAATCCTCTCAACCGTGCGTCTACGTATCTTAGCCGCCCTAAAACAATCACCTAAACTCGCCTCTAACGAATACGAACTCACCTCACCACTAACAACACTTTTAACAACAACATCATCATCATCGCAACTATTCTCATCAAATTCATCATCATAAACAAGTTGGCATTTATACAAATTAGTACTACTACTAGTATCATTATCATTATTAATAATATTATTATCGTTTTCGCGCGAAGGCGTAATAAACGACTGGACGAAATCGATACCGAAAAAACCTAACAAATAAATAAATGAAGCTATAAGCAACACAATAGCGGATAATTCGGTTAGCGTGACGACGTGTAAAGGCGTCCCGGAACGGATCTTGTCGCGCCATCTGTGAAGGAGGTAGTAGGCGACTGAGAAGAATAAGGTGAAGAAGAAGGTGTTGGTTAGGTATAATGGTAATGGTAATGCGTCTGATGCTTTTGGGATTGGTGTTGGTGAATGTGACGGTGGTTTTGGTGGTAGTTTGCGACGGAGATCCATGGTGGGTGGGTGGGTTTGTGAGGGGAGGGGGAGGGGGGGAGGTGTGTGTGTGTTATATTGATTGGAGTTTTATTTTTGTGTCCTTTTGGTATTTGGGTTTGTCTGTGTTTGGTACTTTGAGTTTGTTTAAGTAGCTTATAAGATATGTGTAATATGTGGATGTGTCTTTTCTCTGGTGTAAAGAAATGTTTACTCAGTTAAATTTGATAAATTTGTTAGGCTAATTGTAACAGCGACTCCATCGAAGTTTGGTCTACCCTTGGAGCCTCATCCCCCCATGGAAACCCAAACAGAACGCGCGCCCACCCTTTTATTTTGCTTGGTTGGGTCGCTCGAGCGACTGAATGAGTTGCATGTGTTTGCGTGTGCGAGTGTTTTTTATTAGTTTCGTGAGGTATGTTTTTTGTTGTTACCGAGGTCGCCTTACTACAAGCGTTTGGTTATGTGTTTGGTTTGAGAAATAAGCTAAGGTGGCATGATGTTCTGGTCACCCATAAAGTTATCATCACTATTAGTTTAAATGTATATTACGGACTTTATAGGTCATTTTGCAAGTTTCATGGAGACTTGTACAATCACTAGACATTCATGATTCTAGATTATATATATGTGTGATGAGTAGCTTTGAAAAGTTACATATCTTATGTAGTTATGTGATTCAAAAAATCTAAAAATTGTGACTTTTAAGTCATAATTAAAATATAACTTGATTTTTAGGTATGTTAATATATGCCTTTTTACATACTTTCTTTTGTAATAGTCTAAATAAGTGAAACAAATTAGGGGAGTGTTACGGTACGATTCACTTTAATAACTTCTTTTATTCAACAAACAAAACGTAATAAGTAATTCACCCGTTAAATTACATGTCCTTTTTCAGAGGGTGTCTGTTTCGGCTTATATAGCCAGCTTATGGCTTATATGATTTTGGACTTATGTTTCATAAGCTCACTTTTTGTGACTTATATTGAAACTTTTCGACTTATATAAGTTAATAATGTCATTTAAAGCTTATGAGCTTATGTCACATAAAATAAGCCACAATAAATGAGCTTATGTCACATAAGCTCAAAACAAAATAAGCTAAGCCCGAAACAAACACCCCCTACAAAATATATAGTTTCATAATACAACATTTTAAACTCTAGAAGGTTATTTATGAAACTAATCCTTACGCTAGAATGCGCTGGAGTGGGTTTGTATCGTATTCCAATTTGGTGCTGTCATTTTCGAGGGCTGCTAAATTACACATGGTGTGCACCCACCCACCCACCTGCTCTTGTTTTCTAAAACTATTTAGTCTTTTTGACCCATTGATTTATGAGATGATTAGACAAAAAACTCTAGAAGATTATGCCAATTTAAATATCATTAGTGTTTAATTAATAGTCCTTTAATAATGATATTTAATGTTAAGATTGGGCCGGTTTGATTCGGTTTATTCTAGAGATCGAAATAAATCCAAACAGATAATTTGGTTTTTGGCCAAATGATGCTCTAACAATGTAAAAAAAGATTAGCAACATTATTGTATTGGCTTATATAAGAAACGATATAAGATAGTTCAAAAGAAATCAACTAAACAAGTCGGCTTAACTAAGATTAAATGAAATTGTTCTTTGAAGAAGTCCTCATATCGAAAAGTATTAGACAAAAATATAATTATGAAATTGTTCATTTGAGTTAGATAAAATGTTGTGCCATCATTTGTTCATGAATATATAGGGTGTGTTTGGTGAAATTAGTTGCAGCTCCGGCTGTAACTAAAACCGAAATTAAAACCCATACATGTATCAATAAATTAAACAACAATAAACCTGATATAACTATTCTGATGATAATTTGTGTAGCTATTATTTTACAATGTAAATAAACGAATGAGAAAACTGCATATTTTGTCATATGTTTATGCGCAATTTGTGGATTTCTTCCAAAAGTTCAAAATGCAAAATTAGAATGTTATAAATGAATAATCACTCCCAAAAATGACATTCAATTTTGAGAAAATTTCTAAAAAAGACACGTAGAAAACAGTGTTACCAAAATAAACCGTTGAAATTTCTAAAAATGACATTCAATTTTGAAGAAATTTCTATAAATGACATTCAATTTTGAGGAAATTTCTACGCGCAAATTGTTTGCTCTCCCAACTTTTTTTGCGCTCCACGCTTTAGATCATTACACGTGTATTTTAAGACCAAATCTAAAGTGGACACGTGGCAGGGAGCGCAAAAATAGAGAGGGAGAGCAAAACGATTTGCGCTCCGTGTACTTTCTTATTCATGTCGGTTGGGAAAAAATTGCGCTCAAAGTAGATTTTGGTAATCTCAATTTAAAAGGTAGTATTTGGTAAAATTCATATGGCGAGTGACATTTTGGTAATATGTTTTTCAATTTTTGTCCATTAAAAGGCATCATCACATGCGCTTTTAAGTTATGAATTGTGAGTTTGTAACAACATTTTTTAAATGAGCTTTGCTAAAGCCTTTTACAATTTTCCTCTTATTAATCCTTTTACACACATAATAATACTATATATTTTTTTACTCATTCTCTCTTTGCATCTAAACCGTCAATTCTTACACTTATAAAAAACTTGTGAGTAGGAGGATTAGGCATATCAAGTAGGATGATTTATCATTTTCCTTTGTAATTTTAGTATTTTATCCACTTTATCTTGATCATCTATCCACCTTTTGAAGTTTTACTATAAATTAGAGAACATGTGTATATAGGCGAAAACGATGCCTAAGGTGCAGCCCTACACCGGCCATGGCGTCATAAGCGCACCACAGTGGTGATAACAAACATACTTTTTGTGTGTGTTTTCTTTAAATCTGAATATTAAATGTGTATATTTATATGGTATTTTTTATATGCATTTGCGTGTTGTGTACTTGTGTGGTGTGTATTGTTGTGTGCGATTGTAATTTTAAGTACAACAATAATAAGATGAAGGTATCTATTTTTTCTCTCTTAATTTTGACTTTATTTTTTTTTATCGTAAAGTACATCATTTGTACCTAATGTACGCAGGGGAGTTTCAAAAGCAAAATAAATATCCCCAAGGTCCTTACTGTACAATTTTTTCATACCTTGCGTTTCTTTCGACTAACGCCCATTAGTCAATGTTAGTTAAATACCTCATGTGCGTTTCACTTGAGATCATAAACGTAATTTCATGCATTCCAACCCAACTCTATTTTTTTAAATCAAACGATCCAACCACTCTTTCGATTATCCAAAACATTTCTACTACAACAAATCCCCAAACTTGTCTATCTCACAGAAACTTAATCATCTTCCTCGTTAATTATTCGTTTTTCACATTAGCCAGTTATAGACAAACCCAAACATGTTATTATAGATTACTTATAAATAGATAAAATGGTTTCGTGTATCGATCAAACAAAACTTACATGATTCGTAACCACACAAAATATGAAGTATAATCATCAAATACATAAACCAACTACATAAACCATCTACATAAACATGAACACAAACATACAAAACATCACCACCACTCTCCTATACACAAACCACCTACATGCGATGGATCCACACAACAAAAGAAAGCTTTTCGCCTATGTCAGCATTCGCCTTCCTAACAATTTGCATGATCCTTTTGGCCATATCCACCTCACGATGAACGAGCAATTTAAGAAAACCAATCGTATTCTCAACCACCGATGACGGAGGCAGCGTTTTCAGTTCCATTATAAGTTGGGTCCTCTCGTTTACATGATCCATGTCATCTTTGCATATGAGTAATAGGTTGCGGTCATTCCACTTCCTACCAATTTCCTTGTAAACATGCAAGATGATATGTTCTTTTAGGGAGCTTGAATTTGAAGATGTTGCCAACTCTTGAAGAAGACGATTCATAGTTACTAAGGGCTTGTTTGTTTAGTTTTTTTTATTAAGTCTTGTTAAAAGTGTCTGTCTAGATATATGATGTCTGTTTGTAGATGAATAAATGATTGTTTATTTTATGTGCTGAATAAAGTGTCTGAATTAATAAAAATTAATGTTATAACCTTTTATTTGAAATAAAGTTAAGAAGTGGGAGGGTAAACATGTAAAATTGTGATAAAAAGGATGGACTTAATTTTTAGACCCTCATCTCCCTGGCTTTTTCTAGAAGGTCACATGTTAGTTTTAAGCACTAAACAAACATCCATTTGATGACTTAATTAACTTACCTATTTTTCAATTAAGACACATTAAGTTCTTATCAAACACTACCTAAGTGTTTTTCTTTTCTTTTTTTAGGTTAGTGTATAAATGATGTTAGGGGGCTTTGTTGAAGATAAGATTAGAGAAGATGAAATAATTACTATGTGGAACGTTTTCCCAAAGTACACTCGAAAACTAGGCAAAGACGGCGAAGCAGATTTATTGAATAACGTGTATACCATTATAAAATACACCGGTAGTCCTTAGAGTTGTACAAAAAAGACCCCCTTCATCCGTAAGAGTTGTACCAAAAAGACCCCCTTAATCCCTAAGGTTCATACCATATAAAAATACTGATTATAAAATACACCAGTAGTCCCCCAAAGTTGCACAAAAAATATATAACAATTCGTATTTTCAAGTTACTATTCATCCTTGTATTTTTACTATTCATTCTCGTACTTTTACCATTCATTCCCATATTTGTTTATATTCTCATAATTTAACCTACATTAATAATGAAAAAAGAGTTTGATACTCGTCGGGTCATCTTTACAACGTACGTCGAATTCACTAAGAACCGGTTTTGCAAAACCGTGTCTACGATTTACGTTTTGGTCTAAACGTCATTTAAACATCCTGATATGTCCATACAATATTATAAACAAGAAAAATACGTGCTTTTCATATCTTACAATATTTCCACAAGTTTTGGATTTTACGTTTTCCGATTTACGTTTTATGCGTATTTAACTTACGATTTAGGTTTTAACAACATCTACGCGCTCCATTAAACCTATCACTCATTTTATATATTAATATTGAGTGTATTGATAAAGTTTAATCATTTTTACAAGTTTCATATTTTTATGATACCCGGTTTTAAGATTCGTGACTTAAAGACTTAACGTTAGCGATTTTCGAGACCAAAACTCACTCCGTAAACACAAGATAAAGATCTAAAACTTCCTAACCTCCTCTTATTAGCCCTATGTTGTATTTTTATGAGTCACAAGGGCACTTGGCATTGTTGTGTCCAATCTAGTCCAAGATGATTACACATATGTTAACTTAGGACTTAAGTTTTAACACATACACAAAGCTTTGCAAGGAAGCTTGGTTGGTCAACAATTTAGCACCTCCTTTGACTAACCAAGGCTATATAAACCCCGTCCCCCGCTCCTTGTTTTCTTCCATCAAAAAAATCCCAAACACCTTCACCCTTTGATTTTTACTTCAAGTATAACAACAAGATTAAGGATACAAGTAATCTATATCAAGTATTTGCTTGGTGATTTCTATTGAGTTTAAAGCTAATCAAGTAACCAAAGTCTTACCTCAAGTCCTACAAGCTCACAATAAGTGGAGAAGGCTTCTAAAGAGTAGACATTGCTCTAGTCCTTATCCTTGATTTTCTTTTTTCGAAAGCCAAAAGTTGTAAGAAAGACTTGTGCTTCTCATTTTTTCTACTTATAATATGATATGTTTTTTTTAAAGGCACTTATAATATGCTATGTATGTTTATTTATACTGATCATATGATGTACATGGCTAATAACTCAATATAAACATGTGTAGAAACTTATGTTAAACTTTATCTTTGCAAACTAGTTGAAACAAGTAAATTATGCTAAGAAATAATAAAAAAGGGACTTTCGTACTAGGGAGTTTCATGTGAGGGGCCTCTTCGGGGTGAATGTATTGACGAGTTGTTGGATTTAAAGTGTCCTAGCTCCTCATACGTTTACTACATGACCTCTGAATTATGATAGCCCGAACAGTGGTACGATAATAGCTAAACATTTTTCATAAACTAAACCGTTTCTATAAATGACAAACACAGTCACTATAAACTACCTTGTACAACATCATGATCAATATAATGACTTATATAGAATCATTTATATTTTCACATCGTTATTTCAAAACGTAAGACATGATATCAAATTTTAGGTTGCTCGTAGAAGTTTTCCACGACATGACCATCCTTTTCATTACTTCCTTGACATCATTTACTCACGGTAAATGCATAGTCCCACTCTCTATTACTTAACTGTTTTACAAACCCTTGGGGGATATACATGCTATTTATAACCGTACACAAATGCTTTGACACTGTATGCTTATCTGAATGTTTTATTGGCACTAAGTACCGCTATTGCCAAACTTAAGTCCCTACCATCATGAGCTATTAATCACTAGTGAATGAGCGCGAATAATATGAATAGATCTATTGGGAATGACGAATCCCGTTTATTTTGACAAAGTCCGGCGAACAAACACACTATATTTGAGAACTCTAGGTATAATGACAAATTACCTACTAGGGCCACTGTTACTACTATATCAATTTCTATTGATACATTGTTAATGTTTTGGTTGTCATGAGCTTAGTGCAATATTAACTGTTTTGTTTTCCAACCATGGGTGTATAATAACCCATACTGGAAATCTTGTGTTAAACTGTTTAACTATAAACATATGGATTTCACTCAACCATTGTGTTGACTTTTCAAGCATGTTTTATCTCAGGTTTGTAATGCACGAGGCTAGCAAGGAATGACACGAATACTCAAAAAGGCTATAAATTATTTTATCATACGAAATACATCAAGGATTTATATTGATGTATTATGTAATCATTGAACCTCTGGGACCTATCTTTTGTAAAACTCTGATATATTTCAATAAATCGAATGATAAACATTTTTAAACGATTCATTTAGAGATCGTTTTATGTTATTATAAATTTTATACGATGAAGTAACACCCAGCTTGAATTCCACTGCAATCACGAAATTGAGGGTGTTATAAAAGACCCCCTTCATCCCTAAGGTTCATACCATATAAAAATATAGATTATAAAATACACCAATAGTCTCTAAAGTTGTACAAAAAGAACCCTTTCATCCATAAGATTCGTACCATATGAAAATATACCTTTGCTCCCTTAAACTTTCCACACTTACATTATAAATTGATAAGAAACTCTACCATAAAAAAAAACGCTTATCGTAACATCACTTTTCATTTAAGTGCAACCACCAAATACACAAAAATTGAATTCACCCACAAATTATCAAAAACCTAAATTTGATACTTGTGCTCAAGATCCGGTTAGGATAATACCAGGTCTACAAATATTGTTCAAGCATCGAAGCTTCGTAAAATAGCGCATATTCAGGAAGTTGGGTGGAGTGTGTAATGTCGACACGATAGTATATTAGGAAAGTTGTTAACAGGGCCGACCCTTGTACCGGGTGAGGTGGGCGACGGCCTAGGGCATCATATTTTAAGGGGCATCAATTTGTAGGTTCATGTTATATTGTTATAGAAAGAAAATAAAGTATTGTAGTAGATCTGGTTTTTCTATACTAACAATGGTGGAAGAAGAAGATGACTTATTGGAAAGAGAAAATTAAAAACAAAATATTTATTTACTGCGTAAAAAATTGAAAAAGATGTTGTGTGGGACTCATGTGACTGAGTAACTATAGAGTTGACCAATAAAATCAAAATGTCATTTAGAAAAAGTCACTTGATTCATACACACTTTTGACATAAACTATACACACTTGTTGTTATTGATGTAATCTACTAATCTAGCGTAATCTATATGTTTAATGATTGTGTTTTATTGTTTTAATTATTTTTACTAATAAACCATCATTAAGATTACCTCCTCTTTCTCCTAAAATTAATAAATTAATTATTTTATTATTATTGCGACTTTTTTTTTATCATTTTTTTTACAAGTAACTGTTAAGTAATAGTTGACAAATTTTACTTTTTTTTGTCATTTATTTTTTGTACTTTTATAATTATTTTTTTCGATTTCATACGCTTTCAATTATTTTTATACGTTTTTATCCGGTTTTCATACGTCTTCGTCCGTTTTCAGACATTTTTATATGTCTTCGTCTGTTTATACGTTTTCGGCCGTTTTTAGACAAAAAAATATGTTGAACAAATTAAGTCTTAAATTAATCTCCACAATTAGATTAAACTAAATATATGGTGAAGATTAGTCCCTCGGTATGCAATAAAAACTTGTCCCCTAAATGATTTAAAATAAAATAAAAAAAGTTTTGTGTCGACATTGTTAGTCGCAAAATAGAAAATAATTAAAAGTTTTGAACAACCAATGTTTTTTCTACGGACAGACTTGTGCATACAAAATGAGTTACAAACTTGTATAATTTACTTATTATGTCCCTTGACTTAAAAAAGTTTTAGTTGACACTAATTGATTTAGTTAACTTACGAATATCAGTTACATATAAAAGTTAGAAATAGTGCCACTTTACTTTGATAACACAAGTGAAAGAGAAAACAAAAAATTTAAAAATTAAAACATGATTACTTGATAGAAAGATAAATAACAATATAATAAAAAAGTTTTAGAGAAAAAGGTAAAACACATAATGAATGAAGCAGTAATTACATTACATTTAGAAGAACCTCTTATATTTTCAATGCTAATTTAGATCAAAGTATGTATCTTTAAGTCAAAATGTGTATTAAACTAGTGACCCTTTAAACGTAAAAAATGTCCTTAACAAAAAATTGTCCTTAGCAAATTTGAAGGAAGAAAAAGTCATTTTTATTAGTTTATATATTTTAGAGTACATTGCATATATAATTTTTACTGCGACATGTTTTCGTTTATAGTTAACTCTTTTTTGATGATCAAGTGATACTCTTTTAACAAATGTTGACTACAATATAATTACAAATGAATTTGGTTCAAGAAATTTATGGTTACTTTATATTCTTTTAAGTTATTTAATTGTTAATGTGTGCATTTGAGTTAGAATTATATTAGTATTACATTAGATTAATATTGGTAAATCGTTAATCATTAGTATATAAATATTGGTCATATGTATTATCTCATTAATCAATATTATCAATCAATATTATTATGTCTTACATGATATCGGGGCTTTAGGTTCAATCCACTACACATAGATTTTCTTCGGTCATCGGATACCCGCCGATGATGCGAAAGAATTACTTTATTCCATTTTTCGTTTTATTAGTCTTTTTATCTATTTCAAATCAAGTTTTCATTGACCCTAATGGAAGTCGATTGCAACATATTATTTTTTCTGCTAAGGGCATTTTTTTCGGCTCGCCCAGGGTAGCAATAAACTCAAGAACAGCCCTGGATGTTGAGGATGTGGGTGAGGATGAGGATTTTACGCGTGAGCCATGAGTTAGCACGATTGAGTTTATAAATGCTAATGGGATGAATTGAAAAGGTTTGAGATTATGAAGTGGTTTCAAATATTATATTAGAAGGGCATTATAAGCCTTTAAAAACTTCATCATTCATAATGTAAATAGGTTTAAAAATGTAAAATTTATAACCTAATGATATGTTATGACATGACAAAATTATAAAGCTTTTAAGCTCTTTAAAAGCTCCACCGGATGCTCTTATTACATTTCTTTAAAAAAAAATACATTTAAGAATATCTACTCGTCATAAACATTGATAGCAACTTTAAAAGGACAATTATAAATTCTTATCCAAAATTAACAGGGACAACCTTGTAATACACTAAAATACACGAGGAAACAAATTTATAGAATCCAAAGTCCACACTTAAGTCCAAAAGAAAAATCACTAAAACCAAAGAATTGTAAAAAGGAAACATATACCTCACGCATTACAACTTGTACGTTAGCTGTAACATATCAGTGTACGCTCTGGAAAATGGACCCAAAGAAAGCCGTTTCCGAATTCCATTTTCTCCCCTTCTTTGACAAATTGTCCCTTTGCCAGCTCACATCTTACCAAACTTTTTCCTTCTTTCTCATTTGTTGTCATCATTATAATGGCACACAAGAAGTATATCGTGTCATTCTATCATTTAGGGGTGTTTGAGATGGAATAGGATCCTCTCAAGGATCAACTTGAGTTAAGTTGAGACATTATGAGTCATTGGATCAAATCCAATGATTCAAATCAAAAATACATAGTGGCTCAACTTGACTCAATTTGATCCTCTCAACTTGAGAGGATCCCACTCCGTTTGAGATTCGTTAGTCACAATATATTATGCGTTTTAAAAATAATCAGTTGTTATAAAACGTAATTTTCAAACTTAGTGTTGAAATTGATTATGCTATATGATAATAAAGTAATTAAATTAATTAGTTTATTTAGTATTTGGCAAATTAGATTATTTAATGACTAACATGTAAAATTAATAAAACGTACATTCTCATAAATCCATATATTACCATTGAGATCAATATATACCCAAAAATATTTAAAGACCCAATGAATCAATACTAGCCATTCATTTATTTATCAAAATAAAAAAAAAATCAACTTTCCATATTTTTTTAAAAAATAAAATATATTGCAAACAGTAAATTGTCAAGTGAAAAATAATACACCATCACAATGAGTATTTTTTTATTTTTCAATAGACAGGCACTTCGATAGTTCGATATACTTTCGAAACTTTTTTTTCTTCGATATACTAACGGGCAGTGTACCCGATCGTGTATAGTGTAGTAATTGGTAAAACCGAGGTCGTCCCAAGAGCTATGTGAGCGAATTCTAATTAAGTCTATGTGTCACTGATTTTAATGGTTTTAAGGTTTGAAATGATTAATTAACTAATAAGACAGCAAATGAAAGAAAGCAAATAAAGGTAAAAGTTGTGATTAATAGAGGAGAAGTGTGCTAACCTAGTTACTCATCCTATTATGTTATGTTCACGTCTAATTACTTCCAATTGCTTCAAGTGGGGGTTTAGGTCGCTAGGACAACATTTTGTCAGTTCGTCCTAACCTATCAGCAAAGGTTTCCACCGGAGATCAAGCCACTACCCTTGAAAGTCCAGTTGTTTTTAGTCCCCTAAGCCAAGTCATTAAGTTCTACTACATGCAAGATTCATAACAATGAGTGCTCGGGCGCTAGCATCTTAGACACTCATCCCTAACTTCTTAAGTTCATCCAAACGGCATGTGATCATTTGGTCAGTTCGCACAAGCGAAGAAGGATCGTCAGTTGGTCAATTCTTACCCTTCCCACTCAGTCTACCTACTTAGGGTCAGTTGGTCGATTCTCCTAAGCAACTAGACACTACCGCCATTCAAAACTATTGAAACAAGGGTAGCTACCAACAAACTATGCATGCATACACTATAAACAATTATACGAAAGCAATGTAAACATAAACATAACAATTAAGGAATCATAACTAGGCTAGCACCAGAGGTGCTTAGCCGATCATATTAAATGAAACAATCAATTCAATGTTTGACATAATGAAATACATGAATCGAAAGTTAAAAGAAAGATAATCACTAGTGCTTATCGTTAGGGAGTGATTCTCCCTTGGAGATGGCTCCGTATGCTCCTCAAGATCTGCCTTCAGTCCCCTACTTACGTTCTCTGCTTTGTGGTGTGGAGTGAATGATGTGAAATGCAGAATTTAGGGCTGGTATTTATAGGCGAGATCTAGTTACGGCGTAACTTAAGTTGAGAGTTACACCGTAACCTATATAAATCCGTAATAATGCTCTAGTTATAGCTGGTTACGGCGTAACACATGAAATGAGTTACGCCGTATCTTCAATACAGGTTACAATATCATGATTACGCCGTAATCGTTGGAAGGAGTTACTGCGTAGCTTGCAGCGGCGTGGAACATCATTTGACCTAATTGGTTACGGCGTAATCCTAAGATGGAGTTACGCCGTAATCTGCTGTTGAGTTGGTCATCTGAGTTACGCTCTTGTTACGGCGTAATGTGAGAGAGGAGTTACACCGTAATTACTTCACAGTGGGCATACTATCATATATCTTCAATAAACTCTCCAAATCCGCGTCTCTTTAGCTCCAATGCTCGTAATTTACATGAAAGTAAAATATAGAGGAAAACACGCGTAAATCCATATAAATGATATAAAATACGTGCATTATTGAGAGAAATTGACACTTAATATTCAGGACTATTTGATGTTATCAAATATCCCCCCACTTGAACTCTACTTGCCCTCAAGTAGACCTTATTAGATAAATTTCTAAAAAGATATCTCCCATTGATTTTAAAAATCCCTTATGCTAGAATAAAACAAAGCCGAACACCTCACGAAATGGGAACAAAACACTCAAATCTCTCAACTAATCTAAGTGTCAATTTCGGGGTGATCACTCAACGCACAGTCATAGCATGTATTCTATCATAAGCTTGGCGGTTACACAAATCTCCACCACTAGAGTTAAGGACTAAACAATTCTTGAAGGCAATATGGGTAGACACGATAAAGGTTAAGAGTGAATCGTCATTACTAACATGTCACGGCGAAGTTGACAAAATCAATGATACATGACTAAATCCATGGCAAGACACCAAAGATTACTCGCTTCATCACCTAGACAAGCTTCACGACTAAAGGGTAGGATAAGACATGGGATATAATTGGTGTAAAGTAAAAATAACAAACAAATAGTCTAAACCTATAACCAAGTCATCACCGCTTACCGTTCATCCAAAGTTCAAGTTTCAAAGCTAAGAAACCGGATCATGATATATCAAGTAGATGTGCCATTAGAGGACGTTATGATGGGCACATTACCTCTTCTTCAACTGTTGGCGCAATAATTACCAACTTCAATCTTCAAATGTGACCGAGGTGGCCTCCTCGATACTAAATCTATGATGAGCTCATAAACATAGTGCTTATAATTTTGCACTTTACAATCAACAAATAACTACATTTTTTTTACATAACAACTAAACATAGTGTTGGGTTCAGTAAATACCCAAAACCCTTAATCTAGGATTTGAATAGAAAATAGCCCAAGTGTTTAGTCCGTTAAACACTAATCAGGTCACTGAGTGCATAGCCTCTCAGTGAGTCATCTTCAGGATACTCAGTACGAGGCGTAGAAGAAGTCTCTCCACTCAGTAAGGCGGAACTTAAAGGGTGAAGACTGAGTCAAGAAGAATATGATGGATTCAGTGAGTGATGACAATAACTCACTGAATCCCTAAGACTCCTCTCCAACCACTTACACTGAAGACAAACTGAAGTAGAAGACTGAAGGATAAATAGACTGAAGAAAGAGTGGGACAAGGCGGGATAAGTTTGAATCAGATAAGAAGAAGTCCTTATCAACATAAGTCAACTTTCCCTGAATGACTAACTTACAAGCTCAGTGTCATCACTGAGTTATGGAAAGCAGCCTTGTCTTTTACTAAGAATAGTCTTTGTAAACAGAGACAAAATACATCAGTATTTTGTCTTCTGTATGATGTAAGATTTGTCACTTAGGAAAGAGTTAAAACTCATACATGTATAAATAGCATAAGAGATGGAGTGAAAAGATTAAGCTTGTGAATTGTAAAAACACACATATATGCAAGCCATATTTTCACTCCTCCAAATACAACTTAGTTCCTGAGATAGCTCAGTGAGCTCTAAGAGTTGTGCTCAGACTTAGCCTGAGTTTAGAGAGGAATCACTCAACTTTGTCATTTCAATCCCAAGTACTATTCCGCAAGTACTTGGGTAACGTATTCTTTGTTGATTTATTTCTAATAAGAATATGATGTTGAAAATTACTTAGTGTGCTTTTCTTATGTTAATTTCAGTCATAGTTCACTATTAACTTGTTTTATAAACTTAAACTGTTTTAAACGATAATGAACGGGGAACAACAAGTGGTATCAGAGCAAGGCTAATTATAAAACTCGTTTTTTAGGCGCTCTAAAAGTTTTTAAATTAGGATCCTAAATGGCTGAAATTGATGTACCCCAACTAGTCGATAAAAACGGTGGAGCTTATTCAGCTGTTGCCCCTAGACTTGAAGGTGGCAAATTCAACAAATGGAAAAAGCGAATGCTTTGCTATTTGATTGGGATGGAACCTTATTATATCAAGTGTATAAATGAAGATCCATTTATCCCAAAGACTGCTGAAGGGTTGCCCAAACCTGAAGCTCAGTGGACCCAGGATGAAAGGAGAGTGGTCAACCAGGACCAAAGACTCAAAAGTATCATAATATCTTGTCTTCCTGACGATATTATGGAGTCTGTTATAAGCTGTAGTACTGCTAAGCAAAACTGGGATGACCTAGTTCATAGTCATAAAGGACCATCTGATACCAAGGAAAACAGGATAATGGACATGAAACTTGAGTATAACACCTTCAGGGTTAAGGACTCAGAAACACTCTCTCAAACTTACACCAGATACAAAACTCTTTTAAATGAACTTTCAAATGATGGTGTTAAGTTGTCCAAACATGAAATCAATGTTGGTTTTGTAAACAGTCTCCTTGAGAAGTGGTTGAATTTCTCTCAGGGACTCAGGAATGCTAATCATATCCAAAATCTTGAGCTTCCTGAGATTTATGGGAAGTTTGTCTATGAGGAAAACCTCATCAACAGACGATACCCTGACTTAAAGAAGTCTCAGGAAGTCAAGAAGTCCCTGACCACCACTTCAGCTCCCATATCAACTGCTTTCTTCTCTAACAATGTGGTTCAAGATTTTCAAGAAAATTCAGATGATGAGCTTGATGAGAGATCAAGTGAGGAGTACCTAAACGACCTGAACACTGAATTTCAGGAAAGGGCACTCCTTGCTAACTCTCGAAGGTTTATAAAAAGAAACAAAGGTTTTTCTAGGGCTAAAGCAACTGAGGACACTGAATATTTTAAGTGTCACAAAAAGGGTCATTTTGCAAAAGACTGTTTTTCTAAAACAATTTCAGAACCCTCTTATAAACCATCAGGTTCAAATCAGTCCTCAGGCTTTAGCAAATTTCAACCAAAAATGTATCAGTCTCATCAAAACTTTCAAAATAAATATGATAATAACAAAACCATTGATTATGAAGCTAAGTATAAGAAAGCTAAAGCTAAGCTTGCATTGCTTGAGGCCAGTCCCTCAGAGACAACAACAAATGTTAAAACTATGCAGGGCAAGAACAAAGGCCTCGTTGCTGAAACCTTTGACTGGGATGAAGAGCCAATCTCATCTGATGATGAAATGGTACATGTCAGTGCTCTGATGACTCTCTCAGAAGAGGACAAGCTAGCTGTTGGGAAGAATCATGCTAGGAACGGGGAATGGGTCAAAATCACAATAAAGAAGGTAAACATTTTACTTTCTATGGATGATGACTCTGATTGGCAGTCTTATATGAATTATCTAAATGTAGACCTTAAGTTTGTAGAAGAGCAAAGACTGAATCTTTTTCCTAAGTACAACAAGTTAAGTTTTGAATTGAATAAGTGTAGGGATGAATTGCTTATTTTAAAACAAGCTAAGCTTGAGGCTGTCACTTTGCAAATTTAAAACACTGAACTAGTTAAAAGAAATCAGAATCTTCAAGATGAACTTAAAAAGGCAAATGATATTCTTAATAGTTGGACTGCTAAGAATCCCAGGGTCTTTGATGCTGTGGGAGCCCCCAGTAGCAAGAAGAGAGTCATAGGTGAAGATCATCTCCCTGACTCTCTCAACAAAGACCTGTCTCCTAAGCCATTTGTGTCTGGTGGCATGATTACAAATATGTTGGCTGATCCCAATTCCAGTGATTGGATTGAACGAGTTAATCTTGAGAGTAAGCTTCCGAATTTCAATTCTGGAAGGATTCTAGAGCTTGAAAGTCAAGCTCTAAAGAGCATGCTTGGACTCTCTGATGTGCCCAGTAGTACTGAACATATCTCTGAGTCTTAAGCAGAATCTCAAGCACCGCTTCCACCACTGAAACCTCTTCAGGGTGCTGCTCCAAGCTCTGAGCTTACTCCACTACAATTCAATCCTCATTCACCAAAAGAAAGGTCTGGACTTGGTAGAACCATCCTACAAAGACAAGCAAAACTAATCCAACAAGAGTCTACTCCTACTGAGACTTCAACATCCTCTGTCCCCACTGAAGCTGACCAAATTCAGCAACTGACTGAACTAGTGAGGAAGCTTACTGAAAAAATGGAATCCATTGAAAAGGTCCCTGAACCAATCAAGGAGACAAAGTCAGCTTCCTCCAGTTCCTCAAAGTCTAAGTCAACCTCCAAAAACAAACAAAAGTGTGAGTTGTGTCATTACACCAGCCATACCACTGACAACTGCTATAGAATCCTTTTATGCATGATCTGCAAAAAGGATGATCACAGGACTGCAGACCATCTACAGCATGTCAGTCAAGCAAACTATACCAAAGTTGGTCATCAGTATACCAAAGTTGGTCATCAGTATGCTTCATCCTCCAAAGCTGCTCCCAAAAATAGAGCAAAACCTTTTCCTCTGTGCCCTCACTGTGCGTTTAATGATCATCATCAGGATGATTGCCTCATGAATACATGCTGTGATATATGCGGTAATCCAGCTCACGAGACATCCCAACATGACAATGTCATTCATGCAAGGAGAAATTCTAAACAACCCAGAGTCATTAAGTCATCCTCAGCCTCTAAATGCAAAACCTGTGGTAGCACTATGCACACAACCACTGACCATGAGTCAATTACAAATTTCAAAGAGACCTTGAGACCCAAGCCCACTAGTAAGTGGGTCACTAAGAGAAACTAATTCAGTTTACTACTTGTGTAGAGACATGCCAGGGAGCCTATTTGGCATCTAGACAGTGGATGCTCAAGAAGCATGACTGGTGTGAAGGAATATCTGCACAAGTATGTAAAGGAACCAGGGCCCAAGGTAGTATTTGGTGATAACTCATCATGTCCCACTGAAGGTTATGGTTCAGTAAACTGCAATGGAATAGTTTTCTCTAGAATAGCCTATGTCAATGGTCTCAAATACAATCTCATCAGTGTCAGTCAACTATGTGATGCTAAATACATTGTACAATTCAATGATAAACAACGTACCATTTTCAATGCCAACAAGGAAGTTGTGTTGATAGCTCCTAGGAGAGATGATGTTTATGTGCTAGACATGTCAACACTCTCCCAAGATGGAACGTGTCTCTTTGCCAAAGCCACTGAAACTATCAATTGGTTGTGGCATAAGAGACTCACACTTAACTTCAAAAACCTCAACAACTTGGCAAAACAAAACAAGGTCCTTGGCTTACCATCACTGGTTTTTGCAAAAGACAAACCATGCTCTGCCTGTGAAAAAGGTAAACACCACAGAGCATCATTCAAAACCAAACAAAATTTCTCCATCAAAAGCTGCCTTCACCTCCTGCATATGGATCTCTTTGGACCTGTCAGTCCCAGATCAATCCAGCATGAGAAGTATACACTTGTCATTGTGAGTTCTCAAGATACACTTGGGTACACTTTCTTTCCAAAAAGAGTCAGGCAGCTGATACAATAATGTCATTCATCATGAAGATTGAAAACCAGAATGACATTACAGTTAAACAAATCAGAACTGACAATGGTACTGAGTTCAGAAATCAAGAACTTGAGAGTTTCTGTGATGGAAAAGGAATTTCTCAAAATTTCTCATCTCCATATACCCATGAACAAAATGGGGTTGCTGAAAGGAAAAACAGAACTCTCATTGAGGCTGCTAGAACTATGTTAAATGGCTCAGCCCTCTCAAAGCATTTCTGGACTGAAGCAGTCAAAACTGCCTGTTACACTCAAAACAGGTCAATCATTGTCAAAAGACATAATAAAACCCCATATGAGATCTTCAAAGGTAGACTTCCTGACATCAGCTATTTTCATGTATTTGGATGTCCTGTGTTCATTCATAACCACAAGGATCATCTAGGTAAGTTTGATGCAAAAGCTGATGATGGATACTTCTTAGGCTACTCACTGATCTCCAAAGCCTTCAGGGTTTTTAACACAAGGAGACAACAAGTTGAGGAAACCTTTCATGTCACCTTTGATGAAAGTGCTGAAAGCATCAGGTTCACCAACACCTCAGTGGAGGAAATTGGAATTGATAACTCATCAAGATATCCTCCTGATGAGTACAACACTGAATTCAATTCCTCATATCAAGCTGATGCTGACATCTCATATTATGTCTTACCTCACAACCTACCCCAACCAACCATCAGTGAGTTCATTGATAATCAGTCAGTCCCTGCTGGGATAGGAAACATTGATTCAAATGATCAGGAACCTGTAACTCATGAATCTCACCCTGAACAAGACATCTCTACAGACGTTCTAAATGATTATGTGGCTCTTACACCTGAACTCACATCTGAACACCCAGTGACATCATCAAGCTCAGATCCCAGGCCACAAAGTAAGTGGACAAGAACTCAGGATATCGAGCTTGTAAACATCATTGGTGAACCCACTGAGGGCATGCTCACTAGAAGCATGGCTGCTAGTCTAACTGCAACTTCAGCCAATGAATGTCTATATGCTGATTACCTATCAGATATAGAACCCAAAAGTGTCACTGAGGCTCTAAAATACCCAAGCTGGGTTCAGGCTATGCAGGAAGAACTGCAACAGTTTGATAAAAACAAGGTCATGACCTTGATCAAATGTCCTCAGGATGTAGTAGTCATAGGAATGAAGTGGGTTTTCAGAAACAAAACTGATGAAAACGGCACTGTCATTAAAAACAAAGCCAGACTTGTAGCCAAAGGTTACAATCAACAAGAAGGCATTGACTATGATGAGACATTTGCTCCTGTTGCAAGAATGGAAGCCATCAGGATCTTCCTTGCATATGCAACATACATGAACTTCAGGGTCTACCAAATGGATGTTAAAAGTGCATTCTTAAATGGTGATCTCAAGGAAGATGTGTATGTTCAGCAACCTCCAGGCTTTGAGAGTAGTGAATTTCCTGACTATGTATGCAAGCTTGACAAAGCCCTTTATGGACTTAAACAAGCTCCCAGGGCATGGTATGAAACTCTTTCAGCCTTCCTGATACAAAACAAGTTTGTCAGAGGAAAGATAGACAACACACTGTTTGTCTATAGAACCCAACAGGATGTGATACTAGTCCAAGTGTATGTTGATGATATCATCTTTGGCTCAACAAACTACAAACTTTGCAAACAGTTTGAAAAACTAATGACAAAGAAGTTTGAAATGAGCATGATGGGGGAACTTACATACTTTCTTGGACTACAAATCAGGCAAACTGATAAAGGAATATCCCTCAGTCAAGAGAAATACACCAGAAATCTCTTGAAGAAATATGAGATATCTGACTGTGCCTCAGTAAAGACACCAATGGTCCCTCCTAACAACCTTGGACATGATCTCACTGGCAAATCAGTCAATCAAACCCATTTCTGACGGATTGTTGGCTCACTGATGTATCTAACCGCTACTAGACCAGACATACAATTTTCAGTCTGTTTAATAGCAAGATATCAGTCCAATCCCAAAGAATCTCACCTCACTGCAGCCAAAAGAATACTCAGGTACCTGAAGGGAACCCCAAACCTTGGACTCTATTATCCAAAATGCTCAGGGTTTGATCTCAAGGGTTACTCTGATTCTGATTATGCTGGCTGCAACATGGACAGCAAAAGTACCTCAGGGTCCTGTCAATTTCTTGGAGGGAAACTGGTTTGTTGGAGTGCAAAGAAGCAACAATCAGTGGCTATATCCTCAGCTGAAGCTAAATATGTAGCTGCAGCAGGATGTTGTGCCAATGTATTATGGATGAAAAGTCAACTCAGTGACTATGACATCCATTATAAAATGGTGCCCATCTTCTGTGATAACACTAGTGCTATTGCAATCTCCAACAACCATGTCCTTCACCAAAGAACCAAACACATTGATATCAGATATCACTTCATCAGGGATCACATAATGAAAGGAGATATTGAACTACATTTCATCCCTACTGAATATCAACTGGCTGATATCTTCACCAAACCCTTGGATGAACCTACCTTCAGGAGACTGAAAGCTGAATTAGGAATGCTTGACATTGAAAGCCAAGTATCTGAAAACCAATCTCAGTAAGTTCTCTGAAATGGTTCATTATCCCTGAACATCCAAAACAAACCTCTCACTGAATAAGTAAGACTCATTCAGGGTCCCTGACACTTGACAAAGAGCATTGAATGAGTAACTAAATGATCCAAGTATCAGTTACTTAAATGTCCTAGGTTGGTAACTATGCCAATTTAATAAAGGAATATATGTCTCTTTGTCTTACTGTCATCCCACTTGGCATTTAATGTCTCTCACAAAAATATCAAATTGATATTTTATCTCTGCAAAAGTGCACTTTTACTGTGCACTGCAACTGTTCCCTTGAAAAATGGGATTTTACTGCGGGTAATGGAGTGGTAGGATTAAATGTGGAAATTCAAACGTCTTTCAAAAACCGACTCCTAATATTCCCATTTGTGCACAAAATACCCCTCTTATCACTCTATAAATACCCTCTTCCAACACAAACAAACACACACAAATTATTTTCTGCAACTAAACTCTGTCAAAATTCTTTCTCAAATCCAGAAATATTTGTGTGTTCTCAATATCTTTAAAACCTCTTTTGGAAAAACCCTCCTTGTAAACATTTACAAAAGTTTTTCATCACAAACTTGAAGAGATCTAAATACTTTGATTGTTCTAGTCAAAACATTTTTTTAAAACCCCAAAATCTTTGTTAATGGAAATGGCTAGAACACAATCTCTCCAGTTTGCTTCTCAGTGGATAGGGGATCTTACTAACGTTGAATTTAAAACAAATAATGTCATAGGAAATTTTGAATATCCTGAAAATGTCTCAACCTATAAAGACATTATAAAATTTTTATTCAACTGCCCACTCAAAACGGCCTTTGTAAAATGTCCCTCAGTGGTGTACCCAAACTACCTCAGGGAGTTTTGGGCTACAGCTAGAGCCTTTGACCCGACACCTTCAACTGATGAGAATAACCTTAGACCTCTCAGGGAGTATCTCATCAGGTTCAGTCTAAATGGGGGGAAACAATACACCCTGGATTACAAAACGTTTTGCACTTCAACAAGGTTAGATTATAACAAAGGTGCTTATGTCGCCCATCCTGAACCCTCCACAGTGAAGGATGGGTTAAAACAATTCGTTTTAGATCCAAATTTTTTGGACAAGACCCCAGTCACTAAAAGCTCATTCCCAGTGGCTTGGAGGATCCTCTTCACTTTTGTGATTCAGGTCCTCGGCGGGAACCACTCATCCACTGAACAAGTTAACTCTATTCAGTTGATGATGGCATACTGCTTGATGAATGGGGTCACTGTCGACATAGGGGAGATCATTTACAGTGATCTCGTAACGAAGCTACAGAGCAAAACTAGGACGAAGTACGTTTCGTATCCTAGGTTTGTCTCCTGTGCTTTGCAATCGTTACTGGGTTCAAATTATACTCAGGATGAAAAATTTGGAAATTTACCTGGCATCCTGAGCCCATCAAATTTTCAAAAGGACCCATCCCTTGTCACTCCCATAGAATTGACGGCCCACATGATTGCTGTAAACAATCAAATTGGATCAGTGTCTCCAAACCCTGCTCCTAAAAAGAAAAAGGGGAAGTCTCAGACTGGGACTAAGACTAAACCAAAGTCTCAGGCCCTGAGGCTTCAGGAGCACAGCCTAAGAGGCACAAAAAGCCCGAGACCAAACAGACACCCACTGACCAGGCAACAACCACCCCAGTGACAACGAAGGACACTGATACATCACAGTCAGTGCCCTTGGTCACACCTACTACTCCCCAAGATCCAGAGGGAAACAAACAACCCGCTGGTAGGGGAGCGCCTTCCACATCGCCCAGTGATGACATTAGCAAATCCAAGCCTTTGTCTGAGGGCACACTGATCTCTCCCAAAGACTCAGAGGGAATCAAACAACCCGCTGATAAGGATACAACTATCACTGACTCTGCTGAAGGCACTGGGAAACGCCCACCAGTGTCTCAGGGGTCACTAGGGGACAAAGACTCAGAGGGAAAGGAACAACCCACCAATACGGAACCCACAACCAATCCTGACTCCAGCAAAGGCACTGGGAAACGCCCACCAGTGTCCAAGGGGTCAACGGGGGACAAAGACTCAGAGGGAAACATACCACCCGCTGATATGGAACCCATCACCAACCCCTGGTTAACTGTTGCTGATGTCACTGGGATACTATTCTCTGAAGATGAGCTTGCTGAGACTGATGATGAAATCTTATCAGCTGGAGAAGAAATGGACGCTGAGGTTCAAGCTGAACAAGAGCCTCAGCCTGATCCACAGGAGCATACTGAATCACCAGTCAAGCCTGACAATGATGACTCATCTTCCTCCACTGATGAATTTGAAAGATTTAATAATGTTCTCCCACTTACTGAAAGACAGCTCGTTCAGTGGATCACCAAAGCTTCAAGAAGGTTATATTCTGGGGTCACTGACACATTGTGGGAACAACACACTGAGGCTGCTGCGAGTTATGCTGATCTAAAGGCTGAGGTACATGGCTTGGATGAAAATGTTCATGAGCACAGGGATCTGATGTATGACAACATCCACCGACTGGATGAAAACATGGCTAAATTCCTCAGGCATCTTCAGGGTGTAGGTACCACGATAGATGAAATCAGGGAGTTTGTCAAAGAAGACCCAACAACCAACTCTAAAGTGCTGGAGGCTACTGAGGTGTACCTGAAACAATCCTCAAACCTCACTGAACTGCTCAATATGCTCAAGTCTACAAATGTTCAGGGTCTTCCATCCTCAGTCCAGTCTCTTCAAGCTACATTGGACTCTTTGAATACGCAGGTGGCTACTTTGGCTCAGGCATCTTCATCTCTAGCCTGGAATCTTGGGCCCAGAATGACAGCTCTAGAAGTTTCTCAGGCTAATTTGGAAACTAAAGTCACTGGTATTCAATCTGACACTTCAGACATCAAGGCTATGATCTCAGAAATTTATCAGGCCTTCAAGGGTCAAGCTGCTCAGTCCCCCTCAGCGCCAACTCCAACTCTTGCCCTCACTGAAGCTCTGGCAACAGTTGAGGGGGAGAATATTGCTGAAGAACCTCCTTCTCACACTGAGGGGGAGCCAACACTATCAACATCAGTGGCTCAAATCTCATCATCCCCACCAGTCTCAGCAACACCTATCTCATCAATCCCACCAACAACATCAACAACAACAACACTGACAGTAATCACTCCAATAACAACAACACCACCACCCCTGGTAGCAACTTCATGTTCCTCAGGCCAGGACAAAGGAAAAGGAAAAATGGAAACTTCTGAGCCTGAGAAGATTCCCTATAAAATCGGCGACACTGAGTACCTGCTCACACCACAACAGCTGAGTAAACATCTTGCTAAAGAAGAAAGAAGATTGAAACTAGCTGAGGAAGAGAAAAAGAACAGAGAAGCACTGGCAAAGGTTGTCGCCGAAGAAGCTGAAAACATGGGATTAGATCCAAGCAAGCTCCAAAAGGGTCAGGCAGGACAAAAGTTCAAGGAAGCTCAGGCTGCTCAGATGACTGCAATGAGAAAACAGTTGGAAGAAAAGAAGAAGAAAACTGAAGCTCTCAGGCAAAGCAGAATTAAGGATTACAACTGGACAATGACAAGCCGAAGGCTTCCTGAAAAGATCACAGATGTCAGAATCATCCCTAATACCAAACCTCTGGCCATGAACATCTACAGAGGGGATGATAAAAGGCACTTCGAAGTTCATGATCCTCTCAAATTCACTGACTTCGGGATCACTGAACTCGATGAACTTGGTCCAATTATTGAAAAGAAGAAAAATGCGGTGGTTAAGGACCTGATAAAGATGCTCAGTAAAAGATATGAAAGACTGAGGGATTGTCCGGCGCAACTGGGAATTCAGCCCGCCTTAACTGCACCTCAAGGATCTCAACCACAATCATCCACTGGCAAAAGGAAGAGAGTTGAGTTCCAACCTGAGATTAAAGTGCCTGGACTGGAGTGTAATAAGGAGCTGCCTGAAGGGGTTAAGTTTGTGAACTGTCTAGTGATTGAAAAGCCTGAAAGAGGGCTATTTTTCATTGATGTCTATGGAAACCCAGCATTCCAAAGGTGGAGTGATATCGATCAGGCAGGAGTGGCTACAATGATCAGCTATATTCCAGTGGCCTCTCAAATTCAGTCTCCTGCGAATATCAGGTGCTGTCAAGACTTAAATGCCAAAATAAGAGACCATCCTGACAGAGAAACACTCATCACCAAGAAAGTCAAGCTTGAAGCCCTGGGAATCCATTTGGACTGACATCATTTTAATTTATCTTTTGTACTAGTGATAGGAACCTTGTAATTTGATCAATAAACGATGTATGTTTTGATAAAATATTCAGTGTTCCTTATTGTATTCATTAGTACATTCAGTGTAGGAAGAAGCCATTTGCTCACTTACACTGATCAACCACTTAGGCTATTTGTATATCCAAATAGGGGGAGACTGTTGGGTTCAGTAAATACCCAAACCCCTTAATCTAGGATTTGAATAGAAAATAGCCCAAGTGTTTAGTCCGTTAAACACTAATCAGGTCACTAAGTGCATAGCCTCTCAGTGAGTCATCTTCGGGATACTCAGTACGAGGCGTAGAAGAAGTCTCTCCACTCAGTAAGGCGGAACTTAAAGGGTGAAGACTGAGTCCAGAAGAAGATGATGGATTCAGTGAGTGATGACAATAACTCACTGAATCCCTAAGACTCCTCTCCAACCACTTACACTGAAGACAAACTGAAGTAGAAGACTGAAGGATAAATAGACTGAAGAAAGAGTGGGACAAGGCGGGATAAGTTTGAATCAGATAAGAAGAAGTCTTTATCAACATAAGTCAACTTTTCCTGAATGTATAACTTACAAGCTCAGTGTCATCACTGAGTTATGGAAAGCAGCCTTGTCTTTTACTAAGAATAGTCTTTGTAAACAGAGACAAAATACATCAGTATTTTGTCTTCTGTATGATGTCAAATTTGTCACTTAGGAAAGAGTTAAAACTCATACATGTATAAATAGCATAAGAGATGGAGTGAAAAGATTAAGCTTGTGAATAGTAAAAACACACATACACGCAAGCCATCTTTTAACTCCTCCAAATACAACTTAGTTCCTGAGATAGCTCAGTGAGCTCTAAGAGTTGTGCTCAGACTTAGCCTGAGCTTAGAGAGGAATCACTCAACTTTGTCATTTCAATCCCAAGTACTATTCCGCAAGTACTTGGGTAACGTATTCTTTGTTGATTTATTTCTAATAAGAATATGATGTTGAAAATTACTTAGTGTGCTTTTCTTATGTTAATTTCAGTCATAGTTCACTATTAACTTGTTTTATAAACTTAAACTGTTTTAAACGATAGTGAACGGGGAACAACACATAGCACCCCCCCCACTTGAGATGAACAATATGAGAATTTTGGGGGGTCTTCAATGATCTTTGAATATATGTCTTTGACGAAAGCGTGATTCCTGAACCTTTCCACTTGAACCTTGAACTTAGGGAAACAATGACTTCCCGATCATAAATAAAGACTACACGGTAGGCTAAGGTGTATGGGTGTATCGAAACAATATATTGGGTGAACAAAATGAAAGGAATGGCTCAGACGGGTGTATCTAGGGGTATCTTGCACTAAAGGTGAGTGCAACAAAAGGGTAAAATAGAGGTCGAGAAGTCAAGGTGACTAATCGATAGACACACAAGGATAGGCTTTTCGGGTGATAATCCTATAATATGTCTTTCTTAAACTGAATAATCCAAATACATTAAGCTTACTCAACATACCTCGTCTATGGTCTCGAAATGATGCAAATGCCAAGTTCTAAAGTGTACAAGCTACCGGCACACTCATAATTTGGTGGATTTGGGGTAAATATTTGAAAAAGGATAAGGCTAATCTCACCATATAATATCTAGGGTTATAATGTGCTCGGCTAAGGTCTAATCTAGTTAGGTTAAGAAAAACATGTGAAAATTTTAAAATGGCATAAATTTTCAAAATAAACTAGAAAAATGAGGGAAAAATAAAGTTCAAGAGATAATTCTACTCCCGTCCCCCCACTTGAAATGTACAAAGTCCTTTTTGTACTAAACGTTTAAATAAAGGTGAAGAGAAAGTAGAATTAGAGCGAGAACTTCCTTAAAATTCGCTCCTAAAAAGAAAGAAGACCCACGAAAAGAATCGTGCCTTCGCTTAAGCATCCACGAGCAAACTTCATTCCCTGAAATCACACTACCAACAAGCATAATTCTTAAAAAAATAAAAAGAAAAAAAAACGGAAAAGAAATCTAACTCACTTTCTTAGGAATCACGGTTGCATTTAGCATATGCAACAAGCCTTTTAAACCACTTGGTGTCCTAAGTGGACGAGTGTAGTCTCGTGAGGGATTACAGGGAACACACCCACAAAGTTTATTTAAAAACTAATACAAGGTTATTATGTTTAAACAGAAAGAATTAATCACTGGAGAATAGTTATGTTGTAACTCCTAGAAGGAGTTACACCGTAATTATGGCAAAACCTGGTAGACGCTACTGGAGTGTAGCTACGGCGTAACCATTACATGGGATTACGCCATAATCGGTAATGCTCTGGAAAGATTGCTACTGGAGGTGTGTTACGGCGTAACCATTGGAATGAGTTACGTCGTAACTGTGGACAGATCAGGTCCCCGTTCAGGCTACTGCAACAAACTTCTCCGATTCCCTGCAAAAATAGTTAAAAACACAAAACCCAATAGAAATGGAAATAAAACAAATAAAAGGGGTAATTCGGGTTGTCTCCCAAAAGAGCACTTTTCTTTATTAACGAGTCTTTAAGTTAGAATCAAAGCCATGGGGCTTTACGGTGGCCTTCGAACTAGGCCAACTTCCTCCATATCCTTCATCAAATTATGTCTGACCAAAGCAACATTCGTAGCGGTGCGGAGATATTCCTTAGTCTCGATCTTCTGAATTTTACAAATTTTTCGTCCGGCCCCAAGTGGTATCTTGTAAACTCATACTTTTTAGCTATAATTGGTGGCGGCCTCTTATACGGAATGCCAAGAAGTTTGCAGCTTCTTTGATCATATGCTTCATTATCGGGGTCAGTGAACCCATTTTCACCTTGCAGTTCAAGGTATTCCATGATTCCCTCGATGTCATCATCATCGAACTCGGTACCTTTAAACCACTTATCATCTAATAAATCTTCCACAAGCACACTCTTGCATTCTTCTTTCTCATTACCCATCGAATCTTTGATATCTTCATCTGTTACTTCACTTACATCATTTGGAATTTCTTCGCTCGGGGTCTTCTTTACTCATACATCCTTTCCAAATATTCTCCTTAGTCAAAGCATCTACCTTTCCATATTTGATCTTGACTCAATCGTGAAATCCCAATTTGTCAAGCCAAGGTAATTCCGTCCTTTTATCGTCATTGGTTGAGGTCCACAAGAACTCATCTTCCCCAACTCTCTCTATGCTACTTCCCCCGTTACATTCATCATCGAACGGGTTACAAGATGCCCAAAAAACTTCGCCAAGGGTTTTTATCTTCTCACACCAGTGACTTCGAGCTACCTTGTCATCGGTGTTACTTGAGGGATCCTCCATGCAGTAGGTATCATATTTGATTGGTTCTTTATTTATGAGCTCTTTTTGGAGACAATGTTCTTCATAGTCGATCCTGAGCTTTTCTAGAAGGTTTGGATTAATTATAGCATCCCTGAATCGTACCAAATACCAATCATCAAAGGATAAATCTTCGAACTTAACATCATGTCTTTCAAGCTCATGAGGGCATGTCCATTATTCGTTCTTCATATTACCACCCCCGTTGCAATATTCACGGAAAGGATTGCATGTAGGCCATGCTTGTGTAGACTCCTCTTCTGTGATTATGGGATTGCAGCAGTGCTTAATGGGTGGTTCTTCCTCTTCTTCGATTGAGAGCTTTGCCAACCTTTCATCATCATTAAATGCAGGCCACATGTATTTGTTATTCTTGACCCTCTCATTATCATCTCCTCCGTTGCGAATTTGGTTATGAGGGTTGCATGAGGCCCATAGATCGTACCACTCACCATTATCTATTGGTAATTTTTTGCACCAGTGATACTTCCTTTAGGATGGAGATTGAGGGCACATGTTTGTATCACTGGACCACCTGTTAATGATATGCGTTCTTGATTCATCTAACTTGAGAAACTTGTTAGACCACGTATCCTAGTTACGCTGTAACTCTGAGGATGGGTTATGGCGTAACTGACTCCTGTCAGTACCATCATCATCTTTTTCATTTCCACGCTAGACCTAAGATCATCTAATGTCAAGAGTTTACGATTTCTGACGAACTCATATGTGCCTACTTTCGTGATTGGTAGCTTATCAGTTTTTAAATTGGTTTTGCTTTCTGACCCTTCGTTACGCCGTAACTCATTAGGAGAGTTACGGCGTAACTGCATACTGCCGCTGATACTTGCAGCAGCATCCGAATTATTTGTTCAAAAATGGAAATCATCAACTTGTAATGTATCCTCTTCAGAAAAAACGGCCTTTCATACCGCCATAGGTTTGATCCCCTCAGGTTCAGTGTTACTTTTCTTCACCTTTTCACTAAGTTTCTCCACCATTGCTTCTAGGTTTTTTAAAGTTGTGTCATGGTTGGAGAGACTTTTATTTCTATTTTAATGGAAATTCTTGAACCATTCATCTTGTTCTTTTTGTTTTTGGGCTGAGGCCTCCAGAAATTTGTTAATGGTCTCTTCAATGCTGGGCCTTCTTTCCTCGAAAGGCCCATGGTTGTAATTTCTAGGAGGTCCTCCATGATAGCCATTACTGTTTCGATAATCCCCATGAAATGGTCGATTTTCACCATATTTAACTTCTTCAACCTTGCTATCTTCGTCAATTAGACGATAATTTTTGGTGAGATGTCCCCCTCCAGAGCTTTCACAACCTACTTGGATAGCATGAACACATTCTCTGAGCTTGAGCATATCCCGACCAAGATTTTCGATCTTGTTAGTGATGGAGGCAATTCCTTCAAGATTTCCGCCTTGGCTTCTCTTGCTTCCTCCATCGTGCCACTTTTGGGAATGATCGGCCATTTTTTGGATGGCTTCAATAGCGAGAGTAGGAGTCATACTCAGAACAGGTCCTTGGTAGTCCAACATCTGTCTTGTAGTTACGTTGATACCTTTGTTAAATATGTTGACCTTTTGCTGGCTGTTTAGGTCATGAGTTGGACACTTGTAGAGGAGATCGTTTGTTGGGAAATTCACATGTTCAGTTAATACTCTTAGCTTTAGAAGTTAGTACTGATAATGATAATACAAGAGTATTAACTAGTTAGTACTGATAGTGTTGTAGTTTGTACTATTCTATGTATGGAATGTCGTGTATGCTTTGTAATAGCATATCTTCTATTCCTATAGAAGATATGATACGTTTAATGCATAGTTGTCTCTATAAAGGATCTCTTTAGTGTATAAAAGGAGATCCTAGCTAGGTCAGAATATATCTCTTACACACACTAGCATTTCCCTTACCCTAGCCGTCTTAAGTAAAGCTTCAAGGTTGTAAACCCTAGTACTAGGAGATAACTCGTATTATTGATTAATAATATTGAAGCATTGGTGTTACATACTGTGTTTACTTTAATCTTTTAAGTGCATTCAAGTAGATTCTGCATACTTGTGTGTATTCATAACAAAGTTTCTCTTTGTTGTTTTGGAACCATCCAAGGCAACTACTCATTTACAAGCTAAGTGTTATAGATCCAAGGTTTGGGACTTCACAAGTGGTATCAGAGCTCGTGTCCTGAAAGATTTGTTTTAGAAGATCATGTGTGACAAAACTGAAGAAATGGATTTTGACTCAAGCAAATCCAGTGCTGTTACTAGAGTTCCTAAGTTGCAGCCAAATGAATATGAACTATGGAGTATGCGCATAGAGCAGTACTTCTTGGTACTTGAAGTTAAGGTGTGGAACATTGTGCTCAATGGAGACTCCTACAAATCCATTGTTTCTGAAGAAGTTGGTGGCAAAATTGTTGTTAAAGACAAAGGTGAACCTGTCAATGTTGATGAAATGGCTCAAAAAGGCAATGATATCAAGGTCAGAAGTCTTCTACTCATGGCATTACCAGATGATCATCAACTCAACTTCAGCAAACACAAGGATGCTCAGACTTTGTTCAAAGCCATTGAGACTAGATTTGGTGGGAACTCTGCCACCAAGAAAACTTAGAAAACTCTTTTGAAGCAAGAGTTAGAAAACTTCATTGCTGGTGCTACTGAGTCCATTGACTCAGTTTACAATAGGATTCAAAAACTTGTCAGTCAATTGGCAGTGTTGGGTGTGGATATCTCTCAGGAAGATGTCAATCTCATGTTTGTTAGAATCCTTCCATCACCAAAATGGGACACACATGTCATTGTATGGAAGAATAAGGCAGAATTTGAAACTATGGGGTTGGACAATTTGTTTAATAGCTTTAAGGTCATTGAACAAGACATGAAGAGAGCTGCAGCTGCATCTTCAAGTTCTGGGTCACAAAACTTAGCTTTTGTGGCTCACCCAGTCACTAGTAATGAGAAAGACAGTTTTGGTGTTAGTACTCCTAGTACTAATGTTAATACTGATTGTTTGGCTATCACTGCAGCGGTCATCAATGAAAGTACCATTTATGCTTTCATCTTTGAGCAGCAAAAGGGATCCCAAATCACTCATGGTAACCTGAAACAGATCCATGAAGATGACATTGAAGAGATGGATATCAAGTGTAACATTGCCTTGATTAGTATAAGGGCAAGAAGGTTCATGAAGAGAACTAGGAGGCAGATCAAGATCAATGATGGAGATACTATTGGTTTTGACAAGGGAAAGGTGGAATGCTACAACTGTGGCAAGCTTGGGCATTTTTCCAGGGAATGCAGAAGCCCCAGGAACAAAGGAAGAAGTGGTGAAGCTGAGGATTCTTCTTCCAAAGAAATAGTGGCTATTGATGGTGCTGGATATGATTGGAGCTTCATGACTGATAAAGAAGAGAGTCCAATCAACATGGCTTTGGTATCTGAGGTACTTACTGAAACAAATTGCTCAGATACATGTGTCCCATTAAGTGAATATGTGTCTCTTAAAACTAAGTTTGATAATTTGGATGAAGAGCTTTCTAAAACTAGTTATAACTTAGCAAATCATAAAAGAGGCTTAGCAGTTTTGGAAAAACAAATTGTACATTATAAGGAAAATGAGTCAAAGTTTTCTTAAACAACAGCAGGGCTTAATAGGGAAATTTCTCTTAAATAAACCACCATAAGTGTGCTAAAAGAAGAACTAGATAAAGTCACAATAGCTAAAGATAACATATAACTCACTGTTGATACTCTTAAGGATACACATCACTATAACTCTGAGAAAGTTGATAAAATGATTGAAATCTCTCTAGTTGGCAAAGCCAAATCAGGAATGGGATATAAAAGAACACCACCACCATTCAGAGGTGTTTCGTCACCTCCTGGTATAGACCTTGAACATACAGGCCTAGAAGAGTTTAAGGTACCCACATTTGTTCGTGACTCTGGGGTCAAGGAGACCAAAACTGAAAAGGCTGATGAAGTCTTTGAAAGTTCCAGTGACACATCTTTACCTGAGGTGTATGTGTTTAACAATAAAAACATTAAAGGAGGTGTAGAGTCTAATGAACCAAACCAAGAGAAGGTTTCTGAACCTGTAAAACCTAATGAAAAACATATTAGGAAGATAGTAAAATATGCTGAGATGTATAGAAACAGGTCATCCAGTCCTAGAGGTAATCAAAGGAACTGGAACAAGCTTAAATCTGAGCAATTAGGAGATGAATTTGTCATGTATAACAAATCTTGCTTTGTGTGTGGAAGTTTTTCTCATCTGCAGGCTCAATGCAGACACCCTATGAGACCTCAACTCATCATGACTCCAAGAGCAGTACTTCTTAAGAGTGGCATAAAACCTTTGAATATTTCAAGGCTAGTTAATACTGCTAGACCACAACCCAGAGTATTTGGTGAAAGACCCAAAGAAACTTTTCAAAATCCTCATCATCTACTTCACCAAGGCCCTTTTATGGTAGAGCACCACAAACCTTCAAGTCCTATGATGAAAAAATCAAGTTTTACAAGAAAAAGGTTAATATTGTTGAACCAAGACTTAATACTTGATTGTACAATAGATTGCACTACCAGACTTTGATGATGATCAAAGGTATGAGGGGTGTATGTTCCAGCCAAGACTTGCCTTTTACTTGAGAATAAGAAATACGAAACACTACGTTAAGTGATTATGCATGGGTAGGACCCTACGAACCACCTCCGGCGTGAGAGTAAGTATGAGTTATGGTTGTATAAGTGTGTGTAAGTAAAGAGATGAGTGTGAAAAGAGCATACCATAATCCATTACCCGTCCAACCTATTTATAGTAGAAGAAATAGGGTTAGAGGTACTGCTGCGCGAATGTCGGAGATCATAGGGGCGTCCCATGATTGTGGGTAATCGCTAGGGCTTAGTGACCCACGTTCTCAAGCTTGGCGTGGAAGCCAGGAAAGAGAGGGAGATCGTGGGTTTGACCAAGTCAGGAGGTTCTCTTATCCATTACTCCTTCGTCAATCTTACCCCGAAGGGCTTAGTGCTTCGAATGGCGAATTCCCCTGAGGTAAACTTCGTAATAACGAATGGTTTGACGCCTATGGATATTTCAGAATCCTAACTTGGGCCTTCGAATAGAAGGGCTTCGACACGTCTCGGAGGAGTGTCCTTTGAGCTACTCAGAGGGTACATCATCAAGCCCCCCAGTCAAAAGTGATGTATATGAGCGAAGAGGCATTGCTTTCGACTTCATGCTTCGAAAAAAAAGTACCATCTTGCTGCTAATCGTATTAGTTGGAAGATAACTATGCACCTAACTCAACGCATTTAATGCTAATTAAACCTTTCGGCTGCCCGCTACAGGAATCACAATTTCCCATCTTACCCGGAGACCAAAAGACTATTTTTAAAATTTAAAAAGTTTAAATCGAATAAGAGTAATTATCCAGGACACATGTGCGGCTAGGAAAGCGGTGAAAACAGTATTTAAGGAGGGGTTGTTGAAACCCTAAAACATTTTACTATCTCCGCCACTTTCTACACGCAGTAAAATTTTGATCGCCACCACTCCGAAATCAAAAGGTAAACCTTCCTTCTAACTTGTAGCTTGTCTTTTTTTGTTAAAAATGGATTCCAAGTTTATCATAAAACATCAAAAATGTACATTGTCTGCAAAAGATTTACATGATCACTTAGCTGATTACCCAATCCCACCAGAGCACAAAGTGATGTTACCCAAGTATAATCAGGGTATTTTTGATGCTCCTCAAGGTTTCGTAGGTCTATACACACATGCATTTAGCCATTCCAACCTTAGGATTCCATTGCACCCACTGATATTAGAGTTTATGCAATACTATAAGGTTCATATCTCCAGGTTTAACCCCTTTGGTTTAGCCAAACTGACCTCATTCATAGTGATGTGTAAAGCATACAACTATGAACCAACATTAAAGGTTTTAAGAGGTTTTTTGAACTTGTATCATGGGGGCAATTGGTTGAATTTAGCTAAAAGGCCTGAATCGGATGTGCCAAACCTGTTTGGGAGGGTGTATACCAATATAACAGGTTAGAAAGGTAGCTTTTTCTATGTGCAAAACACTATTATTCCCCCAACTATCCAGAACTGTTGAATAAGGAGTATATGTTTGATGCAAAATGGTACAATGACCCCTTGCCATATGAGGTGCGAAGGGATCCCTGCTATCAACGTTTGGCTAAATATCCTGTTGATGTGCAAGTGTTCCCGAAAGCCATCTTATACATGGCTGGGATTACCTAGAGCTGGGAGGGGTCTCCCAAGAAGCCTATTATCATATACCAAGGACAAAGTATATTTTTCCACTTCTATTTAAGTAAGACCAATGTAGCACTGATATTTAGTTCTTTTTGTTTCTTTTTGCAGAGATGTCGTTCAGGAACTTTATATACCAGGATTTAGATGAAGACTTGAGCTTCATGCCTGCTGAGAAGGCCGAAGAGTCTTATGGTGTTGGCTCTCCTTCTATATCTATGAAAAACAATGAGGTGGATACTCTGAATCCGGAGCCTGTTGCATCAGCACCCCCACAGGCTGCGCTGAAGGGTCCTTCCCAACTTGTTGAAAACGTGGCAGACTGGGACGATCCTGCATAGGAGGATGTCCAAGTTGTAGGTTCAACAGTGATAGCTGACAGGTTGAAAAGCAGAAAGGGAACAGCTGCCAAGGCTATTAAGTCTACCAACAAGAGGAAGAATACCCTCCCTGCCTCCGGATCTAGGGCCGTACATCAAAAGAGTACTGAAGGCAAGAAATTTGTCAAGTCTGCCTTCGAGTTGCCAGATGAATCGGTGGAAGTGCATGGTATGCAACTTCTCCTTATGAAACATGTGAAGTGATAATTGTCAAAATTAACTTAACCTTTATTCATTGTATTGGTCGCAGACCTTCCAGAAACGAAGGAGCTCCCCAATGCTTTAGCCTGTCACCGAATTGTGGATCATGTCACCCCCCTCAATGGAAAGGTTTGCTGGAAAATATGTCCATTGAAAGGGTTTGTGATATGCATGACAATGGTGGAGCGAGGCAGGCAGTATTGGATAATCACTTGAATACCAGAACCAGGGAGTTGCTTAGGGCTGTGACCAAGGCTAGACAGGAGATGGATGTCATGTTGGAAAGAGAAAAACATAGGGATCATGAATATGCAGAGTTGGAGGCCAAGTGTGATGAGATTGAGAAGGACCTTGAGAAGAATCCTTTCGTTCAAGATCTTCGTCAAAAGGTTGCAGAGTTGACAACTGAAATTGTCAGACTCAAGGTAGAGGATGGTAGGGTAGCAACTCTCATTGGTCAAAATGTTGTGCTTGACACGAAGTGTGCTGGTTTAGAAAGTGAGAGGGCTAGGCTCGGAGAGGTAGAAGTTAAGTTGAGGGAGGAAGTGGATGGCTTGCAGATGAGGTACAAGATGCTGCAAAAAGATTGTGCGGAGGTCGTTTTAAAGGTAGTGTCGTACATAGCTATGGAACTCTACCATAGTGATGAGTTGGGAGCACAAATGTGGAAGGTCATCAAATCAGCTATTTTTCATGGACGGTGCTTGGCATTGAAGGAGGCTGCCAAAACAGGTAAGCCCGTGGACCTTTCCAAGATTGAATGCTACCGTCCCACATCAAAAGCTGAATATGATGAGGCAGGAAATGCGTTTGCAACCGCAGAGTACTCCTTCCTTGCTGAGGCTACCAAAGATCCTATGGCACCTCTCGAAGACCTCCTTTCCAAGAAGACTCACAAACTGAAGCCTCCGACTCCTACCAAGAAGACAGTGTCTGCCAAGCCTGCCTCGGTTCAACCGTCTCTGACCCCCTCCCCACAAAAGCAGGAATGAAGGATGCCGTGTTGGCAGTAATTTGGTTTCCAAGGTGGCATGTACCCTTTAAGACAATTTATCTTATTTGACAATGCTTGTCCTGTTCTCTAAACAATTTGAATGCTTGTGATGTAAGGCCTTGGGCCAAAGACAATTTAATTGGGGCTTAGGCTCCTCGTGCAGGTACAAGGGCACTAGCCCTTATTTTGAATGGTATAGTATGGGGGAATACCTCTACATACTTTATTTATTATTTGTGTTTGTCTTGTAATCTTCTCGTACGCCATTTTTCCGACGCTTAACTTTTACATCCTAAGGTTAAACAACCTCATTGTGTGTAAATTTCCACACCAAGAGTATAATGACCAAATTTGATCATTGACAGAGGGTCGCGACCCACTCTATCTCAAATTATTTAGGTAGCATGACTTTGTATGTATTTTTACAAGTGCCATAAACTACGAGGAGAGCTAATGTGAATGTTTTAGGAGGCTTAAATGATGAGGTGTTTGCTACACCCTATGCCCTTGTATTCGACATTGAAACTCATAAACGACTTGGTTGAACAAATCTTTGTGTTTAAGAAACGAAGCAAGAGATTTGTGGGAAATGTCTTATTTATCATTGAATTGGTAGAGAGGATTACATCATTCTTGAAATGAAAACTAAGACAACTACCAATAATGTTTGCTTTCCCTTAAGAAGCTTCTAATTACAAGAATGAAAAAGTAAAAGTACTTCTTAAACATAGAACTTTTGAAGGTTCATACCATTCCATGTCATGTCGATGGGTTCTCTGAGAAGAGTGGCCAGTTTGTAGGCTCTGTTGCCGTAGGCCTCAGCTACCACGTAGGGTCCTTCCCAAGTTGGTCCCAGCTTTCCCTGGTATTCTGCTTTGCTTGCACTGTTGAGGCGTAGCACATATTCCCCAGGCTTGAAGGTGGAAGGTCTGACCCTTTTGTTATAGTAGCCTTTGATTTTATGTTTGTGCATTGCTTCTCGGATGAAGGCTATCTCTCTTCTTTCTTCTAGTAGGTCCAGGTTCTCCCTGATCCTTTCATCATTTTGGGAGGCATCATACGTTGCCACACGCTCCGTGTGTACACTTAATTCCAAAGGGATGACCGCTTCTGTTCCGTATGTTAGGCTGAAGGGGGTTTCTCCATTGCTTGACTTAGGGTATGTTCGATGGGCCCATAATACTTGAGGAAGTTCATCTACCCATCCATGGTGAGTTCGTCCCAGCCTTTTCTCGATCCCTTTGACGATGTCTCTGTTTGTAACCTCTACCTGTCCGTTACCTTGTGGATGGTAGACGGATGTCCAAGACTGCTTTATGTTGAGCCCTTGACAGAAGTCGTAGAAGACTCCTTCGGCGAACTACTTCCCATTGTCAAGTATGATTATGTGGGGCACTCCGAATCTGCACACAATGTGCTCCCACACAAACTTCTCGATCTGTCTCCCCGTGACGGAGGCTAAGGGTTTAGCCTCCACCCACTTAGTAAAGTAATCAATTGCCACCAACAAGAATTTGACTCCTCCAGGAGCCATAGGCATAAGTCCTACGATGTTAATGCCCTACTGAGAGAAGGGTCATGTGGATGTCACACTTGTCATGTCCTGCTTCGGCATCTTTGGAACGTTTGAGTGTATCTAACAAGCTTCACATTTGAGAATGATTTCTGCCGCATCCCTGTGCATCGAAGGCCAATAATAGCCCAACTTCATTATTTTCGAGACAACTGAGCGGGGTCCTGCATGGAGGCCGCAGGATCCTTCGTGGACTTCAGCGATAATGCTCGTAGCCTGCTTGGGTCCCACACATCTTAACCAAGGTGATAAAAATGACCTTCTATATAGGGTTTTCCCCTATTAGCCGGTACTGTGGGGACTTAACCCGAATCTTCCTTGCTAGCTTGGGATCTTCAAGGAGAAGACCGCTTATCAAATATTCCCTGATGGGAGTCATCCATGTCTCTCCTTCCTCGTGAACCACATCAGCAACTTCCTTGTGAATGATGGATCTTTCAGGTAAGACTTCGACAAGTACTTCTTTGGTGAGATGAGCGAAGGCCATAGAGGCTAGCTTGTTTAGTGCACCTGCCTTCTTGTTCTGATTCCTACGAACATGTTGGATGGTGTAGGAGTTGAAGTTCTCCAGCATCTCCTTTTTTTTCCAAGTACTGTTTGATGACGGGCTACCTTGCTTCATAGGAGCCTGTCACTTGGTTTGCTACCAATTGCGAGTCTACGAAAATAGCGAGAGCTTTGACTTCCATATCTTTAGCCAATCGGAGGCCTGCTAGCAACGCTTCATACTTCGCTTCATTGTTTGTGGCTTCGAACTCAAAACGAAGAGCATACGTATGCTCCTTCCCGTCAGGGCTGACCAACATTAGACCTGCTCCAGAACCATCGGAGCTGGATGCTCTGTCTGTATAAAGTTTCCAGTCATCATGTACTTGAGTGAGTTTAGTTTTGGGCTCTTCCTTTTCTACGTCATGCTCGGAAGGTGTTTCTGCCAAGAAGTCTGCGAGAATTTGTCCTTTAATAGAGTTTCGTCCCTTGAACTCTATTTCGTGCTCTCTAAGTTCAATAGCCCATTTAGCCACCCTCCCATACTTTTCAGGTTTTGACAAGATCTGTTTGAGTGGCTTGTCGGTTAATACTGTTATTGGATGGGCCTGGAAATAGCGTCGGAGCCTCCTTGCTGCGTAGATTAGGGCTAGTATTAACTTCTCCAATGTTGGATAGTTGATCTCCGCCCCCTGCAGGACCCTGCTAACAAAGTAAATGGGGATCTGTCGTTTGTCTCGTTCTGCCATAAGGACTGGGCTAATACTCTCCATTGAGGATGCTAAGTACATGAACAACACTTCGCCTTTGATTGGGGCTGTAAGTGTTGGAAGGATTTCGATGAACTCCTTCATCTTCTGAAAGGCAGCTTCTGCATCCTGACTCCACTGAAATTTTTTCTTATCCACGCATCCCTTGAGTGTTTTGAAGAATGGTAAGGACCTGTCAGCCCCCTTTGACAAAAATCGGCTTAAAGCTGCCAGCTTCCCATTCAGGCTCTGCACATCATTTAGACACTTAGGGGCTTGGAGATCTGTAATCGCCTTGACCTTGGAGGGATTAGCCTTTATCCCCTGCTTAGTAATCAAATGCCCTAGGAATTGCCCCTCTTCGACACCGAAGGAGCATTTCTTAGGGTTCAGCTTCATGTTAATCGCCCGAAGCTGGTCAAAGGTATCCTGTACATCGAGGAGTAGGTCCTCTTCCGTCTTGCTTTTGATAACCATGTCGTCAACGTTTGCTTTGAGATTTCTGCCTATTTGTTTGTTGAAGGCTTTATCTACGAGACGTTGGTAAGTTGCCCCTGCGTTCTTTAATCCGAAGGGCATCTTTCTGTAACAATAGACACCTTTGCTTGTGTAGAAGGATGTCTTTTCTTCGTCCTCCTTTGCCATCTGGATATGTTGATACCCTTTGTAGGCATCTAAGAAACATTTTAGCCGGAAGCCTGCCAAGGATTCTACCTTCCAGTCAATTTCTGGTAGGGGGTAGCAATCCTTCGGGCATGCTTTTTTGATGTCAATGAAGTCAACGCACATGCGCCACCCTCCGTCACTCTTTTTGACCATTACTGGGTTGGCTGCCCAAGTTTGGTACTTAACTTCCCTTAGGATGCCTGCTTGTGTGAGTTCGTCAACTTCTTTGCAGGCTGCAACGTTTCTTTCAGGGGCTAGGCTCCTCCTTTTCTGTTTTATTGGCTCTATGTGTGTTTTTACACATTGAGTTTATGCTCCGTTCCGAAGGACTGTCCATCTATCAGCAATGTTCTTGGTACCCTTTTCATGTTAGAATATTTCCAAGCAAAAATATCAAGGATAGTCCGCAACAGTTCCGTGAGCTTCGCCTTGAAATTCGCCAGGAGTTGTTTTCCTATTACTACCATCTGTTCAGGGTAGCTAGGGTTAACTACAACTCGCTCCTCCGCATCTGTGCAGCTTAGAATTGCTATCGAAGGCTCCTCCGATTCTTCTTTGATCTTTTTGACACCATATACACCCTTATCCGCCCCATAACTAGAATGAACAGTTCCTACTCCGAAAGGGGTTTGGAACTTAATAGCAGCATGTAAGGTGGAAACAACAATGCCCATCTTTTGCATAGCTGTTCTCCCTATTAACAAGTTATAAGGAGAATCTGACCTGACTATAACGAAGGTGAGTGTTTCCGTGCGGGATAAGGGGCCTTCGCCTATGGTGATTTCCAACGGTACTTCTCCCAAGGGCCATGAGTGTTCGCCGGAGAACCCTACCAGTGGTGTTTTCATGTCCACCCTTCGTGAGCTTATGGATGACTTGAGCTTTAGGAAACAATGCTCATAAATGATCTCGCAGGAGCTTCCACAATCCATATATGCTCGATTTACCTCCCTGTTTTAGATTCGTACCTTGATGATCACGGGATCAGTCGAAGGTGTCTGCCCCAAGATGGAAGGGAAGGTTATTTCTCCTACGCTTCCCAGCTCCCCGTCTGCTTCCTTCCGTTTCAAGGTTGGATCGTGCCTGTGCACCATTAGTATCGGATCCTCTATAGGCGTAACCTCCTTCTTGTTCCCATTCCATTCACCCAGTTGGGTATCGGAGAACTTGTCTTTTCCCTTCTTGATGCCCTTAACCAGGTGTGCTAATTATCCAAATCGTACTACCTCTTCGATCTGCTTCTTTAGCTCTCTGCAGTTGTTTGTGTCGTGTCCATGGTCTTCATGGAAATGGCAGTACTTGGACATGTCCCTTGCTTTGCTTCGTGCTGACATCCGAGGTGGTGGATCGAAGGACTTTGCGGCTTTCTCGGTAGCCAGAATTTCCCTGGGAGATTTGACCAAGTTCGCCAAGAGTCCATGGTTTGAACCTTTGTTGTATGGAGTGAAGCGGTCTCTGTTCTTCTTTTTATTCTTGGGTCCTTCCCAGGAGGACCCTCGAGAGAACTTGTCAGAAGATTCCTTTTGCTCTATCGGAGCCCCGTTTGCTGCTACTTCTTTGGACTTAATCCAAGTGTAAGTCTTCTCCATCAGTGCCTTGTAAGTGGTGGGAACATCGGTGGACAGGAATTCCACCAAGCTTCACGTCCGAAGGCCATGTACAAAACCTGAGATCCTCTGATCTTGGTGCAAACCTAAAATTTGCAAAGTTTCATCGGTGTACCTCGTAACGAAGTCCCTTGTGCTTTCGTTGTCCCTTTGCTTGATGGTGTGCACGGCTAGATGGGTCTTGGTGTACTTCTTCTGTTGGCTAAAGTGTGATCGGAACTTAGCCTTAAGGTCGTCTAAACTTACAATGCTTCCCAACTTCTGTCCATTCCATCGTATTCTCGCGGAGTCTCAGAGCGTGTAAGTAAACATGTGACATGCTACGGGCATGACCCACTTTTGCATCTTAATAGCGCCTTCGAACAAGTGTAGGAAGTTATCGGGGTCGCCTTTTCCATCGTAGGTGCCTATGTGAGTGGGCATCTTTACACCGTCAGGTAGAGGATAGTCTTCGATCAACTTCACGAAAGGTGTACAAGCTCCAGAGGCTTCAGTGTAGTATGGGTTGTATGGAGGTGGATAGACAGGTGTAGGGTTGTATGGGTTAGGAAACGGTTGTGTGTATGCAGGGTATACTGTAGAAGGTTGGTACGAGGGGTTTACACCCATCGACTGTGTAGGAATGTGTCCATAGGGCATTTTCTGGTAACTCTGGTTGGGGAGAGAACCACTCGGAGGGTAGGTTTTATAGGTTTGAGCAGGTAAGTAGGGGTTCATTCCCAGAGGGGGTAACTGATTCACACCTGAGTATGGAGGAGGGCCTCTGACACTTGAAACATACGAGGGGGGTATATGAGCCCCCGTCCCTTCTCTTCCTAAGTGAGAAGCTAGGAGAGGAGGTAGGTTTACCCCTCCATTCCCCATAGGGTTGCTTCCTCTATTAGAGTTCTCGTTCCTTCTTTCACCTTGCACTCTTTTCCTTCTTCCCGGATCTCCTCCGGGACCTTCTTCAAAACCCACTGTCCTTCTATTTGACCTCCTGATGGAAGGAGAACCATTTCGTAGGCCCGAGCACCCCCTGCTAACCGGTCGAGGCCTTTCCTCTATCTCAATCTCTTCATCATACTCCTTACTGGAGTATTCCAGCTCTCTTCGCATTTCTGTGTTGCGAACCTGCCTCTTATGAGCCCTTAATAAAGAATCTAAGGCTTCAAAGTTTGCCTCAATGAAGGCGGGGCTAATATCTGGAATAGGGTTAGCGGATGTTGAGGCGTGATGTACGGGAGTGGTTTCCAAACGAGATCGTGTGGTGAAGGTTGAGGCCGTTATGGGGGTGAGATTATCGGTATTAGTTGTGTTGAGAGGGACCAGGGTAGAGAAACCTGGTGGAGGTGTATCTTCTCTTCCTGGTTCCATGCCGGAAAAGTAGGGTAGTTGGTTAAGGTTTTAGGACTGTGTGATTACAGGACTAATAGTAGTGGTCCCACGGATGGCGCCACTGATTGTACAATAGATTGCACTACCAGGCTTCGATGATGATCAAAGGTATGAGGGGTGTATGTTCCAGCCAAGACTTGCCTTTCACCTGAGAATAAGAAATACGAAACACTACGTTAAGTGAGTACGTAGGGGTAAGACCCTGCGAACCACCTTCGGCGTGAGAGTAAGTATGAGTTATGGTTGTATAAGTGTGTGTAAGTAAAGAGATGAGTGTGAAAAGAGCATACCATAATCCATTACCCGTCCAACCTATTTATAGTAGAAGAAATAGGGTTAGAGGTACTACTGCGCGAATGTCGGAGATCATAGGGGCGTCCCATGATTGTGGGTAACCGCTAGGGCTTAGTGACCTACGTTCTCAAGCTTGGCGGGGAAGCCAGTAAAGAGAGGGAGATCGTGGGTTTGACTAAGTCAGGAGGTTATCCTATCCATTATTCTTTCGTCAACCTTACCCCGAAGGGCTTAGTGCTTCGAATGGCGAATTCCCCTGAGGTAACCTTTGTAATAACGAATGGTTTGACGCCTATGGATATTTTGGAATCCTAACTTGGGCCTTCGAATAGAAGGGCTTTGACACGTCTCGGAGGAGTGTCCTTCGAGCTACTCGGAGTCATCAATACTGATATGCCAAAAGTTAATACCTTTAAGCCTAAAACTAAAACTATTGGTTCAAAATAGAGTGCTGCTGGGGGAATCAAGGGCAATGTTGTTAAGCCCTCAGCTTGTTGGGTTAGAAAGACCACTCAACCCAACAGTGCATCAGTTACTCTCAAGAAATATGATTACATTGATGCACAAGGCAGATCCAAGTCAGTAATGGCTTGGGTCCCCAAAAGGAACTAATTTCCTTTATTTTGTGTGCAGGGACACTCCAACAATAATGATGATCTTGGATATTCAGACAGTGGATATTCCAGGCACATAACTGGAAATATATCCTACCTTTCAGACTTTACTAATTTGAATGGAGGATATGTTTCCTTTGAAGGAGGTATAGGTGGAAGAATTACTGGTAAAGGCACAATCAAGACTGGTAATTTGGACTTTGAAGATGTGTACTATGTGAAAGAACTCAAATATAATCTATTCAGTATGTCACAAATGTGTGACAAGAAGAATTTTGTTCTGTTCACAGACACTGATTGCTTGGTTTTATCTCCTAATTTTAAGTTGCCTAGTGAAGATGAGGTACTACTTAAGTTTCCTAGGAAAAGCAATTTGTACAGTGTAAATATGAAAAACATAGTGCCCAAAGAAAACCTTACATGTTTAGTTGCTACAGCTTCTTTGGATGAATCTATGTTATGGCATAGAAGGCAAAGTCATGTAAACTTTAAATTGATAAATCTTTTAGCTAAAAATAACCTTGTAAGAGGTTTACCTTTAAAAAGATTTGAAAATAAACAGACCTGTATTGCATGCCTCAAAGGGAAGTAACATAGAGCCTCTTGTAAGCCCAAGATTTTTAACTCTATCACCCAACCACTGCATATGCTGCATATGGACTTATTTGGCCCTACCTCTGTTAGCAGCTTAAATAATAAGAAATATTGTTTGGTTGTGACTGATGATTTTAGCAGGTTTACTTGGGTTTTCTTCATGAATACTAAGGATGAGACCAGTGAAATCCTTAAGTCATACATAACTGCAGTAGAAAACCTTGCTGATAAGAAACTTAAGATCCTTAGGTGTGATAATGGGACAGAGTTTAAAAACCAAGTGATGAATGATTTCTGTCAACTTAAGGGTATTAAAAGAGAATACAGTGTAGCTAGGACTCCTCAGCAAAATGGGGTGGCTGAAAACAGAAATAGGACATTAATAGAGGCTGCTAGAACTATGTTAGCAGATTCCAAGTTACCCACAAGTTTTTGGGCTGAGATAATTAATATTGCTTGTTATGTTCAGAACAGGGTACTGGTGGTAAAGCCTCATGGCAAGACTCCATATGAGTTATTTTTAGGTAGGACTCTTACCCTAGACCTTTTCAGACCTTCTGGGTGTCATGTATCTATTCTCAATACCATTGACCACTTAGGAAAGTTTGATGGAAAGTCTGATGATGGATATCTGGTTGGCTACTCCTTGAATAGTAAAGCATTTAGGGTTTATATTTCTAGAACCAGAAGAATAGAGGAGAATCTGCACATAGAGTTTCTTGAGGATAAACCTAGTGTAGAGGGGCAAGGACCAAAATGACTTTTTGATATTGATATGCTAACTGAATCCATGAATTATGTGCCTGTTTCTGTGGATTCTAACATTGTTGCAGGAGAAAAGCAAGGTCCTAATGCAGATTCTGATGATGATGATGATTGTGTCCTATTGCCCATTTGGAAGGACAATACAATTGGAAGCACTTCTTCAAGGGAGGCAAACAAAGATGGTGATCAGTCTCCAAAGACCATTGATACTGATGCTGAAGGAGTTGTATCTAATGAAGATGATGCAGTTGTTGAAACTGAAGTGATCAGTACTAATGTGATTAATACTGATAAGCCACATATTAGTACTAATGGGCCAGATGTTAATGATGATGGACCTCACACTATTCCATCAGTCAATACAGATGTTTTTGATTTCAGTGATCCTAATGATGAAGCAGAGGAGATTGATATTACTAATATAGCTTCATCCTATGCTATTCCTATTACACCACACAGAAGAATTAATCAGGATCATCCCTTGGAGAATGTTATTGGGGGTGTTCATGCTGAAAGAACAACAAGATCTCAAGTTCAGCATAGTGAGACTGGTTTGTTTAGTGCCATATATGAAGAGAGGGTTCATGGTGAAACAAAAAAATGTCTGTTTGCTTGTTTTGTTTCACAGGCAGAACCAAAGAAGGTCTACAAAGCTCTTGAAAATGAAGTATGGGTAGAAGTAATGCAAGAAGAGCTTCTCCAGTTCAAACTTCAAAATGTATGGGTTCTGGTAGATCTTCCTGATGGCAAGAGAGCTATTGGCACTAAATGGGTTTTCAGAAACAAGAAGGACGAAAGAGGTGTGGTTATAAGGAATAAGGTTAGACTGGTGGCCCAAGGGTATACACAACAGGAAGGTATTGATTATGGCAAGGATTGAAGCTATCAGACTGTTCCTGGCCTATGCATCATACAAAGACTTCACTATATATCAGATGGATGTGAAGAGTTCTTTCCTCTATAGAAAGATTGAGGATGAGGTATATGTCTGTCAACCTCCAGGCTTTGAAGACCCCAACTTTCTTGACAAGGTGTACAGAGTTGAAAAGGCACTCTATGGTCTGCATCATGCACCAAGAGCTTGGTATGAAACATTGGCCAAGTATCTCTTGGGAAATGTCTTCAGAAGAGGAAAAATTGATCAGACACTGTTCGTAAAAAATGTAAAGAATGATATCCTGTTGGTTCAGATCTATGTTGATGACATTATTTTTGGCTCAACCAAGCAGGATCTGTGCAGAGAATTTGAAAAGTTGATGCATGATAGGTTTCAGATGAGTTCAATAGGAGAACTCACCTTCTTTCTTGGGCTACATGTCAAGAAAAAGACATATGGCATATTTATCAGTCAAGATAAGTATGTCAAGGAGATTCTGATGAGGTTTAGCTATGAAAATACAAAAATTGCAAGCACTCCCATAGAGCATAATAAGCCACTACTTCCAAATGTTGATGCTGAAGAGGTTGCTCAGCACCTCTACAAGTCAATGATTGGATCATTGATGTATTTGAGTGCCTCCAGACTAGATATTATGTTTGTAGTGTGTGCCTGTGCAAGATTTCAAGTCTCTCCAAAGGTCTCTCACATGCATGCAGTTAAAAGGATCTTTAGATATCTGAAAGGCCATGCTCACCTAGGTATTTGGTATCTTAAAGATTCTCCCTTTGATCTGGTAGCTTACTCTGACAGTGATTATGCTGGGGCAAGTCTTGATAGGAAGTCAACCACAGGAGGATGTCAGTTTCTTGGTGATAGGTTGATTTCATGGCAGTGCAAGAAACAAAGCATTGTGGCAAACACTACAACTGAGGTTGAGTATGTAGCTGTTTCAAGTTGTTGTGGTCAAGTTCTCTGGATTCAGAATCAGATGCTTGATTATGGGTATAATTTTATGGGCAATGTCATTTACATTGATAACAACAATGCTATTAGCATTATTAAAAATCCAGTTGCACATTCTAAAACTAAACATATTGAGATAAGACATCACTTTATAAGAGACTGTAATGAAAAGAAGCTCATCCAGGTTGATAGGATTGATATTGAGCTTAACGTTGCAGATCTTTAAAAAAAATCTTTTGAATTGGGAAGGTTTTAGTACTTGGTCACAAGTATTGGAATGCTTCATCCATAATATGTCTTAATCGCTCACTATTTTTTAAAGTTTTGTAAACTGGTAGTTAGTACTGATTGTTATCTCGTTAATACTGCTAGTGTAAAGTTAATACGGATTGGCAAGAAAATATCTTGAATTATGTTTTCTTGGTTTTGAACTAACTTTGCAGGCATAGCACAAGCAGTATGGATGTGTTTTGTTAATTAAATGATGCAGCAAATGTGGTTCATTCCCCTTGAACATTCTGATGCAACCACATGGTGGAACTTGTTGTAAATCTGAATTTTGTGATGCCAAAGCATAATGTGGCATCTGGTGGTATAATGAACATGAATTGATGATTTCAGTTAGTCAGATTCATTCTGCACTAACCCACTCTTTGCCATTCTATCTGTTTACAGATAGTGTGACTAGCCTAAGGGCATCTGGCTTAGAGAACTGCGAGAAACCGTGAATCCAACACTTGTGTTAGAGGCAACACCTGCCATGAGCTGGAAACCCTGTCAGGAAGGCCCTTTGAATGAGACTATCCATCACAGGCAGTGCTTAGCACTGAAACCATTGGTTTTCACCAAACCAGAGGCCATATGAGGCCGAGCTTTGATTAAGTGTCTGTTACCACACTTAATCCCTTCAAAATGAGGTTTCAGTATTATGATTTCCAAACTATAAGATAATACTGATGGGTAAAGTTAATATTGATGGTTATAAGTTAGTACTGATAAGCTTAGTTAGTACTGATGAACTAGCCATTAGTACTTATACCAAAAGCCTGTTATGCAATGATTACTTTTGCAAATTGGGTTGTTACCGCCTGTTTATTTATATAAGGGTTTACTATTTGGTTAATCTTTACCAATTACCAAAAATATCTTTAAGGCGGTCCAATCAAAATTCAAGAACTTCACTATATATTGCATAACTTCTCAATTGCTTTAACCACAATTATATAAAGACTTTTGCAAACTAATCCCACCAAAATAACCCTAACTCTTATTGCTAATGGCTCCTCTTGATTTTGTTGACAAGCACAACATGGTGGCGTGCTTGGAATTACCAGAAGGCAATGAAGAGTTCACTGAGATAGTAGATTTCCTTAACAGAAGCCGCATAAGGTTTGCTTTAATTTTAAACCCTACTATCTTATGTACTTGATCGGTGCAAAACCGTCAAGTTATCTCACGCAAGCTAGTCACTTGTGAATGACCAACTGTAAGAAACTCAAAACAGATTACACACCAATGCAATTTAAGATCAGGAGAATACAGTGGATTCCCGGGTCGTTATGTCCCACGGAGGATGACTGGTGTTTAACACAATCAGATGTCGAGTAATCACTAAGGATAGTGATCAGTAAGGTTTTTGAGATTTTTATAAACTACAGGAGATTAAAAAAGTTAAAATCTATTAAATAAATGCTATCACTATTTTTAAACTAATGTTTTTGTTTTTTATGTTTTTAATTTAAAATTACGTGACGTACAAATAAAAACGTGAAACTAAAGCAATATTAATCCTAAAAATATGAAAATGATATTTTTACAAACCTAATGATATAAGAAACTTTTTAGAAAAAGAAAACTATTTTTATAACTATTATTCTAATTATTATTAATTAAAAACTATTTTTAACTAATTAGTAATTACCTAAAATACAAGAAAATAGGAAATAAAGCTAGAAAAATAAAATTATGAAATGGAAAAGTCTAAAATATCAAACTAGAATTTTCAAAACTATTTTTGTATTTTTCTGATTATTTTTCTATTTTCTATGAATTTTAAACTATTAAAAACTAATTAAATTACTAAAAATTACAAAATAAACTATGAAAAATCTGGAAAATTACTTTTTTCACTATTTATATTTATCTAAACTTAATAAAATTGAAAAATTATTTTTTTGGACCTTTTCTGAATTTTTTCTATTAAAAGCTATTTAAATAATCCTAAAAACTGTTTTTAATTAAGAAAAATAGCAAACAGTTATAAAAAAATGTGAAAATTTCAGGAAAACTCTAAAATTATACTAGGAATCTAGGAAAAATAGAAAATCATGATGTTGTTTGGAAGAAATTGGAACTGCTATAATAAGTGCTTATTAATAAGCACCTTAAATAAGCAAGTGAGAACCCAGGACCACCAAACCTTCACAGAAGCTATTTTATGATAAAATGAACCAAATATAGCTAGTTTCAACTACCTTTAACCTCTGATAAGCTAAATTCAACAGATTTGGCTTATTGAACTTCTAGTGCAAAAACAGTTAAGGGTACCAAGTTGGAACTTATGCACAGGTTTCAAAATAAGCTCAAATGGAAAAACAGAAGTTAAGACCTCAAGATGACCTGGCTAACTAGGCTTAAGCCAAAGATGAACCAAAGATAAGCTCTATAGAGCTCTGGATAAGCTATGCAAAATCTTGTGAAAACTCAGTATTGACTGAGGTTATGAGCAGGGCAGTTGAGCCCTTTTTGATGAGCTTGTTTGAGAGCTTTAGAAAATTTCTAAAATTATACTAAAATAACAATAAGAAATTAGACCTGGCTAACTTAATAATCCCAAAGTTTGATTTGATTTGGTCCAAGAATGAACCAAAGAAAAATCTTTCTATTTGGCCAAAAACTGCCTTTTGCAAATATTTTGACTTTTACAGATTTAGATATTTTGACTTTTATGATCTTTGGAACCAATTTGAGGACTGAGTATGATGAAATATGATGAAATGATACTTCTGCAAGCTATGTATATGATATCTTAACACAAATCAAGGATTTGCCAATCCTTGATCACAACAGTTATCAGGTAAGACAGATTCAATGTAAGTTTTGACTTTTGAACTTGCATGCACCAAACCAAGACTTGAATTGTGCTCAAATGAGCTTAAGAAGCATGAAACAACAAAAAGTATCCACTGAACAAGCCTGTTAGACAGACTTATCAGCAAATCCAAACACCCTTGATTCAAGTGATTTGCAAACTAAAACTAACCCAGACCCTGAACCAGCATATAATTATGATCAAACTACTTTAATATACCTAAATTACTACTAATAGGACAGGTTTTAACAGATTCTAACTACAAACTCAGATTGTGGACAAGATATTGAAAATCACTTACACTTTGTCCAAGCCACTATGGTTTGTTAACATTGAAACAAGGAACATTATCCTACCAAATTCAACCATTTGCTTCCATTTCCAACCCAAATACATGTCTGCAATACCCTGTATCCATTTCCAACCAGATTTGAACCAAATTGCCTTCACAGTTGACTTTTATTGACTTTCCAAGGAACTTGATTAAACTGATTCTTTAAGCTTACAAAAAGCTATATAGAGCTTAAGTAAGTTGGTTTGAGCTTAAATAAAGCTTATTGAAGCTTTGAATACCAGAGTTTGAGTTTGAAATTTAGAACAGTGGCACAAAACATGAAATCTGAATAAAAACTTGAGATGATACTTGGTAATAGTTTAGATACACTTAAAAAGCTTAATTTAATATCTTCAAACAAAGAGTTACAACTTTTAGCTACTTTAAAACATAGAAAATAAAATACGACATACAAGTGAAATTGAAAAATTAACTACTGCTTCAACTCTATCCTTTCTTCTTCTTTTATGCTTCCAAATTGCTCCACGTGGCATTATGAGCAGATCCCACCTCTTTGATTGACCAATGGGTGATTTTTGAGCCTTTTCACATTTTTGGCGGGAAGACTGTTTGACTTGTTTGCCTGTGATATAGCTAGTAGGGGGGGGTGGCATTAATTGTGGTGGTAAAAGTGGGTGAGGGTGATGATGAGAGGGGTGGAAAGGTGAGGTGACTGGAGGGGGGAGCAGGCCAGTGTTTGCAGAGAAAGGAGGTGGAAGATGCACAGTGGTTGGCGCCTTATTCTGCTTTTTGACTATCTTTGACCAAGGGGTCAACATGAAAGGGGCCAAGGGCTAAGGCAGGGGGTTCAAAAGGAATTGTGACAGGGGCTAAGGCAAGGGGTCCAATATTGGTTTTGACAAGTCTTGGATAAGGCTAATTTGACAAGGACTATTGTTGCAATTTCTGAAATTTTGAAGGACTATTCCTGCCATTTTTCCAAAGTTACCATAAGGACTAAAATTGACAACCTTCAATAGTGCAAGGACTAAACTTGCCATTTTCCTATTTTCAAAGGACTATTTTTGCCAATTTCCAAAGTTCAGGGACCTAAGTTGTAAATTTGTAATTTTAAGTTTCAAGGACCAATTTTGACAACTTAGGAATCCCTATGGACTCAAAATGATATTTTTCTTTATTTGGTTTTACCAGGGACTGTTTTTGACAACTTTTCAAACTTGGGGGACTAAAACTGCCAATTATGCAAACTTGATACGTTTTTCACCAGATTTTGATATTTTTGCATTTAAAACACATAAAACACTAATTTGTGATATTTTTATCATTTTGATGCGTTTCTGAGTGTTTTCAGATGTTTTAGCAGTTTAAACAGTACAAAAATGATGAGTATTTAGACACTCATCAGTACTCCTGTCAGAAAGTTTTGGCAAACTGCCATTGTCTCAACATCTGATGAAGGGGTATAACAGTTAACTGGTACAGTGGATGGTATTAAAATTATTATTACTGAAGCATCCATATGAGAACATCTTTATCTTAGAGTTCTCAAGGTATTATGACTTTGCCAGCTGATTGTACAATAAATTACACTACCAGGCTTCAATGGTGATTGAAGGTAAAAGGGGTGTGTGTTCCAGCCAAGATTGTCTTTCACATGAGGATAAGAAATACGAAGACACTACGTTAAGTGATTACGCAGGGGTTGGACCCTGCAAACCACCTCTGGCGTGAGAGTAAGTATGAATTATGGTGATGTAAATGAGTGTGAGTGAAGAGTAAAGTGTTAAGTGAGCTTACCATAATCTTCTGCCCGTCCTACCTATTTATAGTGAAGGAAATAGGCTTGAGGGCACCTCTGCGCAAATATCGGAGAACATGGGGGCGTCTCATGTTTTTGTGTAACCGCTAGGGCTTAGTGACCCACGTTCTCAAACTTAGCGGGAAAGCCAGGAAAGAGAAGGAGATCGTGGGTTTGACCAAGTCAGGATAGTCCTGCATCCATTATTCCCTCGTCAACCATAACCCGAAGGGCTTCAGGGCTTCGAGTGGCGAATTCCCCATAGGTAACCTTCGTGTACACGAATGGTTTGACGTCAATGAACATTCGGGAGAACTAACTTGGGCCTTCGTATAGAAGGGCTTTGACACAGTTTGAAGGGGTGTCCCTCGACCTGCTCGGAGGGTACATCATCAAGCCCCCCAGTCGAAAGTGATGTCTATGAATAAGAAGGCATTGCTTTCGACTTCCTGCGAGCAAAGTCAGCTGCGTGTTGCAATGGTACATAACTAAGGGGATTATGCCTCAAAAAACGCATTAAATGCTACCTAAACCCATCTAACTACCCGCTAGAGTAAAACCTTTTCCCAAGTAAATTGGGTTGACCAAAACGACTTTTCAAAATTTAAACACCCTTTGAAATCCGGATAAAGTAAATGGTAAGGACACGTGTTCGGTGTAGAAAAGTATTAGAAAGGGGTATTTAAGATGAGGTAGATGGAACCCTAAATCACTTTACCCTCTCCGCATACTTTTCACACGCAGTAACTTGCTATCATTCACCGGCTTCGAACACAAAAGGTAAAGTCCTCTTTCCATCTTTTCATAGCTTAAGATAGTTATGGATTCCAAGTTTATAATCAAACAACAAAAATGCACCTTGACTGCTAAAGATTTACATGATCATCTTGCTTAATACCCCATCCCTAAAGAGTTTAAAGTTATGCTTCCAAAGTCCAACCAAGGAATTTTTTATGCTCCTAAAAACTTCGTAGGGCTGTATACCCACTCGTTTAGTCATTCAAATCTTAAGATTCCTATCTACCCCTTGATTTTAGAGTTAATGCAGTACTATGAAGTACATATCTCTCGATTTAACCCATTTGGCTTAGCTAAACTTACCACATACATCGTTATGTGTAAAGCTTATGGCTTTGAACCAACTCTTAAGGTGTTGAGGGGATTTTTAAACCTTTATCCTGGTGGGAACTGGCTAACCCTGGTAAAAAGGCCTGAAGGGGATGTGCCTAACCTCATTCTGAGGCCTTATACGAACATAAGTGACTGGAATGGTAGTTTCTTTTATGTTCAGAACACCATTGTTCCACCCAACTATCCAGCATTGCTGAATGAGGCATTTAGGTTTGATGCAAAATGTTTCAATGACCCCTTCCTTATTAATGCAGGTTTTACTGACCAGGTTTTAATATTTATAAAGTCTCGTTATACCTATGGTCTACCCTAATGCACTAACGGGCAGTGTACCCGGTCGTATGTAGTGTAGTAATCGGTAAAACCGAGGTCGTCCCAAGAGCTATGTGTGATGGATTATTACTAAGTCTAGGTGTCACAGTTTAATAATGGTTTAGATAAGGATTTAATTAATTAAACTACTAAAGCATAATAAATAAAATAAAAGCATATAAATGATAAAGGGAAATCAATAGAGGAGAGTGGTGCTAACCTAGTTAATCCTCCTAGCTAGTTATGTCTACGTCTACTTACTTCCAATTACTTCAGGTGGGGTCAAAGTCGAGAGGACAACATTTGGTCAATTCGCCCCTAACCTATCAGCAAAGATGCCACTACATGAGAAGTCAGGTGTCCCCTCATAAGTCTTGTTGTTCCTGGTCCCCTAAGCCAAGTCATTAAGTACCGCTACATGCTAGATTTATAATAGTGAATGCCTGGCAGTTAGGAACTTAGACACGCACCCCCTAATTCTTAAGTTCATCCAAACGATAGATGATCAGTTGGTCAAATCGCACAAGTAGAAAGGGTCGTCAGTTGGTCATATCTTACCCTTCCCGTCTCAGTCCGCTCACCTAGGGTCAGTTGGTCATATCTCCTAGGCAATTGGCCTCTACCGCCATTCAAAACTACCGAACCAAGGGTGGCTACCAATAAACTATGCATGCATACACTTAGAAATAATTGTATGGAAGTAAAGTAAACGCAAACAAAACAATTAAGGAATCATAACTAGGCCAGCACCAAGAGGTGCTTAGCCGCTCATATTAATCATGCAAACCAATTCACTATTCAAGGGTACGAAATACATGAATTGAAATTAAAAGAAATATAAAACACTAATTCTTTTCGTAGGGGAGTGATTTCTCCCTTGGAGACAGCTCCGTATGCTCCTCTAGACCTGCCTTAAGATTTTTCCCACATTCTCTGAGTGTTGTGTGTGGAATGGAATGATTAGAAATGCTAGAATTCGTGGGGTATTTATAGGCCAGATCTGGGTTACGGCGTAACCATAACAAAGTTACGCCGTAACCTTCTATTTCATCGTATTTTGCACTAGATCTGCTGGTTACGGCATAACCTAATGAGTGTTTACGCCGTAGTCTTCAATAAACTCGGTTACGTCGTAGTAGATGCAATAGTTACGGCGTAAGTATCAGCGGCGTGGAACCTCATTTGACCTAATATAGTTACATCGTAACCTTTGGGAAGAGTTACGCTGTAACCTTCTGATAAGTTGGTTTTCTGAGTCACACAATAGTTACGGCGTAATGTGAGAGACGAGTTACGCCGTAACTTCTTCAAAGTAGCATACTATGATAAATCTTTAGATAATTCTCCAATTCCGCGTCTCTTTAGCTCCAATGCTCGTAATTTGCCTGAAAGTGGAAAACAAGCGTAAATCCATATAAATGATATAAATTAAAAGCATTATCGGGGGAAATTGACACTTAATATTCAGGACTATTTAATGTTATCAAATATCCCCCCACTTTAACTCTACTTGCCCTCAAGTAGACCTTATTAGAAAGATTCCTATAAAGATATCTCCCATAACCTAGAAAATATAAGTTTATAAATCCCTTATGCTAGAATAAAACAAAGCCGAACACCTTATGAAAGGGGAACAAAACACTCAAATCTCTCAACTATTCTAAGTGTCAATTTCGGGGTGATCACTCAATCGCATAGTCATAGCATGTATTCTATCATAAGCTTGGCGGTTACACAAATCTCTACTAATAGAGTTAAGGGCTAAACAATTATCGAAGGCAATATGGGTAGACACGACAAAGCTTAAGGGGTGACTCGTCATTACTAACATGTCACGGCGAATTGGACAAAATCAATGATACATGACCAAATCCATGGCCAAGACACCAAATATTGCTCGCTGCATCACCTAGACATGCTTCATGACTAAAGGGTAGGATAAGACATGGGATATATAAATGGTGTAAAATAAAAAACAAGCAGGTAGTTAAAATCTATAACCAAGTCATCACCACTTACCGTCCGTCCAAAGTTCAAGCTTTGAAGTCAAGAAACTGGATCATGAAATACAAGGTAGATGTGTCATTAGAGGACGTCGTGATGGGCACACCACCTTTTCTCCAACTGTTGGCATAACTACCAACTCCAATCTTCAAATGTGACCGAGGTGGCCTCCTTGATACTAAATCTATAAAGCTCATAACATAGTGCTTATAACATCGCACTTTACAATAACATAACAACTATTTATTTTTTCAACATAACAATAAATACTAAACATAATATCCCCCCACTTGAGAGGAAAAATGGGAATTTCGGGGGGTCTTCAATGATCTTCAGAAATGTTGTCGATGAAAGCGTGATTTCCGAACCTTTCCACTTGAACCTTGAACTTAGGCAAATGATGACTTCCCAATCACAAATAAAGACTACAGGGTAGGCTAAGGTGTATAGGTGTATCGAAACAATATATCGGGTTACCAAAATGAAAGGAATGGCTCAGATGGGTGTATCTAGGGGTATCTTGTACTAAAGGTGAGTGCAATAAAAGGGTTTCACATGGGGGTCGAGAAGTCAAGGTGACTAATCGATAAACACACAATGGTAGGCTGTTTGGGTGATAATCCTATAATATTGCCTTCTAAAACTGAAAAGTCCAAATACATCGAGCTAACTCAACATACTTCGTCTATGGTCTCGAAATGATGCAAAGGCCAAGTTTTAAAGTTTACAAGCTACCGGCACACTCATAATTTGGTGGATTTGGGGTAAAATATTGGAAACGGATAAGGCTAATCTCACCATATAATATCAAGGGTTGTATGTGCTCGGCTAAGGTCTAATCTAGTTAGGTTAAGAAAAACATGTCAAAATTTTTAAAATGGCATAATTTTTCAAAATAAACTAGAAAAATGAGGTCGAAATAATGTTCAAGAGATAATTCTACTCCCGTCCCCCCACTTGAATTGTACAAAGTCCCTTTTGTACTAAGTATTAAATAAAGGTGAAGAGAAAAGTAGAATTAGAGAGAGAACTTCCCTGAAATTTTCTCTATAAAGAAGGAAGGCCCACGAAAAAGAGACATGCCTTTGTATAAGCATCATGAACAAACTTCAATCCCTGAAATCACACTACCGACAAGCATAATTCTAAAAAGAAAAAATGAAAAATGAAAAATGAAAAACAAACCTAACTCACTTTCGTAGGAATCATGGTTGCATTTAGCGAATGCAACAAGCCTTTTAAACCACTTGGTGTCCCAAGTGGACGAGTGAAGTCTCGTGAGGGTTTACAGGGAACACACCCACAAAGTTCATTTAAAATACTAATACAAGGTTATTGTGTTTTAAAATGAAAGAATTAAAGCAGAGGAAGGTTACGTCGTAACTCTTTTGAGGGAGTTACGCCGTAACTGGCAAAACCTGACATAAGCTGCAAAGCGAGTGGCTACGGCGTAACCACTGAGACGGTATTATGCCATAATTGGTAATGCTTCAAAAATTCTGCTGCTAAAAGGTTGGTTACGGCGTAATCACCAAGATGAGTTACGCCGTAACTCTGTTCAGATCAGCAAACTGCAGCAACAATTACTTCCTCGTTTCCTGCAAAAATAGTTCAAAAACACAAAACCCTACAGAAACGGAAATAAAATAAAAGAAAGGGATAATTCGGGTTATCTTCCGAAAGAGCATTTTTCTTTATTTACGAGTCTTTAAGTTAGACTCAGAGCCGCGGGGCTACTATGGGGGCCTTTTGACTTCCCCGACCTCTTCAATATCTTTCATCAAGTTATGCCTCATCCAGGCGACATTCGTGGTTGTTTGGAGGTATTCATTAGTTTTAATTTTCCGGATTTTACAAAATTTTTCCTCCGGTCCCAAGTGGTAGCGAGTGAATTTGTATTTTTCAACAATAATAGGTGGTGGTCTCTTGTAGGGAATCCCAAGGAGTTTGCACCTCCTTTGCTCATAAGCTTCGTCGTCGGGATCAGTAAACTCCTCATTACCTTGCAACTCAAGGTAATCTAGGATCCCTTCAATGTCATCATCATCAGAAGCTGTACCTTTGAACCATTCTTCATCGAGCAGATTCTCCACTAGTACGCGCTTGCATTCTTCTTTTTCATCTCTAACCAACTCCTTGTCATCTTAAATTGTTATTTCACTCGTGTTGTTGAGACTTTCGTTGTTTGAATTTTCTCGATCCATGTACTCCTTCCAAATCTTCTCTTTGGTTAGCGTGTCCACATGTCCATACTTAATCTTCACCCAACTATCGAATCCTAGGTTGTCCTGCCAAGGCAAACTCATTCTCTCCTCATCATTGGTTAAGGACCAAAATAATTCGTCTTTTCCTATTCTCCCAGAGCTGCTTCCCCCGTTACACATATCATCAAAAGGGTTGCATGATGCCCAGAAAATTTCCCTAGGAGATTTTACTCTTTCGCACCAGTGACTGCGTATTTCCTTGTTGTCAGTTTCACTTAAATGCTCATCCATGCAGTAGATATCTTTATTAGCCACTTCCTTTTTCTGAATGTGTTCCTCGTAATCAATTTTTAGCTTCTTAAGAAGATTCAGGTTAATCTTGGCATCCCCAAATTGTATTGCGTACCAGTCATCAAATGCCAAGTCACCAAACTTTATACAATGTCTTTCACGCTCATGAGGGCATGTCCATTCTTCCTCTCTTTCACTATCCCCGCCGTTGCAATACTCCCGGAAGGGGTTGCATGTAGGCCATGCTCGTATGGACTCCTCGTCAGTTATGATGACCGGAGTACACCAGTGAGTGATAAGCGGCTCTTCTTCATCTTCTAGGGAGAGTTCCTCGAGTCTTTCATCATCAGTATAATCGGGCCACATAAATTTGTTATGGTTGATCCTATCCTTATTGCTTCCTCCATCACAAACCTCATTTCTCGGGTCATACGAGGCCCAAAGATCATACCATTCTCCCTTAGCAACTGGTATCATTTTGCACCAGTGATATTTCTTCTTAGATCTGGGCAGAGGGCACAAGTCAATGTTGTGGGACCATTCGTTTCCTGATTCGTCCACTTCGAGGAATTTTTCGGCCCACGTATCCCAGTTATGCCGTAACTGAGATTCTTGGTTACGGCGTAATTCGTTAGAGTCGTTTTCCTCAGTATTCTTCATAACCCCGTTATCGCTGTCAAAAACATAGTTACGCCATAACTCATAAGGCAGGTTACAGCGTAACTCAGATCTGTCGACGAGATCAACCCATGAATCCGTATCATTGGTCTAAACCTTCGAGTTATCATCAGCAAAAATCACTTTACATTCCATAGCTGGTTTAGATCATTCATGTTTATTGTTATTCATTCTTACCTTTTTACTGAGCTTTTCCACCATAGATTCTAGGTTTTTTAAGGTTGTGTCATGCTTGGAAAGGTTTATGTCAGTGTTTTCTTGGAATTCTTTTAACCACTCATCTTGCTTCTTTTGTCTTTGGGCTGAACTCTCCAGGAACTTGTTGATTGTTTCTTTAAGACTGGGCTTTCTTTCTCCATAAGGCCCACGGTTGTAATTTCCGCGATACCCGTTATTATTTCGATTATCTTCGTAAAACGGTCGATTTTCTCCATACTTGGCTTCTTCAATATTTTCTCCGTTGACATGAGGACAATTCTTCGTGAGATGTCCTCCTCCACAGCTTTCACAACCCACTTGGATGACATGAACGGTTTCTCTGACCCTCAGCATATCTCGACTAAGATTTTCAATTTTACTAGCGATTGCTGCCATTCCGTCAAAACTTCCGCCTTGGTTTCTTTTACTTCCTTCGCCGTGCCATTTCTGAGAGTGATCCGCCATTTTTTGAATGGCTTCAATTGCAAGAGTAGGAGTCATGTTCGGGATAGGTCCTTGATAGTCCAGCATTTGTCTTGTAGTTACGTTAATTCCCTTGTAGAAAATGTTGACTTTCTGCTGGTTGTTCAGATCATGTGTAGGACACTTGTAAAGGAGATCGTTGTATCTATCCCAGGCTTGATACAACGTTTCGTCGCCTTCTTGCTTAAAATTATGGATTTCCAAAAGCTGGTTAGAAATCTTCGATGGCGGACAATATCTCTGAATAAAATGCTTCTTAAGTAGAGCCCAAGTATTAATTGCCCCGGCGGGCAATCTTTCGATCCATCTCCTAGCAGCTCCAGTAAGAATTATAGGGAATACCCTTAGCATAACAGCATCATGAGACACGCCCGGAATATTGAAAAGGCTTGCAATGTATAGGACATTTTCAACGTGCTCATATGCATCTTCGTCCCTGTTTCCTGAAAAAGGGTTAGCACGAAGCTCCCTTATAAATTGGTCTTTGATTTCGAAACAGACATCCGCTCCAATTGCCGGTCTTACGAGACCCGACCCTAGTTTTTCTCTTGTTAACGCCAAATATTCCTTAAGAGTGAGGTCATCGATGTTAACAACTTCCATGGTACCTGAAAACTCGAATAATGATCGTGAGAATAATAAAACGGAATGAAAGACTTAATATTAATCCTAAAATAACTCCCCGGCAGTGACGCCAAAAACTTGATGCAGGTTTTACTGACCAGGTTTTAATATTTATAAAGTCTCGTTATACCTATGGTCTACCCTAATGCACTAACGGGCAGTGTACCCGGTCGTGTGTAGTGTTGTAATCGATAAAGCCGAGGTCATCCCAAGAGCTATGTGTGTTGGATTATTACTAAGTCTAGGTGTCACAGATTAATAATGGTTTCGATAGGGATTTAATTAATTAGACTACTAAATCATAATAAATAAAATAAAAGCAGATAAATGATAAAGGGAAATCAATAGAGGAGAGTGGTGCTAACCTAGTTAATCCTCCTAGCTAGTTATGTCTACGTCTACTTACTTCCAATTACTTCAGGTGGGGTCAAAGTCGAGAGGACAACATTTGGACAATTCGCCCTAACCTATCAGCAAAGATGCCACCACAGGAGAAGTCAGGTGTCCCCTCATAAGTCCTGTTTTTCCTGGTCCCCTAAGCCAAGTCATTAAGTACCGCTACATCCTAGATTTATAATAGTGAATGCCCGGCCGTTAGGAACTTAGACACGCACCCCCTAATTCTTAAGTTCATCCAAACGATAGGTGATCAGTTGGTCAAATCGCATAAGTAGAAAGGGTCGTCAGTTGGTCATATCTTACCCTTCCCGTCTCAGTCCGCTCACCTAGGGTCAGTTGGTCATATCCCTTAGGCAATTGGCCTCTACCGCCATTCAAAACTACCGAACCAAGGGTGGCTACCAAAAAACAATGCATGCATACACTTAGAAATAATTGTAGGGAAGTAAAGTAAACGCAAACAAAATAATTAAGGAATCATAACTAGGCCAGCACCAAGAGGTGCTTATCCACTCGTATTAATCATGCAAACCAATTCAATATTCAAGGGTACGAAATACATGAATTGAAAGTAAAAGAAATATAAAACGCTAATGCTTATCATAGGGGAGTGATTTCTCCCTTGGAGACAGCTCTGTATGCTCCTTTAGACTTGCCTTGAGCTTTTTCCCACGTTCTCTGAGTGTTGTGTGTGGAATGGAATGATAGAAATGCTGGAATTCGTGGGGTATTTATAGGCCAGATCTGGGTTACGGCATAACCATAACAAGAGTTACGCCGTAAGCTTCTATTTCATTGTATTTTGCACTAGATCTGCTGGTTACAGCGTAACCTAATGAGTGGTTACGCCGTAGTCTTCAATAAACTCGATTACGTCGTAGTAGATGCAATAGTCACGGCGTAAGTATCAGCGGCGTGGAACCTCATTTGACCTAATACAGTTACATGGTAACCTTTGGGAAGAGTTACGCCGTAACCTTCTGATAAGTTGGTTTTCTGAGTCAGGAAATAGTTACGACGTAATGTGAGAGACGAGTTATGCCATAACTTCTTCAAAGTAGCACACTATGATAAACCTTTAGATAATTCTCCAATTCTGCGTGTTTTTAGCTCCAATGCTCGTAATTTACCTGAAAGTGGAAAACAATGGAAAACAAGCGTAAATCCATATAAATGATATAAATTACAAGAATTAGCGGGGGAAATTGACACTTAATATTCAGGACTATTTGATGTTATCACTTATGAAGTTTGAAGGAATCTGTTGTACCAATGTCTAGCTAGGTACCCTGTAGATGTTCAAGCCTTTCTTGAGCTAATTGTGTATATGGCTGGGATTGCACAAAGCTGGGAGGGGTTTCCCAAGAAGCCCATGATCATGTATCATGGAAAACGTATGTGTACTTCCACTTTTATTTAAGTAGGACCAATGTAGCGCTGATATTTATATTTTCTTGTTCCTTGTTTTGTAGAGATGGCGTTTAGGAACTTCATGCATTAGGATTTGGACCCCCACCTGAGTTTTATGCCTGCGGAGCAAGCCGAAGGGTCTTATGGTGTTGGTTCACCATCTACTTCTGTCAACAACATTGATGTGGACATTCCCAATATAGAGCCTGTCGCCTCAGCACCCCCACAAGCACTTTTGGAGGGTCCCTCCCAATTGGTTGAGAACGTGGCGGATTCGGACGATCCAACAGAGGATGAAGTGCGAATCACAGTGATGCAGGTTTTACTGACCAGGTTTTAATATTTATAAAGTCTCGTTATACCTATGGTCTACCCTAATGCACTAACGGGCAGTGTACCTGGTTGTGTGTAGTGTAGTAATCGGTAAAGCCGAGGTCGTCCCAAGAGCTATGTGTGATGGATTATTACTAAGTCTAGGTGTCACAGATTAATAATGGTTTCGATAGAGATTTAATTAATTAAACAATTAATGTAGAATAAAACAGATTAAAAGCAAATAAATGATAAAAGGAAATCAATCGAGGAAAGTGGTGCTAACCTAGTTAATCCCCCTAGCTAGTTATGTCTACGTCTACTTACTTCCAATTACTTCAGGTGGGGTCAAAGTCGAGAGGAAAACAATTGGTCAATTCGCCCTAACCAATTAGCAAAGATGCCACCACAGGAGAAGTCAGGTGTCCCCTCATAAGTCTTGTTGTTCCTGGTCCCCTAAGCCAAGTCATTAAGTACCGCTACATGCTAGATTTATAATAGTGAATGCCCGGCCATTAGGAACTTAGACACGCACCCCCTAATTCTTAAGTTCATCCAAACAATAGGTGATCAGTTGGTCAAATCGCACAAGTAGAAAGGGTCGTCAGTTGGTCAAATCTTACCCTTCCCGTCTCAGTCCGCTCACCTAGGGTCAGTTGTTCATATCTCCTAGGCAATTGGCCTCTACCGCCATTCAAAACTACCGAACCAAGGGTGGCTACCAATAAACTATGCATGTATACACTTAGAAATAATTATACGGAAGTAAAGTAAACGCAAACAAAACAATTAAGGATTCATAACTAGGCCAGCACCAAGAGGTGCTTAGCCCCTCATATTATTCATGTAAACCAATTCAATATTCAAGGGTACAAAATACATGAATTGAAAGTAAAAGAAATATAAAACGCTAATGCTTATCATAGGGGAGTGATTTCTCCCTTGGAGACAGCTCTGTATGCTCCTTTAGACTTGCCTTGAGCTTTTTCCCACGTTCTCTGAGTGTTGTGTGTGGAATGGAATGATAGAAATGCTGGAATTCGTGGGGTATTTATAGGCCAGATCTGGGTTACGGCATAACCATAACAAGAGTTACGCCGTAAGCTTCTATTTCATTGTATTTTGCACTAGATCTGCTGGTTACAGCGTAACCTAATGAGTGGTTACGCCGTAGTCTTCAATAAACTCGATTACGTCGTAGTAGATGCAATAGTCACGGCGTAAGTATCAGCGGCGTGGAACCTCATTTGACCTAATACAGTTACATGGTAACCTTTGGGAAGAGTTACGCCGTAACCTTCTGATAAGTTGGTTTTCTGAGTCAGGAAATAGTTACGACGTAATGTGAGAGACGAGTTATGCCATAACTTCTTCAAAGTAGCACACTATGATAAACCTTTAGATAATTCTCCAATTCTGCGTGTTTTTAGCTCCAATGCTCGTAATTTACCTGAAAGTGGAAAACAATGGAAAACAAGCGTAAATCCATATAAATGATATAAATTACAAGAATTAGCGGGGGAAATTGACACTTAATATTCAGGACTATTTGATGTTATCACTTATGAAGTTTGAAGGAATCTGTTGTACCAATGTCTAGCTAGGTACCCTGTAGATGTTCAAGCCTTTCTTGAGCTAATTGTGTATATGGCTGGGATTGCACAAAGCTGGGAGGGGTTTCCCAAGAAGCCCATGATCATGTATCATGGAAAACGTATGTGTACTTCCACTTTTATTTAAGTAGGACCAATGTAGCGCTGATATTTATATTTTCTTGTTCCTTGTTTTGTAGAGATGGCGTTTAGGAACTTCATGCATTAGGATTTGGACCCCCACCTGAGTTTTATGCCTGCGGAGCAAGCCGAAGGGTCTTATGGTGTTGGTTCACCATCTACTTCTGTCAACAACATTGATGTGGACATTCCCAATATAGAGCCTGTCGCCTCAGCACCCCCACAAGCACTTTTGGAGGGTCCCTCCCAATTGGTTGAGAACGTGGCGGATTCGGACGATCCAACAGAGGATGAAGTGCGAATCACAGTGATGCAGGTTTTACTGACCAGGTTTTAATATTTATAAAGTCTCGTTATACCTATGGTCTACCCTAATGCACTAACGGGCAGTGTACCTGGTTGTGTGTAGTGTAGTAATCGGTAAAGCCGAGGTCGTCCCAAGAGCTATGTGTGATGGATTATTACTAAGTCTAGGTGTCACAGATTAATAATGGTTTCGATAGAGATTTAATTAATTAAACAATTAATGTAGAATAAAACAGATTAAAAGCAAATAAATGATAAAAGGAAATCAATCGAGGAAAGTGGTGCTAACCTAGTTAATCCCCCTAGCTAGTTATGTCTACGTCTACTTACTTCCAATTACTTCAGGTGGGGTCAAAGTCGAGAGGAAAACAATTGGTCAATTCGCCCTAACCAATTAGCAAAGATGCCACCACAGGAGAAGTCAGGTGTCCCCTCATAAGTCTTGTTGTTCCTGGTCCCCTAAGCCAAGTCATTAAGTACCGCTACATGCTAGATTTATAATAGTGAATGCCCGGCCATTAGGAACTTAGACACGCACCCCCTAATTCTTAAGTTCATCCAAACAATAGGTGATCAGTTGGTCAAATCGCACAAGTAGAAAGGGTCGTCAGTTGGTCAAATCTTACCCTTCCCGTCTCAGTCCGCTCACCTAGGGTCAGTTGTTCATATCTCCTAGGCAATTGGCCTCTACCGCCATTCAAAACTACCGAACCAAGGGTGGCTACCAATAAACTATGCATGTATACACTTAGAAATAATTATACGGAAGTAAAGTAAACGCAAACAAAACAATTAAGGATTCATAACTAGGCCAGCACCAAGAGGTGCTTAGCCCCTCATATTATTCATGTAAACCAATTCAATATTCAAGGGTACAAAATACATGAATTGAAAGTAAAAGAAATATAAAACGCTAATGCTTATCGTAGGGGAGTGATTTCTCCCTTGGAGACAGCTCCGTATGCTCCTCTAGACCTGCCTTGAGCTTTTTCCCACGTTCTCTGAGTGTTGTGTGTGGAATGGAATGATAGAAATGCTGGAATTCGTGGGGTATTTATAGGCCAGATCTGGGTTACGACATAACCATAACAAGAGTCTATTTCATTGTATTTTACACTAGATCTGCTGGTTACAGCGTAACCTAATGAGTGGTTACGCCATAGTCTTCAATAAACTCAGTTACGTCGTAGTAGATGCAATAGTTACGGCGTAAGTATCAGCGGCGTGGAACCTCATTTGACCTAATACAATTACATGGTAACCTTTGGGAAGAGTTACGCCGTAACCTTCTGATAATTTGGTTTTCTGAGTCAGGAAATAGTTACGGCGTAATGTGAGAGACGAGTTATGCCGTAACTTCTTCAAAGTAGCACACTGTGATAAATCTTTAGATAATTCTCCAATTCCGCGTGTTTTTAGCTCCAATGCTCGTAATTTACCTGACAGTGGAAAACAATGGAAAACAAGCGTAAATCCATATAAATGATATAAATTACAAGCATTATCAGGGGAAATTGACACTTAGTATTCAGGACTATTTGATGTTATCACTTATGAAGTTTGAAGGAATCTGTTGTACCAACGTCTAGCTAGGTACCCTGCAGATGTTCAAGCCTTTCCTGAGCTAATTGTGTATATGGCTGGGATTACACAAAGCTGGGAGGGGTCTCCCAAGAAGCCCATGATCATGTATCATGGAAAAAGTATGTGTACTTCCACTTTTATTTAAGTAGGACCAATGTAGCGCTGCTATTTATATTTTCATGTTCCTTGTTTTGTAGAGATGGCGTTTAGGAACTTCATGCATCAGGATTTGGATGAAGACCTGAGTTTTATGCCTGCGGAGCAAGCCGAAGGGTCTTATGGTGTTGGTTCACCATCTACTTCTGTCAACAACATTGATGTGGATATTCCCAATATAGAGCCTGTCGCCTCAGCACCCCCACAAGCACTTTTGGAGGGTCCCTCCCAATTGGTTGAGAATGTGGCGGATTCGGACGATCCAGCAGAGGATGAAGTGCGAATCACAGTGATGCAGGTTTTACTGACCAGGTTTTAATATTTATAAAGTCTCGTTATACCTATGGTCTACCCTAATGCACTAACGGGCAGTGTACCCGGTTGTGTGTAGTGTAGTAATCGGTAAAGCCGAGGTCGTCCCAAGAGCTATGTGTGATGGATTATTACTAAGTCTAGGTGTCACAGATTAATAATGGTTTCGATAGAGATTTAATTAATTAAACAATTAATGTAGAATAAAACAGATTAAAAGCAAATAAATGATAAAAGGAAATCAATCGAGGAAAGTGGTGCTAACCTAGTTAATCCTCCTAGCTAGTTATGTCTACGTCTAGTTACTTCCAATTACTTCAGGTGGGGTCAAATTCGAGAGGAAAATATTTGGTCAATTTGCCCTAACCTATTAGCAAAGATGCCACCACAGGAGAAGTCAGGTGTCCCCTCATAAGTCATGTTGTTCTTGGTCCCCTAAGCCAAGTCATTAAGTACCGCTACATGCTAGATTTATAATAGTGAATGCCCGGCCATTAGGAACTTAGACACTAATTGTAACACCCCAACCCGGCAAGGGTAGAAGTGTCACATTCTGGTGTCATATCAGAACATACAATTAAAATCTTTACAAACGAAAACCTTAAAATGAAGTATCAAATCATATGAACAGTTGACTGACAAGGAAATACAGTATCCAAAATGAAAAGAAAACTCAAAACAAAAGCTCTTCAAAATAAGTCCCAAAGTAATAAGGTGTTAGGGTTGGTCCACTCAGATACTCTAACTCTCAGCCCATCTTCCAACCTAAAACCTGCCGCAGGAAAAGAAATGCGGCTGAGCTTAAAAAGCCCAGTGAACAGATATAATAAAACGAAAGCTAAATAAAAGCATAAACGAAAAGAAACAAAGGAAACTGATAACAAGGTCGCAGCGAAAGAGAACAATGAGTCAATGAGGATCCTGCAGAACACAATTATACAGATATCCAAAACGAACAGATAACAGGGAGAACGAAACAAAGAAAAGCATCATGACAAGCATACAAGCACATACAAACCAGGTATACAAGTACTGGAACATAAGCATAGCAGGCGTCGTATCCACACAACATATACGGCATACAATCAATTCAGGAAGTCAGAAGACATACAAGTCAAACAGACATCTAAAGGCAAGCGGAAGAAATTAATTAGAAAGAGAGCTTGGCAATCACACAAGTCAAGTAACCCACAGTTAATTACATACAATATCATAACAGGAATATAAACATGGTAGATCAACAATAAGCGGGAAAAGATAATAACAGATATTCATAGACCACGAGGTTAACAAAACAGAGTTTACATGATAAGCCGTCAAAACAATCATTTATACACTAACATGGACCAGACGAATCCAAGAGTCACATAACAATGTGGTAAACTGTTTGTCAGTTATTAGCATGTCAATAGATGAATCAGACAATCACTTATTAATCATATAGTAGCAGGGCAAGTGATTGTCACCTAAAACATGTAAAAGCATAATCAAATTCAATAACCATAATAATAATAACCCTGTACGTGAATGGAATGGTAGTAGAATGAGTCACATAAGGGTACTGAGTAACAGACAATGAATACGGAATATAGTGCGTTGGGGAATACAGAAGGTACAATATGGGTATATCAATAGTGTAAGGTCTGTCAGAAATCCATCCCGAGCCAACAAAACAAATCAATATCAATAGTGGCAATAGTCGCCATTAGTATCCAATAGTAGCCATTGTATTCGGAGGGGTGACCTCGGAATACCAAATCAATAGGAGGGGAGACCTCAGTAACCAATGGAGTAGCTAGCTCCCAGACTGTGAAGACGCGTATTGCACACGACATCATTCACCAGACAGATCATAACATATCAGATAACAGAACAAATCAAGGATGCATCCATACGCCCCTGCAGACAGATAGTGGCCATACAATATATCGAGCTCATAATCAGATAACAGAAAGGGACGGTGTGTAACATCACTCGTACACACTAGAGTCATGCCATTGGTGCATCAATGACACGGACATGGAACCCCCATGCCTAGTGATAGCTCGGGTCTCAAACTAACAGGTCAAGGCAAGGTCATATCAAAAGGATTCATATCAAAGGTTCATATCAAAGTCCATAGCAAAAGTTCATAATCAAAGTGCATATCAAAGGTTCATAATCAGAAGGTTCATATCAGTGGTTCACATTAAACAGTTCACATAGGAGATTCAATCAAAGGGAGCATAGAAGAGTTATAGGGAAGCCCTAGTAAAAAGGCTCAGAGCAAAGGATAACAGTTCAAAACCAATATCGAAAGATGTAACGAATCATGAGAAACCCCTACTGAAAAGGGATAGAATATCTGTACCTCAATCGAAGCAAGCAAAATAGAAACGTAAGTCACACGATGAATCAATGCCGCCGTCCGGAACCTATGAATCAAATAACGCTTATTATAGTCGGATTACTCATTTTAGACGGCCTTCCATTTTTAGCAGGTTTCCACTTTTAGTAACTTTCCCGTTTTAGTAACTTTCCGAAATTAGTAAGTTTCCTAAACTAAATAATTTCATACATCAAGGTTATAAATGACAATAGATTTAAAGGTTTAATATAACTAATATCATAGTTTAGGGACTTATATGTTATCTTAACAGAGTATAGGGTTTATTTTGAAAATAATCAAAGTTTAGGCTAAATGTTAGATTCTATGATTTATATTGCCATGCTAGGATTCAGAAAGAATTTTGTATCACGTATCACGTATATATTTCTTAACCAACCCGGAAAACGTAACGTCCTCGAACCACGAAACCGTACCGAGACCAACTAAACAAAACCCCATCTCGGTGTCACTATGCATACCGAGACCATTAAACTAAACACACTTCAGTATACATCTTAACAAGCCGAAAGACTAGGCCACAAGGCTTTAGCGAGGCACAAATTAAATACCAAGCCACACGATTGGACAACATGATATATTCAGGTTTATACACTTGTCGCAAAACAGTTTACACGACGCATAGTTTTCATGATTTCATGCGGTTCTTGGTTATCATTTTATGTGTTTGAATTAGACGTGAACATGAGACTTAAAAGCAGCCCAAACCCCACGACATACCATCCAGAAAAGAAACATGCTCCTGGTCGAATCAAAGGAGGTCAAAAATAGATTTGGTAGACGCATGCACATGATCGAATAGGTTCAGGTTTCAAATGACTCTTTTGTGATTTCATGATATCAGAATGGCCCATAAGTCGTCTTTTATTTATATCTTTCATGTGACATTAACATGCATGCATTTGGATTGACCCCACGACAGAAGCAAGGAAAAAGAAAGACAAGGAGAAAAGAGATGAGATATATGATACCATACCCTTGTACTGTGTAAGAAGGTAAAACGAGAATCCCAGGGTTTTAAACCCCATGACAGCAGCAGCGATCACGACCAAGAAACCCACGACAAGCCGACCCAAAACAACCTCCTTTTGGTTTAAAAACCCCATGACAGAACCACCCAAGCAGGCTCACCTTCGAACCAAATGGAACACGATCGACACCCACGTCTACAGATTCTTGAAAACACCTTGCGAATTCCTTTTGTTGCTTGAATTAGAATGGGATAGGTAAGGGAATATCTTGCCGTCACTTTGATAAGAGAAAGTTATGGTTTGTCTGTTTTATTTTATTTTGAATGGTAATTTATATTGAAGAGATAATTGGGTATTAAAGGAGAATTATGGGGGAAAATAATGGGGCGAGATTTTTGGGGAAATGGCGTTTCAATATGGCCGATTAGGGGGGAATATCTTTGACTCCATCAATTTTTCCAATATACCACAATTAGTTTTGTTACATTTATTTTAATTTAATTGTAATTTAATTGTTGTAGCTAGTACCTAATGTAATATAGTCCATTTAACTTTATATTGTGTGGTATGAATTATATCCAGTAGACATAAGTGTAATTCATTTATCATAGTCTTGCGTAAATTATTGTGAGACAAGTGTTTAACGTAATTAACGAGGTTCACATGTTTTACGAGTTCTTCAATTAAGCTGAGGGGCAAAATAGTCATTTAGCACGTCTACGATTTTTAGGGTTTTACACGCACCCCCTAATTCTTAAGTTCATCCAAACGATAGGTGATCAGTTGGTCAAATCGCACAAATAGAAAGGGTCGTCAGTCGGTCATATCTTACCCTTCCCGTCTCAGTCCGCTCACCTAGGGTCAGTTATTCATATCTCCTAGGCAATTGGCCTCTACGGCCATTCAAAACTACCGAACCAAGGGTGGCTACCAATAAACTATGCATGTATACACTTAGAAATAATTATACGGAAGTAAAGTAAACGCAAACAAAACAATTAAGGAATCATAACTAGGCCAGCACCAAGAGGTTCTTAGCCGCTCATATTATTCATGCAAACCAATTCAATATTCAAGGGTACGAAATACATGAATTGAAAGTGAAAGAAATATAAAACGCTAATGCTTATCGTAGGGGAGTGATTTCTCCCTTGGAGACAGCTCTGTATGCTCCCCTAGACCTGCCTTGAGGTTTTTCCCACATTCTCTGAGTGTTGTGCGTGGAATGGAATGATTAGAAATGCTGGAATTCGTGGGGTATTTATAGGCCAGAGCTGGGTTATGGCGTAACCATAACAAGAGTTACGCCGTAACCTTCTATTTCATCGTATTTTGCACAAGATCTGCTGGTTACGGCGTAACCTAATGAGTGGTTACGCCATAATCTTCAATAAACTCGGTTACGTCGTAGTAGATGCAATAGTTACGGCGTAAGTATCAGCGGCGTGGAACCTCATTTGACCTAATATAGTTACGTCGTAACCTTTGGGAAGAGTTACGCCGTAACCTTCTGATAAGTTGGTTTTCTGAGTCACGCAATAGTTACGGGTTAATGTGAGAGACGAGTTACGCCGTAACTTCTTCAAAGTAGCATACTGTGATAAATCTTTAGATAATTCTCTAATTACGCGTCTCTTTAGCTCCAATGCTCGTAATTTACCTGAAAGTGGAAAACAATGGAAAACAAGCGTAAATCCATATAAATGATATAAATTACAAGAATTATCGGGGGAAATTGACACTTAATATTCAGGACTATTTGATGTTATCAAATATCCCCCCACTTGAACTCTATTTGCCCTCAAGTAGACCTTATTAGAAAGATTTCTAAAAAGATATCTCCCATAACCTGGAAAATATAAGTTTATAAATCCCTTATGCTAGAATAAAACAAAGCCGAACACCTCACGAAAGGGGAACAAAACACTCAAATCTCTCAACTATTCTAAGTGTCAATTTCGGGGTGATCACTCAATCGCACATTCATAGCATGTATTCTATCTTAAGCTTGGCGGTTACACAAATCTCCACCACTAGAGTTAAGGGCTAAACAATTCTCGAAGGCAATATGGATAGACACGACAAAGGTTAAGGGGTGACTCGTCATTACTAACATGTCACGGTGAAGTGGACAAAATCAATGATACATGACAAAATCCATGGCCAAGACACCAAAGATTGCTCGCTGCATCACCTAGACATGCTTCATGACTAAAGGGTTGGATAAGACATGGGATATATAAATGGTGTAAAATAAAAAACAAGCAGGTAGTCTAAATCTATAACCAAGTCATCACCACTTACCGTCCGCCCAAAGTTCAAGCTTTGAAGTCAAGAAACCGGATCATGAAATACAAGGTAGATGTGTAATTAGAGGACGTCGTGATGGGCACACTACATTTTCTCCAACTGTTGGCATAACTACCAACTCCAATCTTCAAATGTGACCGAGGTGGCCTCCTCGATACTAAATCTATAAAGCTCATAACATAGTGCTTATAACATCGCACTTTACAATAACATAACAACTATTTATTTTTTCAACATAACAATAAATACTAAACATAATATCCCCCCACTTGAGGTGAACAATGGGAATTCGGGGGGTCTTCAATGATCTTCAGAAATGTTGTCGATGAAAGCGTGATTTCCGAACCTCTCCACTCGAACCTTGAACTTAGGCAAATGATGACTTCCCAATCACAAATAAAGACTACAGGGTAAGCTAAGGTGTATAGGTGTATCAAAACAATATATCGGGTTACCAAAATGAAAGGAATGGCTCAGATGGGTGTATCTAGGGGTATCTTGCACTAAAGGTGAGTGCAACAAAAGGGTTTCACATGGGGGTTGAGAAGTCGAGGTGACTAATCGATAGACACACAATGGTAGGCTTTTTGGGTGATAATCCTATAATATTGCCTTCTAAAACTGAAAAGTCTAAATACATCGAGCTAACTCAACATACCTCGTCTATGGTCTCGAAATGATGCAAAGGCCAAGTTTTAAAGTTTACAAGCTACCGGCACACTCATAATTTGGTGGATTTGGGGTAAAATATTGGAAACGGATAAGGCTAATCTCACCATATAATATCAAGGGTTGTATGTGCTCGGCTAAGGTCTAATCTAGTTAGGTTAAGAAAAACATGTCAAAATTTTTAAAATGGCATAATTTTTCAAAATAAACTAGAAAAATGAGGTTGAAATAATGTTCAAGAGATAATTCTACTCCCGTCCCCCCACTTGAATTGTACAAAGTCCCTTTTGTACTAAGCATTAAATAAAGGTGAAGAGAAAAGTAGAATTAGAGCGAGAACTTCCCTGAAATTTTCTCCATAAAGAAGGAAGGCCCACGAAAAAGAGACGTGCCTTTGTATAAGCATCATGAACAAACTTCAATCCCTGAAATCACACTACCGACAAGCATAATTCTAAAAAGAAAAAATGAAAAATGAAAAATGAAAAACAAACCTAACTCACTTTCGTAGGAATCATGGTTGCATTTAGCGAATGCAACAAGCCTTTTAAACCACTTGGTGTCCCAAGTAGACGAGTGAAGTCTCGTTTGGGTTTACAGGGAACACACCCACAAAGTTCATTTAAAATACTAATACAAGGTTATTGTGTTTTAAAATGAAATAATTAAAGCAGAGGAAGGTTATGTCTTAACTCTTTTGAGGGAGTTACGCCGTAACTGGCAAAACCTGACATAAGCTGGAAAGCGAGTGGCTACGGCGTAACCACTGAGACGGTATTATGCCATAATTGGTAATACTTCAAGAATTCTGCTGCTAAAAGGTTGGTTACGGCGTAATCACCAAGATGAGTTACGCCGTAACTCTGTTCAGATCAGCAAACTGCAGCAGCAATTACTTCCTCGTTTCCTGCAAAAATAGTTCAAAAACACAAAACCCTAAAGAAATGGAAATAAAATAAAAGAAAGGGATAATTCGGGTTGTCTCCCGAAAGAGTACTTTTCTTTATTTACGAGTCTTTAAGTTAGACTCAGAGCCGCGGGACTCTAGGCAGGTGCGAAGAACTCATCTCCCGAAAGCTTGCTAACATCCTGCCCATAATAAATTTTTGCGCGGTGTCCATTTACCTTGAAATATACTCCTTCCTTGTTATGAACCTCAATAGTCCCATAAGGAAACACCTTACTTAATGTGTAGGGGCCAACCCAACGAGATCTCCATTTTCCAAGGAATAATTTGAGTCTTGAGTTAAAAACTAGAACCTCTTGTCCTACTTCAAATCTTTTATCCTTAAGTCGCTTATCGTGCCATCTTTTGGTCCTGTCTTTGTATGCTTTGGCATGATCATATGCTTCGTCTCGTAACTCAGCAAAATGGTTTATTTGGGAAAATCGGTGTTCCTTGATTACATCAGCCTCCAAGTTAGCATTCTTCTGAGCCCAATATGCTTTATGTTCCAACTCTATGGGAAGATGACATGCTTTCCCGTAAACAATCTTAAAAGGGGTGCTTCCAATAGGAGTTTTGAAAGCTGTTCTGAATGCCCATAATGCTTCGTCGAGTTTGTCGGACCAATCTTTTCTGTTACTGCTGATTGATTTCTCTAAAATTCTCTTGAGTGCCCTGTTGGTGTTTTCAGTTTGCCCATTGGTTTGTGGGTGATAAGGTGCAGACATTCGGTGGAGTACCCTATATCTATTGAGAATTTTCTCCATAATAGCATTACAAAAGTGTGTCCCTCGATCACTAATGATGGTCTTAGGGATCCCAAACCTGGAGAATAACCTTTTGAAAAAACGAATGACACTTCTAGCGTCACATGTTTGCAGAGCTTCGGCTTCGGCCCACTTTGAAACGTAATCGACAACTACAAGGATATAACTTTTATTCTTCGATGGAGTGAAAGGTCCCATAAAATCGATCCCCCAAAAATCAAAAACCTCACATACCATAATGTTGTTGAGTGGCATCTGATTTCGAGAAGAGATCTTCCTTGCCCTCTGATAAGCGTCACAATCCCTAACATGTTTTGTGGTGTCTTTGAAAATGCTAGGCCAAAAGAATCAGGCCTCATAAACCTTCCGAGCAGTATTGTCGGCCCCATAGTGTCCTCCTGCAGGTCCGTTGTGACAATGTTCCAGAATATGTTTTTGCTCATTTCCAAATACGCATCTCCGAATAATACCATCAGGGCATGATTTAAAAAGGAACAGATCATCCCAGAAGTAATATTTAAGATCTGAGAAGAACTTTTTCTTTTGATCGTAGGTTTTGTTGCTCGGTAATACTCTGGCAGCGAGGTAATTAGCGAAATCTGCGTACCATGGTTCGGAACTGGAATCTTTAATTCTAACTGCCATGAGATGTTCGTCGGGGAAGGAGTCCCGAATAGTTTCTTTGTCAAGTTCTTCAAGCTCAGGGTTTTCTAATCGTGAGAGGTGATCAGCTGCTAAGTTTTCTGCCCCTTTCTTATCCTTGATTTCAATTTTAAATTCTTGCAGCAGCGGCACGCATCTTATCAATCTTGGTTTGGCATCATGTTTATTGAATAAGTACTTCAAAGCAGAATGGTCAGTGTAGACAACAGTTTTTGACATTACTAAATAAGATCTGAATTTATCAAAGGCATAGACTACAACCAGGAGTTCCTTTTCAGTGGTTGTGTAATGCTCTTGTGCCTCATTTAAGGTTTTACTAGCGTAATAAATGGGTTTACATTTTTTATCCACCCTCTGTCCTAAAACAGCACCCACAGCATAATCACTAGCATCGCACATAAGTTCAAAATCGCTCCCCCAATCAGGAGCACTAATAACAGGGGCAGTAGTCAGTTTTTCTTTTAAAATATCAAAAGATTTTTTGCAATCATCGTTAAAATCAAATTTAGCATCTTTCATGAGGAGTTGGGTCATAGGTTTGGCAGTTTTGGAAAAATCTTTTATAAATCGTCTATAAAATCCCGCATGCCCAAGAAAACTCCTAATGCCTTTTAGGTTGGTAGGATAAGGCAGCCGAGAAATAACGTCAACCTTAGCTTTATCAACTTTGATTCCTGTTTGGGAAATCTTATGCCCCAAAACAATCCCTTCTTTTACCATAAAATGACATTTCTCCCAGTTAAGCACAAGGTTGGTTTCTTCACACCTGGCAAGCATTTTAGATAGATTATTAAGACAAGATGAGAAAGAGCTACCAAAAACAAAGAAGTCGTCCATGAAGACTTCCATAAAATCTTGACACATATCAGAGAATATTGCAGTCATGCACCGTTAGAATGTGGCGGGAGCGTTACATAATCCAAAAGGCATCCTTCGGTGGCGAATGTTCCGTAAGGGCAGGTGAAAGTAGTCTTTTTTTGATCCTCAAGGGAAATAGGAATTTGAAAGTATCCTGAGAATCCATCGAGAAAGCAGTAATACTCATGTCCAGAGAGCCTCTCTAGCATCTGATCGATAAATGGAAGGGGGAAGTGATCCTTTCGTGTTGCGTCATTTAATTTCCTGTATTCGATGCACACCCTCCAGCCAGTAACTGTTCTAGTCGGTATCAGCTCATTATCTTCATTGGTGACCACTGTCATTCCTCCTTTATTTGGCACAACATGAATAGGACTAACCCAAGGGCTATCAGAAATAGCGTAAATTAGACCCGCATCCAGAAGCTTAATGATTTCGTATTTTACCACGTCTTGGACTTTTGGGTTTAATCTCCTTTGTGGCTGTACTACAGGTTGAAAATCATCTTCCATAAGTATCTTGTGAGAGCAGTATGAAGGGCTAATTCCTTTTATGTTAGAGACTTTCCACGCAATTGCTCCCTTGTGCTTGCTTAAAACCTGCAGCAACGACTCCTTTTCTTCATCAGATAACAGAGAAGAAATCGCAACAGGAAAATTACGATCCCCATTGATGAATGCATATTCTAAATGGGGAGGGAGCTCCTTGAATTTTGGGTTAGTATCAGCTTCTTCCAAGGTATTTGCTAAACATAATGTTTGATTGTTCATGGCCAGTTCCTCCGTTTCGCTTTCTCCATCGCTAGATGTCCCATCATTATCTTCGAATTTCAATGATCTCAAAGGATCGGGAAGAAAGCATTCCTGGGCATGTTTCTGTGTGTTAGCTTCAATAAGGTCGATATCATCAAGGTTGTCGTCAGTGAAAGAAGCATATCTCATTGACTTTTCAAGATCGAAGGTAATCTTATTGTTTCCAATCTCGAACAAAATCTTCTTGTTAAAGACATCAATCATAGCGTGTGCGGTTGCAAGAACGGGTCTTCCAAGCAAAATTGGGATATCATCCTCTTCCATCTCAAGGACTACGAAGTCGACCGGGAAGACAAATTTATCGATCTTGACAAGAACATTTTCAGTGATTCCTTTAGGATATTGAGTAGTTTTATTAGCCAGCTCAATACATATTCTAGTTGGTTTCAGTTCCCCCAATTCTAGACGTAAATAGAGAGAGAAGGGCATAAGACTTATTCTTGCCCCAAGATCGACAAGGGCCTTGTTGAACAAAATTCCCCCGATAGTACAAGGTAAGGTGAAACTCCCTGGATCTTCTTCTTTGAGAGGCATATCTTTTAAAAGGGCGGCAGAGCATCTTTGATTTAAAGTTATCTGCTTCCGATCAGAAAGTCTTCTATGTGTAAGGAGATCCTTCATGATTTTGGCATATTTCGGCATTTGCTCCAGGGCTTCAACGAGAGGAATATTAATGCTGAGTTGTTGTAATTTCTCCATGAATTTCTGAAATAGCACTTTTTCTTGTTCCTTCTTAATTCTTCCCGAAAATGGAATTGGTGGAATGTAGGGACAGACTTTTTCGATAGTAGGTTGAGCCTCCTCGATTTCTTTGTTGTTGTCTTGAGGCATTTCTTTAGTCAGATCATTCGAGTTTGAAGGATAGGATGGTTCCTTATAGTTTAATCCACTTCTGGTTGTAATGGCATGAGCAAGATCTCGAGGATTTGGTTTAGTTGTGCTAGGTAATTCACCTTCATCTCTCATTCTGATAGATTCTGCGAGCTTTTCGACTTGATTTTCAAGTCTTCTTATAGCAGCTGCTTGTGTTCTCAGCACATTGTCGTAATCTCGCTTGATATTCCAAGCTAATTTTTCGTTATCTTCTTGTTTTCTACTAGATTCTTTTACAAGCATCTTCACAGCCTTTTCTAGATCTGTTACTCTCCCATCAATGGGTTTATCGAACTTATGTTTAACCATCTTGACTTCTTCAGTAAGGGATTGCATATCTACTTCAAATTCCTCCAGATTCTTTATTACCGATTGTATCTCGAAAGGATCTTCATTCCGATCTTCATTCCAAGATGACGAGTGGAGAGCTACTTCCTCAAATCTTGTCCATACTTTATCAGCAGTCATTAACGGGATAGGTTCTTTTGAGTCTAATAATTGCCGAGTCTTTATGTTCAACCCGTTGTAGAATATTTGCAGTTGCTCGTGTTTGTTGAGTTTATGCTCGGGGCACTTTAGGATGGCTTCGTTGAATCTTTCCCAAGCTGTAAATAGTGGCTCGTCATTGAGTTGGCTAAACCTCCTAATTTCATCAACTTCTTGGAGGATTTTTGCAGGGGTTCGGTATTCCTTATAAAAGGCCTTCTTAAATGCATTCCACGTTGTGATAGATCCAGATGGAAGTTTCTTTAACCAATCTCTAGCTCTTTCTTTTAGGGTAAAAGGAAATGCCCTCATTATAACATGATCTCTGGAGACCCCAGGCGCAAGGAATAAATCAGCGATCTCATATACTTTAGTGATGTACTCGTGTGCTTCTTCATCTTTGGTTCCATAAAAGCAGCATCTTTTTAGTTCATCAAGACAGAGTCCCCAGAATTCGAATTTTACATTTTCTTCAAGAGTTGGAATGGTGATTCCCTGTTTACTTTTAGAGGTGGTGAGATAATCATTCATAGTAAGAGACATAATATCATAACAAAACTTAAAGACTTAAATAAAAATCCTAATATAACTCCCCGGCAGCGGCGCCAAAAACTTGATGCAGGTTTTACTGACCAGGTTTTAATATTTATAAAATCTCGTTATACCTATGGTCTACCCTAATGCACTAAGGAGCAGTGTACCCGGTCGTGTGTAGTGTAGTAATCAGTAAAGCCGAGGTCATCCCAAGAGCTATGTGTGATGGATTGTTACTAAGTCTAGGTGTCACAGATTAATAATGGTTTCGATAGGGATTTTATTAATTAAACTACTAATGCAGAATAAAACAGAATAAAGCAAATAAATGATAAAGGGAAATCAATCGAGGAAAGTGGAGCTAACATAGTTAATCCTCCTCGCTAGTTATGTCTACGTCTACTTACTTCCAATTAATTCAGGTGGGGTCAAAGTCGAGAGGACAGCATTTGGTCAATTCACCCTAACCTATCAGCAAAAATGCCACCACAGGAGAAGTCAGGTGTCCCCTCATAAGTCCTGTTGTTCTTGGTCCCCTAAGCCAAGTCATTAAGTACCGCTACATGCTAGATTTATAATAGTGAATGCCCGACCGTTAGGAACTTTGACACGCACCCCCTAATTCTTAAGTCCATCCAAACGATAGGTGATCAGTTGGTCAAATCGCACAAGTAGAAAGGGTCGTCAGTTGGTCATATCTTACCCTTCCCGTCTCAGTCCGCTCACCTAGGGTCAGTTGGTCATATCTCCTAGGCAATTGGCCTCTACCGCCATTCAAAACTACCAAACCAAGGGTGGCTACCAATAAACTATGCATGCATACACTTAGAAATAATTGTACGGAAGTAAAGTAAACGTAAACAAAACAATTAAGGAATCATAACTAGGCCAGCACCAAGAGGTGCTTAGCCGCTCATATTAATCATGCAAACCAATTCAATATTTAAGGGTACGAAATACATGAATTGAAAGTAAAAGAAATATAAAACGCTAATGCTTCGTATGCTCCTCTAGACCTGCCTTGAGCTTTTTCTCACGTTCTCTGAGTGTTGTGTGTGGAATGGAATGATTAGAAATGCTGGAATACGTGGGGTATTTATAGGCCAGATCTGGGTTATGGCGTAACCATAACAAGAGTTACGTCGTAACCTTCTATTTCATCGTATTTTGCACTAGATCTGCTGGTTACGGCGTAACCTAATGAGTGGTTACGCCGTAGTCTTCAATAAACTCGGTTACGTCGTATTAGATGCAATAGTTACGGCGTAAGTATCAGCGGCGTGGAACCTCATTTGACCTAATATAGTTACGTCATAACCTTTGGGAAGAGTTACGCCGTAACCTTCTGATAAGTTGGTTTACTGAGTCACGCAATAGTTATGGCGTAATGTAAGAGACGAGTTACGCCGTAATTTCTTCAAAGTAGCATACTGTGATAAATCTTTAGATAATTCTCCAATTCCGCGTCTCTTTAGCTCCAATGCTCGTAATTTACCTGAAAGTGGAAAACAATGGAAAGAAAAGCGTAAATCCATATAAATGATACAAATTACAAGCATTATCGGGGGAAATTGACACTTAATATTCAGGACTATTTGAGGTTATCACACAGGCTCTACATGTATTGCTGACATGTTAAAGAGTAGGAAGGGAACTTCTGGCAAAGCTATAAAGTCTGCTACCAAGAGAAAGACTCCTCTTCCCGCATCTGGGTCCATGGCTGTTCGACAGAAGGTTGTCGAAAGCCGAAAAGCTGTGAAGTTTGCTTTCGAGCTGCCAGATGACACTGAAGAAATGCATGGTAAGCACTTGCTTCTTAAGCTATAGAAAATACTAATTGTTATGCCTAAATTTTCCCTTATGTACTTTATTTGTCGCAGGACTTCCTGACACCAAGGAGCTTCCGAATGCCCTAGCCTGCCATCGCATCGTTGATTATGTCACCCCCCTAATTGGAAAGGACTGCTGGACAATATGTCCATCGAAGGGTCTGTGATATGCATGATAAGGGTGTCGCAAGGAAGGCTGTTCTGGACAACCATTTGAATTCTCGTACAAGGGAGTTGCTTCGTACTGTGATGAAGGCAAGGCAGGAAATGGATGTGATGTTGGAGAGGGAAAAGCATAGGGATCAACAGTATGCTGAGCTGGAGGCAAAATGTGAGGAGGTTGAAAAAGATTTTGAGAAAAATCCTCTCACCCAAGACCTCCGAAACAAGATAGCAGAGCTGCAGAAGGAGCTGGCTGCCACCACAGCAGAATGTGGCAAGCTTAAATTGGAAGAGGCCAAGGTGGTGAGCCTCACTGGTCAAAATGTTGTGTTGGAGGCTAAGTGTGCAGTCTTGGAAAGCGAAAGGGCCAGGCTTAGAGAGTTAGAGGTTAAAATGAGAGAAGAAATGGATGGCCTACAGATGCGATAAAAGATGCTCCAAAAGGATTGTGCAGAGGTTGTATCGAAGGTGGTACCATATATTGCCATGGAGTTGTATCATAGCGATGAGGTTGGAGCTGCTATGTGGAAGGTGATCAAAGCATCTATCTTCTATGGACGGTGTCTCGCTCTGGAGGAGGTGGACAAGACAGGTAAGCCCGTGGACCTCTCCGAAGTTGACTGTTACCGCCCCTCATCGAAGGCTGAGTATGAAGAGGCAGGAAATGCATTTGTAACCGCAGAGTACCCCTTCTTACTTGAAGCTACAAAAGATCCAATGGCACCTCTCGAAGACCTTCTCTCAAAAAAGCAACGAAAGATCAAGCCAACGACTCCAACGAAGAAAATAGCTTCTGCAAAGCCTGTGTCAGCTCTACCATCTCCAACCCCGTCTCTAGAGAAGAAAGAATGAAGTCTGTTGTATTGACAGTAATTTGGTCTAAAAGGGTGGTATGTACCCTTCTTTAGAACAATTTCTTATTATGCTTGTCTGTGACTTAAACAATTTCATGGTTGTGATGCACGGCTTTGGCCGAAAAATAATTTGGACTAGGCTTCAGCCTCTGTTGTAGAGATTAGGGCGCAGGTCCTTCTTTTGAATGGAATGATGTAGGAAAATATTCCTACGTACTTAGAAATATTTATCTTGTGCACTTCTCGTACGTCATTTTTTCGACATTTAAATTTTACAACCTAAGGTGTAAGAACCTCATTGTGTGTAAATTACAACACCAAGAATATTGTGACCAACTTTGATCACTGATAGAGGGTCGTGACCCACTATATCTTAAATCCTTTAAGTTATATGGCTTGTTTTTATTTTCATAATTGCCATAAACGATTAGGAGAGTTAATGTGAATGTGTTGGTAGGCTTAAGTAGTGGTATGAGGTGTTTGTTACACCGTATGCCTTTCAATTTGACATTGAAACTCACAAACGACTTGGCTGAACAAACCTTTATGTTTAAGAAACGAAGCAAGAGATTTGTGGGAAACATATTATTTATCATTAAATTGGTAGAGAGGATTACATCATTTTTAAATGAACACTAAGACAATTACCAATAATGCTTGCTTTCCCATGAGAAGCTTTTAATACAAGAATGAAAAGTAAAAATTACTTCTTAAACATAGAACTTTCGAAGGTTCGTACAATTCCATGTCCTGTCGATGGGTTCTCCGAGAAGAGTAGCCAGCTTGTATGCTATGTTGTCGTAGGCTTCAGCTATGACATATGGTCCTTCCCATGTAGGTCCTAGCTTCCCCTGGTATTCTACTTTGCTTGCGCTGTTAAGGCATAGCACATATTCCCCAGGCTTGAAGGTGGAAGACCTGACCTTTTTGTTGTAGTAGCCTTCGATCTTATGCTTGTGCATGGCTTCATGGATGGAGGCTATTTCTCTCCTTTCTTCTAACAGATCAAGGTTTTCCCTAATCCTTTCATCATTTTGAGAGGCTTCAAATGTGGCTACACGCTCTGTGTGTACACTCAGCTCCGAAGGAATGACCGCTTATGTTCCGTATGTTAGGCTAAAGGGGGTTCGCCATTTCTCGACTTGGGCTGGGTCCTACGAGCCCATAACACTTGAGGAAGCTCATCCACCCACCTGTGAGGGCTCCGTCCCAGACTTTTTTCAATTCCCTTGACAATATCTCTGTTTGTAACTTCCACTTGCCCGTTGCCTTGTGGATGATAGACAGAGGTCAAAGACTGCTTTATCATGAGTCCTTTGCAGAAATAATAGAAGACTCCTTCGGCAAATTGCTTGCCGTTATCGGATATGATGATGTGGGGCATTCCGAATCTGCATATGATGTGCTCCCATACAAATTTCTCGATCTGTTTCCCCATAATGGAAGCTAAGGGTTTAGCTTCGACCCACTTTGTGAAGTAATCAATTGCCACCAGTAAGAACTTGACCTCACTCGGAGCTACAGGCATGGGTCCTATGATGTCGATTCCTCATTGGGAGAAGGGCCATGCTGATGACACGATTGTCATGTCTCGCTTCGAGAGATTGGGAACCTTGGAGTGTATCTGACAAGCTTCACATTTTTGAATGATCTCCACAGCATCCCTATGCATCGATGGCCAGTAGTAGCCTAACTTCATTATTTTTGAGACAATTGAATGGGGCCCTGCATGAAGGCCACAGGATCCTTCGTGGAATTCTGCGATGATGCTCGACGCCTGCTTAGGTCCAACACATTTGAGCCAAGGTGAGAGAAATGACCTTCTGTACAAGTTTTCTCCAATTAGCCGGTATTGTGGAGATTTAACCCGCATCTTCCTTGCTTGCTTTGGATCCTCAGGGAGAAGGCCACTTATCAGGTACACCCACTGGATAAATCAGGTGCCCCGTCATAAGTCCAGTTGTTCCTGGTCCCCTAAGCCAAGTCATTAAGTACCGCTACATGCTAGATTCATAACAGTGAGTGCCCGGGCGCTAACAACTTAAATACTCACCCCCTACTTCTTAAGTTCATCCAAACGGTAGGTGATCAGTTGGTCAAATCGCACAAGTAGAAAGGGTTGTCAGTTGTTCATATCTTACCCTTCCCGTCTCAGTCTACTTACTTAGGGTCAGTTGGTCATATCTCCTAAGTAACTAGCCTCTACCTCCATAGAAAACTACCGAAACAAGGGTAGGTACCAATAAACTATGCATGCATACACTTAGAAATAATTATACGGAAGCAATGTAAACGCAAACAAAACATTTAAGGAATCATAACTAGGTGATCACCTAAAGGTGCTTAGCCGCTCATATTAACTATAACAATCGATTCAATGTTTAATGTTACGAAATACATAAATTGAAAGTAAAGAAAAGATAAAAAGGTAATGCTTATCGTAGGGGAGTGATTTCTCCCTTGGAGATAGCTCCGTATGCTCATCTAGATTTGCATTCGACTTCTTCTCACGTTCTCTGAATGTTGTGTGTGAAATGGGATGATTTCAAATGCTGGAAATCGCGGGGTATTTATAGGCCAGATCTGGTTACGGCGTGACTAATTATAAGAGTTACGCTGTAACATACAATTCTTTGTAATTTGCACTAATAATGCTGGTTACGGCGTAACTATAGAAGGAGTTACGCCGTATCTTCAATAAATCTTGGTCACGCCGTAATTGATGCAAGAGTTACGGCGTAGCTTGCAGCGGCGCGGAACCTTATTTGACCTAGTTGGTTACGCCGTAATCTTAGGGAGAGTTACGCCGTAATCTGCTGTTAAGTTGGTTTTCTGAGCCACGCTTTAGTTATGGCGTAATGTGAGAGAGGAGTTACGCCGTAACTTCTTCAAAGTCAGCATACTATGATAAATATTCAATAAACTTTCCAAATCCGCGTCTCTTTAGCTCCAATGCTCGTATTTTACCTGAAAGTGAAATATAAAAGAAAACAAGCGTAAATCCATATAAATGATATAAAATACGAGCATTATCGGAAGAAATTGACACTTAATATTCAGAACTATTTGATGTTATCAAATATCCCCCCACTTGAACTCTACTTGCCCTCAAGTAGACCTTATTAGATAGATTACTAAAAAGATATCTCCCATTACCTGAAAAATATAAGTTTACAAATCTCTTATGCTAGAATAAAACAAAGCCGAACACCTCACGAAATGGGAACAAAACACTCAAATCTCTTGATTGTACAATAATTCGTATGACCAGGCCTTCGATGGTGATCGAAGGGTATGAGGGGTGATATGCTTGCGCCAAACTTGTAGCCAATCTGCAATAAGAAATAGTAGACACTTCGTTAAGTGATTGCGCAGGGGTCGGGCCCTGCGAACCACCTCCGACGTGAGAGTAAGTATGTGATATATGTTGGAAATAATATGGGGTATGTGAAATACTGTGTTGAGTGAACATACCTTTGAAATGACTCGTCCAACCTATTTATAGGTGAAGAAAATAGCTTAGAGAGTGTTAGCACACGTTTAGGAGATCATGGGGGCGTCCCCTGATTTGTGGTAACCGCTAGGGCTTCATCCCCACTATCTCGACCTTGGCGGGGAAGCTAAGGAAATAGTGGGAACGTGGGGGAAGACCAAGTCAAGATTCTCCTTTCTCTTGGCGCATTCAAGAGAAGACACCGAAGGGCATAGGCCTTCAGCTGGCGAATTCCCAACTGGTAACCATGTCAATGATGAATGGTTTTACGCCACCAATGACTTATGAAGAAAGACTTGGGTCTTCGTAATTCAAATTCGACTGAGGCCGAAGGGGGGTCCTTCGACCTGATCGGAGGGTACGTCATCAAGCCCCCTAGTCGAAAGTGATATGTACGAACAAGAAATAATGCTTACGACTCAGAAATAGAAACGAAACCTCCCCTTCGTCACAAAAAATGAACAAAGATGAAACGTCTTGCACCTATTGACCGTAATTAATGCATACGTTTATCCTAACCACCCCATTTTCCTCGGTAAAAGAAAACGTCATTTCAAAATTTAAAAAAGGGTTTGAAATCCGGTGGTAAGGGGATAAGTCAGGACACGTGTAGGGCGGAGATCTATTCTATGTGAGGGTATATAAAGTTAAAAACAGTAAAACCCTAACATAATTTAATCTTACGCCCAAGTTTTCACCTACCAAAACCTCTTCCGATCAAGCTTTCAATCAAACAAAGTAAAGTATTCCTTCGTATCTGTTTTCAAATACTTTATTGTGGGTTTTAAAAGGATCAATGTCTACAAATAAGAATTTTGTAATCAAACAACAAGGTTGCACCTTGACAAGGGAGGAGCTCAAAGCGTTCCTCACCGATTACCCAATTCCAAAAGAGCATAAACTCATGTTACCTAGTAGAAATCAAGGGATTTTTTATGCCCCTGAAAACTATGTAGGCTTATACACCCATGCATTCACCACCTCCAACCTTAGGATACCCTTGCACCCTTTGATTTTAGAATTCCTCTAGTACTATGAGGTACACATATCTAGGTTCAACCCATTTGGCCTAGCCAAGCTTACGACATACATTGTGATGTGCAAAGCTTATGGGTTTGAACCATCATTAACTGTGCTTAGGGGTTTTCTGAATTTATACCCTGGAGGAGATTGGTTGACCTTGGCTAAAAGGGGTGAAAGGGATGTGCCCATTCTTATAGATAGGCCGTTTACGAATATCAGGAACTGGAAAGGCAAATTCTTTTACATCCAAAACACCATTATCCCTCCGACTTTTCCTGCATTGTTAAACCCAGAATTTCAATATGATGAAAAAAGGTTCAACGATCCCTTGCCCTATACTGTGAGAAGGAATCCTTTGTATCAGCGTTTGGCTCGTCATCCAGCTGATTGCTAAATATTCCCTGAGCCAATTCTTTTCATGGCTAGCCTTGGTGAAAGATGGGAGGGATCTCCTTTGGTACCTGAGATTATTTGTGATGGAGAAAGTATGTATTTTTTTGATTAAAATAAGAGATAAAAACTTATCTTTCTGATATTTATCTTATTTGCTCCTTCGTGCAGAAATGTCATTCAGAAACTTTGTGATAGCTGGTGGTGCAAAGGAGGTTAGCTTCATTCCAAAGAATCCCCAAGAGACGAGCTATGGTGTGGGCTCTCCGTCAGTGTCAATAAATGACAATGATGTGGAAGCCCAGCCCATCGAACCTGTATCCTCTGCTCCTCCATCAAAGGAACCCATAGATGTGGAAGACCAACTTGTGGAGAATGTTGTTGAATCTGATAAACCAGTCTCCGAAGGACAGTTGGCCATCGTAGGACCCTCCGGCATTGGTGAGAGGGTCTGAAGCAGGAAAGGTACCAATGCAAAAGCTGTGAAGTCCGCTTCGAAGAGGAAGCTTATCCTAACTACCCCTCCCTCTCGAACTACACGGCAAAAGAGTGCCCAGGGTAAGGTTGTGGTATTTCCAGCCATCGAAGGACCCAACGGCGATGATATCCATGGTAATGGTTTTTTCCTGTTACAAAAAACTATATACCAGTAATAATATATTAACAAGTTTATATATGCTGCAGGATTTCCTGATATGAAGGAGCTTTCCTCTCCCTTAGCTTGTCATCTTCTCGTGGACCGTGTAATCCCACCCAACTGGAAGGGGGTGATGGACAACATGTCCATGGAAAGGCTCTGCGACCTTCATGACAAGAGTTATGTCCGACAATGCATGCTAGACAACCAATTCAATACTAGGACAAGGGAGCTGCTCTGTGCTGTCTCCAAAGCTCGAGAAGAAATGGATGGTATGCTTGCAAGGGAGAATGCTAGGGATCAGAAGTATGCAGACCTGGAGAAGAAATGTGAAGAGGCCTTGGAGGATTTTGACAAGAACCCCTTGGTGCAAGATCTCAGAGCTGATAATGAAAAGCTCAAAGGTTAACTGGCAGGGAGCGAGGCTGAATGCAGCAGGCTAACTATCGAAGGCTCAAAGGTCATAGGCTATAAAGAGCAGATATCTGTTCTTTCATCCAAGTATGGAGGCCTCGAAGGAGAGAGAGTGAAGCTGCTGGATCAAGAGATCAAGCTCACGGAAAAGGTAGATGGGTTAAACCTTCGTCTGAAGATGCTAAAGAAGGACAGAGTGGACTTGATAACCAAGGTTATCCCATATATTGCCATGGAACTTTACCATAGTGATGATGTGGGGAATGCAATTAGGAACCTGGTGAATGCTGCCATATATCATGGCAAGTGTACCACTTTGGAGGAGATAGCTGCGACAAAGGAACTGGTGAAGCTGGAGAAGGTTCCATACTACAGGGCAACTCATGAAAAAGAGTATGATGATGCAGGTAATGAATTAGCTGCTTTGGAGTTCCCTTTTCTTGCCGAAGTGACGAAGGACCCAGCGGCCTCTGTGGAGGACCTGCTGGCTAAGAAGCCAAGGAAAGTCTAGCCTCCCTCTCCTTCGAAGAAGACTCCGTCACCAAAGGCTCCATCCCCAGGTTCAGCGGATCCCACTCATTCCAAGGTTTGATGAAGGCAACCGTGTGGTTGTAATTTGATCCTCAGGGTGGTATGTACCCTGTTTTAAAACAATTTGTATGTGTTCCTTTCCAGGCTTTATGCCTGATGGAACAATTAACAGTTGGTTTCTGTGATGTAGGCTTAGGCCTAAGACAATGTTCTGCTTGGTTGGATCGTTAAGGCTACGGCCTGTTTAGACTAGTTAAACTAGTCATTAATCTACATTAAAGCCACTAGGGCTTGTACTTTGCTATGTGTGATTCTTCTATTTTTATTTTACTTGCGTAAAAAAATTTTACAACATAAGGCATATGGTAGATGCATAGCCTCATTGTGTGTAGTTACTTCACCAAGAATATTAGCAATCGTATAATTTGACTGCTGACAGAGGGTTGCGACCCACTCCATCTTAATCCTTTGGGCAGCGAAAGGCTTAAAATACCTTAAGGCCATATAGGAAAGTTAATGTGAAGTTGAGGTGGATGTTATGCATATGAGCAAGACATGTTGTTAGTCTTTGTACATACCTTCGACATTGAAACTTATAAAGCGACTTGGTGGAAAAATCTTTGTTGTATTGAACGAAACAAGAGATTTGAGAGAATTGCGTTGTATCATTTAGTGGGTAGGGAGGATTACATCATTTTAAGAAATGAATACTAGACGCCTACCATTAATGCTTCTTTCCCTAAGCGAGAAGAATGCAAATATATTGATTGAAAGCAAAATAAAAAATATCCTTAGACATTATAAGTTTCATACGTAGAACTTACGAAGGGTAGTGCCATTCCAAGTTCTATCAATAGCGTCTCCATCCAAGGTTTCCAGCTTGTAGGCTCCGTTGCCATATGCTTCCTTAATAACGTAGGGCCCTTCCTATTTAGGTCCTAGTTTACCCTGGTACTCAGCTTTACTTGCGCTATTGAGTCGGAGGATGTATTCTCCTGGTTTGAAGGTCGAAGGTCGAACCCGACTGTTGTAGTACCTTTCAATCTTTTGCTTATGGATAGCCTCCCTGATTGAGGCTATTTCCCTTCGTTCTTCGAGTAGGTCTAGGTTGCTACGGAGTCTTTCTTCGTTGTCTGCTGCTTTGAAGTTCATGACCCTTTCTATTTCGACACTTACTTCCGAAGGGATGACAGCTTCCGTGCCATATGTCAAGCTAAAAGGCGTCTCCCCATGACTTGACTTCGTATGCGTTCTGTGAGCCCAAAGTACTTGAGGTAGTTCATCTACCCAACCGTGGTGACTGTATCCCATCCTTCGTTCTATGCCTTGGATGATGTCCCTGTTAGTAACTTCCACTTGTCTGTTACCTTGAGGATGGTAGATGGAAGTGAAAGATTGTTTGATATTCAGGCCTCTGCAAAACACCGGGAATACCCATTCGGTGAACTGCTTCCCATTATCTGAAATGATGATGTGGGGTACTCCGAACCGGCAGATAATGTGTTCCCACACAAACTTTTCCATGTGCCTTCCTGTGATGGATGCCAAAGGCTTTGCTTCCACCCATTTCGTGAAGTAGTCGATGGCTACGACCAAGAACTTTACTCCTCCTGGAGCAATTGGTAGAGGACCTACGATGTCTATCCCCCATTGGCTGAAGGGCCATGCGGATGTCACAGAGGTCATATCTTGTTTTGGTAGCCTTGGAACCCTTAAGTGAACTTGACAGGCTTCGCACTTCTGAATGATTTCGACAACGTCCCTGTGCATCGAAGGCCAGTAATATCCGATCCTCATGATTTTCGAAAAAACGTAGCGGGGTCCTGCGTGAAGCCCGCAGGATCCTTCATGCACTTCTTGAATGATGTTGGCGGCTTGCCTAGGTCCTACACAACGAAGCCATAAGGACAAAAAGGATCGTCGGTATAAATAGCTCCCCATGATTCTGTACTGTGGTGCTTTGATGCGGACCTTTCGAGCTAATTTCTGATCCTCCGGCAGTATACCACTTATTAGATATTCTCAAATTGGAGTCATCCAATTTGAGTCTTCCTCCTGTATTACGTCAGGCACCTCCTTTCGGACGATGGACCTATCTGCCAACACTTCGACCAGAACTTCTTTAGTTAAATGAGAAAATGCCATTGATGCCAGTTTGCTAAGTGCATCCGCCTTCTTGTTTTGATTTCTCCGAACATGCTCTATGTTGTAGGATGTAAACCCTTCGAGCATTTCCTTGGCCTTATCCAGGTATTGCTTGATCACAGGTTATCTCGCCTCGTAGGAGCCCTTTATCTGATTGGCCACAGTTGTGAGTCAACGAAAATGGCCAAGTCTTCAACCTCCATGTCCTTAGCCAATCTAAGGCCTGCTAGCAAGGCTTCGTACTCTGCTTCATTGTTAGTAGCATCGAATTCAAAGCGGAGTGCATAAGTGTACTCCTTCCCTTTGGGGTCAACAAGCATGAGACCTGCGCCAGAACCGTCAGAGCTGGAGGCTCCGTCAGTATGAAATTTCCACCCTTCGACCGCCTTGTCAGGCTTTTTTTCGGCAACTTTTGTGTCCTGCTTTGGTTCGGAGGGTGTTTCTGCTAAGAAGTCTGCCAATATTTGTCCTTTGACCGAGTTTCTACCTTTGTATTCAATTTCGTGCTCTCCTAGCTCGATAGCCCACTTAGCTATCCTTCCAGATTTCTATGGCTTCAAAAGTATCTGCTTGATGGGTTTGTCAGTAAGTACGGCCATGGGGTGAGCTTGGAAGTACCTTCGAAGGTGCCTCGCAGCATGGACCAAAGCCAAAATTAGCTTCTCCAATGCTGGATAATTTAGCTCAGCTCCCTGTAGAACCCTGCTAATGAAGTAGATTGGTATTTGCTTCTTCCCTTTCTGCCAACAACACCGCGCTGATGCTTTCGAAGGAGGCTGCGATATACATAAACAACACTTCGCCTTTGATTGGGGCAGTAAGTGTAGGTAGAATAGCCATGAATTCCTTGAGCTTTTGGAAAGCAGCTTCTGCATCTATACTCCACTGAAACGTCTTTTTATCCGTGCATCCTTTGAGTGTCTTGACAAACGGCAAAGATCTGTCTGCACCCTTCGATAAGAACCTACTGAGGGGTGCTAGCTTTCTGTTCAGACTTTGCACTTCATTAAGGGACTTAGGAGGCTGCAAATCCGTGATGGCCTTAACCTTTGAAGGATTGGCCTTAATACCTTGCTTGGTGATCAGATGTCCTAAAAATTGTCCTTCTTCCACACCGAAGGAACATTTCTTGGGATTTAACTTCATGTTGATGGCGCGAAGCTGGTCGAAGGTTTCCTTGATGTCGGAGAGCATATCCTCCTCCGTTCTACTTTTGATAACAATATCATCTACGTACGCCTCTAGATTCCTGCCTATCTGCTTGTGGAAGGCTTTGTCCACTAAACGTTGGTAGGTAGCACCTGCATTTTTCAAACCAAAAGGCATCTTTTTGTAACAATAAACGCCTTTTCCTGTAAAAAAGGTTGTCTTCTCTTCGTCCTCTTCCGCCATTTGTATCTGATGGTAACCCTTAGAAGCGTCCAGAAAACACTTCAGCCGGAACCCTGACAAGGATTCTACTTTCCAATCGATTTCTGGCAGAGGATAGCAGTCCTTCGGACAGGCTTTGTTAATATCTGTGAAGTCCACACACATTTGCCACCCTCTGTCATGCTTCTTGACCATCACCGGATTGGCTACCCAAGTTTGATACTTCACCTCCCTGAGTATGCCTGCTGCTACGAGCTCATCTACTTCTTTGCATGCGGCGACATTTCTTTCAGGAGCCAGGCTTCGACGCTTTTGCTTGATGGGTTCAATATGTTTGAACTCATTAAGCTTATGTTCAGTGCCGAAGGGCTTTCCGTCTATGGTGAGAGTTCTGGGGACCCCCGTGATGTCAGAGTAGGTCCATGCGAAGACATCTGCATTGGCCCGTAGTACCTTTACCAATTCGGCTTTAAAGGAGGTGGGGAGCTGCTTTTCGATTACCACCGTCTGATCAGGATAGAGATCATTTACTACAATGCATTCTTCAGCATCAGCGTAGCTGAGAACATCTTTCGGAGGCTTTTCCGAAACTTGTTTGACCCTTTTGCCTAATTCCGTAGGCTTCTTCAAGTTGTACCTGGAGAAAACCGTTCCAATACCGAAAGGTGTTTGGAATTTGACCTCGGCATGTATAGTGGAGACAGCGATTCCCATCTTCTGCATTGTCGTTCTCCCTATCAATAGGTTATAGGGAGATTCAGACCTTACGATCGTGAAAACCAGAGTTTCTGTTCTTTTTAGCCTTCCTTCTCCAATCGTAACCTCGAGAGGGACTTCTCCCAAGGGCCATGAGTGTTCCCCTGAGAACCCTACCAAGGGTACCTTTGAATCTACTCTCTTCGACCTTATCGAAGGCTTGAGCTTTAGAAAACAGCGTTCGTAGATCACTTCACAAGAGCTACCACAGTCTAGGTAGGCCCTGTTTACTTCTCTGTTGGAGATCAAGACCTTTATGACCACGGGGTCATTTGAAAGAACTTTCCCAGTGATTGAAAGAAAAGTGACATATCCTACTCTGCATAGTGCTTCCTCCGCTTCTTTCCTCTTTAAACCAGAGTCATCCTTATACACCATGAGGATAGGTGCTTCGGCAGGCGTGGTGTCTTTCCCCAACTGTGTGTCGGAGACCTTTTCTTTACCTTTCTTTATACATTTCACCAAATGTCCCAATTGGCCGGACTTCACGGCCTCTTCTATCTATTTCTTGAGCTCTCTACAATTGTTGGTGTCGTGTCCGTAATCGTCATGGAAGTAGCAGTATTTGGAAGTATCTCTGGGCCTTCCTCTGTTTGCCAAGCGAGGAGGAGGATCAAAGGTCTTCGCAGCCTTTTCCGTAGCAAGTATCTCCCTTGGAGATTTGGACAGATTAGCCAAGAGCCCATGGTTGATGTTTTTATGGTACGGTGTAAACCTGTCCCTTCCTTTGTGTCTGTTCTTTGACCCTTCCCACGAAGGATGTTTCGGGGCTTTGCTGTGACTTTCTTTATTTTCGACCGGAGCCCCATTGGTAGATACTTCTTTGGCTTCGATCCAGGTATAAGCCTTCTCCACCAAACCCTTATAGGTTGCAGGAAGGTTAGTGGAGAGGAATTCAACCAAACTTCTGTTTCGTAGGCCATGCACGAAACCTGAGATGCGTTGGTCTTCGTGCAAGCCCATTATCTGTAAGGTATCATCGGTGTATCTGGTAATGAAAGCCCTGGTGCTCTCGTTTTCTTTCTGCTTGATGTTGTGCACTGTTAGGTGCGTTCTTGTAAACTTTTTCTGTTGGCTGAAATGTCATCTGAATTTGGCCTTGAGATCATCCAAATTCACAATGCTACCTGGTTTTTGCCTGTTCCACCATATACGAGCAGAGTCTCGTAGGGTATATGTAAACATGTGGCAAGCAACGGGCATAACCCACTTCTGCATTCTGATAGCCCCTTCGAACAGGTGTAAGAAGTTATCCGGGTCCCCCTTCCCATCATAAGTACCAATATGCGCGGGCATTTTCAACCCATCAGGCAAAGGGTAGTCTTCTATCCATCTTACGAAGGGTGTTGTGGAGCCCATGGGTTTCGAATAAAGGCAGTTATAAGGTGGCATGTATGTAGGGGCAGCATTGTACGGGTTATGATTTGGAGGTATTCCAACAGGGTTTTGGTTAACATATTGAGGGTAAGCAGTAGGTATATAAGGTGGGTAACTTCCGACAGGGTACGAAGGATATACCATAGGTTGCCCATAGGGCATGCTTCCGTATGGTTGAGTAAAACTAGGGTTGCTAGCCTGCCCATTAGGTGGGGGATAGACCCCTTGAGGGTAAGATTGAGCCTGAAAAGGAGGGTACATACCATGAGGAGCAATATTTCCTCCCCCATTCATTTGAGATGGATTGCCTTCAACGCCGGATGCATGAAAAGGGTGCAACGGAACCCCTGCTTCAGTTCTTCCCAGATGAGCCGCCAAAAGTGGTGGCAAGTTAACCTCCGTAGTATCCCTTCGGTGACTCCTTCCATTGGAGCTTTCTATCGTTCCTTCCCTTCTTGTCGGATCCCTCTCCGAAACATCTTCAAAACCAACCGACCTTCCACTCGGCCTTCGACTGCTCGGAGACCCTATCCTTAGCACTGAGCGTGTAGCCCCAGGAGCCAAGGGCCTAGCCTCCATTTCCAACTCTTCGTCATACTCATCGCTTGAGTATTCTAACTCCCTATGCATCTCCATATTTCGAGCTTGCCTCCTTCGAGCTCTTAGTAAAGATTCTAATGCTTCGATGTTAGCTTCGACAAACGCTAGACTGATTACCGGTTCATGGTTAGCCGAGGTTGAAGCATGGTTGTTGGGAGTTATTTCAGGGTGAGATCGTGTGGTAAAGGTGGATGCTGTTATATTGGGAAGGTTGTTAGGATCATTGACTGGGATTGGTTGTGTATCCTCTCTTCCTTGATTCATGCCGTAAAAGTAGTGAAAGTGATTGACTGGGTGTAAGTTTGGAATAACGAGACCAATAGTAGCGGGTCCCACGGATGGCACCATTTATTGTACAATAATTCGTACGACTAGGCCTTCGATGGTGATCGAAGGGTATGAGGGGTGATATGCTTGCGCCAAACTTGTAGCCAATCTGCAATAAGAAATAGTAGACACTTCGTTAAGTGATTGTGCAGGGTTTAGGCCCTGCGAACCATCTCCGGCGTGAGAGTAAGTATGTGATATGTGTTTTAAATAATATGGGGTATGTGAAATACTGTGTTGAGTGAACATACCATTAAAATGACTCGTCCAACCTATTTATAGGTGAAGAAAATAGCTTTGAGAGTGTTAGCACACGTTTAGGAGATCATGGGGGTGTCCCCTGATTTGTGGTAACCGCTAGGGATTCATCCCCACTATCTCGACCTTGGCGGGGAAGCTAAGGAAATAGTGGGAACGTGGGGGAAGACCAAGTCAAGATTCTCCTTTGTCTTGGCGCCTACAAGAGAAGACACCGAAGGGCATAGGCCTTCGGCTGGCGAATTCCCAACTGGTAACCATGTCAATGAGGAATGGTTTTACGCCACCAATGACTTATGAAGAAAGACTTGGGTCTTCGTAATGCAAATTCGACTGAGGCCGAAGGGGGGTCCTTCGACCTGATCGGAGGGTACGTCATCATCTCTCAACTATTCTAAGTGTCAATTTCAGGGTGATCACTCCACAGTCATAGCATGTATTCTATCATAAGCTTGGTGGTTACACAAATCTCCACCGCTAGAGTTAAGGACAAAACAATTTTTGAAGGCAATATGGGTAGACACGACAAAGGTTAAGGGTGATTTGTCATTACTAACATGTCACGGCGAAGTGGACAAAATCAATGATACATGACCAAATCCATGGCCAAGACACCAAAGATTGCTCGCTGCATCACCTAGACACGCTTCATGACTAAGGGTAGGATAAGACATGGGATAAAATTGGTGTAAAACAAAATCAAGCAAATAGTCTAAATCTGTAACTAAGTCATCACCACTTACCGTTCGCTCAAAGTTCAAGTTTCGAACTCAAGAAACAGGATCATGATACAATCAGGTAGATGTGCCATTATAGGATGTCATGGTAGGCAGACTTCCAACTTCATTCTTCAAATGTGACCTAGGTGGCCTTCTCGATACTTAATCTATATTAAGCTCATAACAATAGTGCTTATAACATCGCACTTTACAAACAAATGAAAACACTAACTATAATTTTTTTTCTTCGAATCACTTCATCATTTTTTTCTTTTTTTTGAACATAACATAATAACATAACATCCCCCCACTTGAGATGAACAATATGAGAATTTGGGGGGTCTTCAATGATCTCTAAGGATATGCCGTTGATGAGAGCGTGATTCCCGAACCTTTCCACTTGAACCTTGAACTTAGGCAAATGATGACTTCCAAATTACAAATAAAGACTACAGGGTAGGCTAAGGTGTAATGGTGTATCGAAACAATATGTTGGGTGAACAAATGAAAGAAATGACTCAGAAGGATGTATCTAGGGGTATCTTGCACTAAAGGTGAGTGCAGCAAAAGGGTTTAACATGGGGGTCGAGAAGTCGAGGTGACTAATCGATAGACACACAATGATAGGCTATTTGGGTGATAATCCTATAATATTGCCTTCTTAAACTGAAAATCCAAATACATCGATCTAACTCAACATACCTCGTCTATGGTCTCGAAATGATGCAAAGGCCAAGTTCTAAGTTTACAAGCTACCGATACACTCATAATTTGGTAGATTTGGGGTAAAATTTGGAAACGGATAAGGCTAATCTCACCATATAATATCAAGGGTTATAATGTGCTTGGCTAAGGTCTAATCTAGTTAGGTTAAGAAAAACATGTCAAAATTTTTAAAATGGCATAATTTTTTAAAATAAACTAGATAAACGAGTGCAATAAAGTTCAAGAGACAATTCTACTCCCGTCCTCCCACTTGAATTGTACAAAGTCCCTTTTGTACTAAGCGTTAAATAAAGGTGAAGAGAAAAGTAGAATTAGAGCGAGAATTCCCTGAAATTTGCTCCAAAAAGAAAGAAGGCCCACGAAAAGAGTCGTACCTTTGCATAAGCATCCACGAGCAAACTTCAATCCCTGAAATCACACTACCAACAAGCATAATTCAAAAAAGAAAAAGAAAAATGAAAAAGAAATCTAACTCACTTTCGTAGGAATCACGGTTGCATTTAGCGTATGCAACAATCCTTTTAAACCACTTGGTGTCCCAAGTGGACGAGTGTAGTCTCGTGAGGGCTTACAAGGAACATACCCATAAAGTTCATTTGAAAACTAATACAAGGTTATTGTGTTCAAAATGAAAGAAGTAATGCAGAGGATAGTTACGTCGTAACTCCAGAAGGAGTTACGCCGTAACTAGGCAAAACCTGGCAGACGCTGCAAAAGTGTAGCTATGGCGTAACCTCTGAGTGGGATTACGCCGTAATGGTAATGCTTCTGAATTTCTGCTGCAAAAGAGCCTATTACGTCGTAACCATGAGAATGAGTTACGCCGTAACTCTGGTCGGATCAACATGCTGCAGCAACAACTTTTCTTCGTTTCCTGCAAAAATGGTTAAAACCACAAAACCCAACAGAAATGAAAATAAAACAAATGAAAGGGATAATTCGGGTTGTCTCCCGAAAGAGCACTTTTATTTATTTACGAGTCTTTAAGTTAGACTCAAAGCCTCGGGGCTAGAAGTGCTTGTTGGTCATTTCGTGGATATGACAATCTCCACGTTGGATCCAACTGATCAGATTCTCATCCCGTTTGTAGTCCGTCCCTAGCTCTAAACATCCCGAGTAAAAATTCTTGATCTTTTGGTAAGGGTGGTCAATACCTTTGGCCTTATCTTCATCACTAATGTCGAGTAGTGGTTGAGCATGACTCAACTGCCTCTTTGTCCACTTTTTAAAATTCTTAACAGTTCACGGCATTTTAAAGGGTTTCCCGAAAATCTTTAACCATACCAGCCCTTCTTTCTAATATTTTTCCAGCCCAGATAGTTCTTGAAAGGGTTTCCCGAAAATTACCCCCGTTAGCCCATCTTCTATAAACTCGCTAACGTCATCCAAAACCAAAAAATCGACCAAAAATGAGTGAGTTCCATCAAATACACAGATGTTTGTCGCAATACCTAGGAAATTGTTTCCTCTATATTCTAGTTCTTTTTCCATAACCTGGTTGTAGCATTCCGTAGAAATGATGTTAACTGGGGAATTTGAGTCGATGAATGGATGGAAATCAATGAACCCAATTTTGCATGAAATTTTTAGATAATAGGGGTTCTTATGATGGATTCGAGCCCCCATCTCATAAAACTTGGGTTGGTCAGATTGTGAAAAAGTCTTTTCAGAGTTGTTGTTCCAATGGACCATTTTGATGTCGCTAGAGGAATCATTGGCACTGATTCCTAAGTCTTCCTCTTCAAAATTTATGAACACATCAAAATCCTTCCCAGAAGCTATCTCACCAAGATTTGTAGGAGTTTTCGGGGAGTCACTAAGAAAATCTTCCAATGCATCACCAAAATCACCAATAGGGTCAATTGCACAAACTTGTTGAGGGGTGGATAGAAGTTCATTAGGTCTAAATGTCACAACTTCTCCGTTAGCTTCAAAAGTTAATTTTCGGGCGAAGACATCCACTTTTGCATGGGCAGTAGCAAGCATTGGTCTTCCTAAAATGATAGGTATTCGGTTGTCTTCGGGAATATCCAGAATCACGAAATCAACCGGGAAGAGAAATTTTTTTATCTTTACCAAAACATTCTCCACGATTCCCAAGGGTGACTGCATGGATCGATCGATCATTTCAATCTTAATTTTGGCTGGCTTAAGGTCTCCAATACCCATACGTCGGAACATTGAATGAGGCATTATGCTTATGCTCGCTCCAAGATCAGCTAGGGCATTACACATATTGAGACTCCCGATCAAGCAAGGGAGAGTGAAACAACCAAGATCTTTTCCTTTTGCGGCAGCTCATTCCTTAAAAGTGCTGAACATCTCTCGTTAAGTTGAACCGTCTCATCGGAACCATCACTTAATTCCTGCAAAATATTGTTAGGATCAGTCTTAATGGAATTAACAAGAGGAACGTTTACCGGGAGAGTTCTAACGTCAAGAAGCAAGAGTTTCTCCTTGCTGATTCTTTGTTTAACCTTCTACAAAAAGGTAGTGGGCTCTTCAAAGATTGTTTCAACTGTGTTGACAACTTCTTCTTCCCGTGCAGCGAGGTAATCCGTTATGGCTTTCGAACATGAGCTCACACTCTTCTCCAAACCCTTTATGCGGTCTTCATGAGTCTTGAGAGAAGAAATTGTGTTTTCCACGAATGTTTTCATCATTTTTTCAATTCTCTCATCACGTTCCCTAGATTCCTTGATATGGTCAAGGATCTTTTTTTCTAAGTTTTTTTGGTCTTGGTCCCAAATACACTCTTAACCTTCTCTACCCCACAGGCTTCAATTTCATTGGCCCTTTCCAGTCTTCGTTTTTCGAAAATTTCACCATAATTATATTCTTTCTTCGTCAATGTTTTCATTACCTTATGATCAAAGTTATCCCTTGGTCCATACCCTGTCTCCATATGCTATTTATAACAATGTTCAAAAATCCGTTGAATACACTCCAAATCTTGGTCAGGGGTCATGCTAGGAATAGGTCTCGGAGAATTGAGTAATTCATGTGTTAGTGCATTAATTCCCCTGTAGAAGACATAGACGATTTGATGTTTGTTCAAGTCATGAGTTGGACATTGGTAAAGTAGCTCATTGAATCTTTCCCATGCTTGATAAAGCGTTTCTTCACCTTCTTGAATGAATTGATGGATCTTACTGAGGAGTTTAGCCATTTTCGAAGGAGGGCAAAATTGTTGAACGAATTCTTTTCTTAATTTACCCCATGCTTCTTTACATTCATTCAGGAGTTTATTGTACCATCTTTTCACAATCCATGTAAGAGTCATAGGAAAAATTATTGCTGCAACCAAATAGCTAGGGATACTCCGGACGCTGAAAAGAGATGATAGGTAGAGTACTTCTTCCACATGATTCTGGACATCCTCATTTTCATCTCCTGAAAACTTAAGCTCGCGTAATTCCCGAATAAATCGGTCCGAAATAGAGAATTTTTCTACACTAGAGTCTTGTGTGAAGGCTCGTTCACAGTTCACATTTGGTTGTTCCAAATACGGCTCCATGGTTATTTCTTCGATATTGTTTTCATCAATGACTTCCGGTTCTGCATCAATTTGGTCAGCTTCGTAAAATGAAAAAATGTTATGAATAGGAACCGGAGAGTAAACTTTTTTCGTCCAAAATTGTTTTTCTGGATCATCGAATGGGGTGGCTAAATATGGCCTTGAGCTTCTAGTCTTGAATCCTGACATTAAGAGAAGAAAGAAAGTTAAAAATAGACTTAATAAAAAAAATCATAAATTAACTCCTCGGCAGCGACACCAAAAACTTGATGCAGGTTTTACTGACCAAGCTTTAATATTTATAATTACTCGTTATACCTATGGTCTACCCTAAGGCACTAACGAGTAGTGTACCCGGTCGTGTGTAGTGTAGTATTCGGTAAAACCGAGGCCGTCCCAAGAGGTATGTGTGTGGATTTAAACTAAGTCTAGGTGTCACAGATTTAATATGATTTCGATATAATTAACTACTAAATCAAATAAAGGCGAAAGATGTGATCAATAGAGGAGAGTGGTGCTAACCTAGTTACTCATCTTAATTAGTAGTGTTTACGTCTAATTACTTCCAATTACTTCAGGTGGGGTCAAAGTCACTAGGACAGCATTTGGTCAGTTCGTCCTAACCTATCAGCAAAGGGTCCCACTAGAGTAATCAGGTGCCCCGTCATAAGTCCAGTTTTTTCTGGTCTCCTAAGCCAAGTCATTAAGTACCGCTACATGCTAGATTCATAACAGTGAGTGCCCGGGCGCTAGCAACTTAAACACTCACCCCCTACTTCTTAAGTTCATCCAAACGGTAGGTGATCAGTTGGTCAAATCGCACAAGTAGAAAGGGTCGTCAGTTGGTCATATCTTACCCTTCCCGTCTCAGTCTACTTACTTAGGGTCAGTTGGTCATATCTCCTAAGTAACTAGCCTCTACCTCCATTTAAAACTACTGAAACAAGGGTAGGTACCAATAAACTATGCATGCATACACTTAGAAATAATTATACGGAAGCAATGTAAACGCAAACAAAACAATTAAGGAATCATAACTAGGCCAGCACCTAAAGGTGCTTAGCCGCTCATATTAACTATAACAATCGATTCAATGTTTAATGTTACGAAATACGTGAATTGAAAGTAAAGAAAAGATAAAAAGGTAACGCTTATCGTAGGGTAGTGATTTCTCCCTTGGAGATAGCTCCGTATGCTCCTCTAGATTTGCCATCGACTTCTTCTCACGTTCTCTGAATGTTGTGTGTGAAATGGGATGATTTCAAATGCTAGAAATCGCGGGGTATTTATAGGCCAGATCTGATTACGGCGTGACTAATTATAAGAGTTACGCCGTAACATACAATTCTTTGTAATTTGCACTAATAATGCTGGTTACGGCGTAACTATGGAAGGAGTTACGCCGTATCTACAATAAATCTTGGTTACGTCATAAATTGATGCAAGAGTTACGACGTAGCTTGCAGCGGCGCAAAACCTTATTTGACCTAGTTGGTTACGCCGTAATCTTTAGGAGAGTTACGCCGTAATCTGCTATTAAGTTGGTTTTCTGAGCCACACTTTATTTACGGCATAATGTGAGAGAGGAGTTACGCCGTAACTTCTTCAAAGTGAGCATACTATGATAAATCTTCAATAAACTCTCCAAATCCGCGTCTCTTTAGCTCCAATGCTCGTATTTTACCTGAAATTGAAATATAAAAGAAAACATGCGTAAATCTATAAAAATGATATAATATACGAGCATTATCGGGAGAAATTGACACTTAATATTCAGGATTATTTGATGTTATCAGTCTCCTTCTTTATGAACAACGTCCGTGACTTCCTTTCAGATAATGGACCTTTCGGGCAAGACCTCTACTAGCACTTCTTTTGTGAGGTGGGTGAAGGCCATAGAGGCTAGCTTGCTTAGTGCATCCACCTTCTTGTTTTGATTCCTGCGAACGTGTTGAATGGCATAGGAGTCGAAGCCATCTAGCATTTCTCTTGTTTTGTCCAAGTATTATTTGATGACGGGCTGCCTTGCTTCGTAGGAGCCTTTTACTTGGTTTGCCACCAGTTGAGAATCTACATAGATGGTGAGAGCCTTGACTTCCATATCTCTTGCTAGCCGGAGGCCTGCCAGTAAGGCTTCGTATTCTGCTTCATTGCTGGTAGCTTCAAATTCAAACCGAAGGGCATAGGTATGCTCCTTCCCCTCGGGACTGACCAACATTAGCCCTGCTCCGGAGCCGTTGGAGCTTGATGCTCTGTCTGTGTAAAGCTTTCAATCGTCTTGTATTTCGATGAGCTTAGCCTTAGGTTCTTACTTTTCTTTGCCTGGTTCGGAAGGTGTTTCCGCCAAGAAGTCTGCAAGAATCTGCCTTTTGACAGAGTTTCGACCTTTGAACTCTATCTTGTGCTCCTCAAGCTCAATGGCCCATTTTTGCCACCCTTCCAGACTTTTCAGGCTTCGACAAGATTTGCTTGAGTGGCTTGTCGGTTAAGACTGTGATCGGGTGGGCTTGAAAATATCGTCGGAGCCTTCCTGCTGCGTAGATTAGAGCTAATATGAGCTTCTCTAATGTGGGGTAGTTAATCTCTGCTCCTTGCAAGACCCTACTAACAAAGTAAATGGGGATTTGCCTTTTGTCCCTTTCTACCATTAGGACAACACTAATGCTCTCCATTGAGGATGCTAGATACATGAATAACACTTCGCCTTTAATTGGGGTTGTAAGCGTTGGAAGTATCTCTATGAACTCCTTCATATTTTGGAAGGCGGCTTGCGCATCTTGGCTCCATTGGAAGGTTTTCTTGTCGACGCAGCCTTTAAGTGTCTTAAAAAATGGTAGGGACCTGTCTGCTCCCTTCGACAAGAATCGGTTGAGCGCAGCCAACTTCCCGTTCAAGCTTTGTACGTCCTTTAAACATTTCAGAGCCTGAAGATCCGTGACTGCCTTGACCTTTGAAGGGTTACCTTTGATACCTTGCTTTGTAATTAAATGCCCTAAGAATTGCCCTTCTTCGACAGCAAAAGAGCATTTCTTTGGGTTTAGCTTCATGTTGATTGCCCGAAGTTGCTCGAAGGTCTCTTAGACGTCAAGGAGCAGGTCCTCCTCCATTTTTCTCTTGATCACCATGTCATCAACATAAGCCTCGAGATTTCTGCCTATCTGCTTGCTGAAGGCTTTATCTACGAGTCTTTGGTATGTTGCCCCTGCGTTCTTCAATCCAAAGGGCATCTTCCTGTAACAGTAGACGCCTTTGCTCGTGTAGAAGGCTGTCTTTTCTTCGTCCTCCTTGGCCATATGGATTTGATGATACCCTTTGTAGGCATCTAGGAAACACTTCAGTCGGAAGCCTGCCAAGGACTCTACCTTCCAATCAATTTCCGGCAAGGGGTAGCAGTCCTTCGGGCATGCCTTGTTGATGTCAGTAAAGTCAACACACATGCGCTACCCTCCATCACTTTTCTTTACCATCACTAGGTTGGCCACCCAAGTTTGGTTTTTGACTTCCCTTAGGATGCCTGCTTGTGTCAGCTCATCTATCTCCTTACAGGCAGCAGCATTCCTTTCAGGTGCTAGGCTTCTCCTTTTTTGTTTGATGGGTTCGATGTGCTTTTATTCATTGAGCTTATGTTCAGTGCCGAAGGGCTTTCTGTCAATCACTAGCGTTCTCGGGACTCCTATCATGTCAGAATATGTCCAAGCAAAAACATCAAGGTTAGTTTGTAATAGCTCTGTAAGCTTCGCCTTGAATTTTGCTGGAAGCTGCTTTCCTATCATGACTGTCTGCTCAGGGTAGTTAGGGTTTACTTTTACTCGTTCCTCAGGATCTGCACTGCTTAGAATGGCCATTGGTTCCTCAGGATCTGCACTGCTTAGAATGGCCATTGGAGGCACCTCCGGCCCTTCTTTGACTTTCTTGACACCATATAACCCCTATCTGCTCCATAATTAGAATGAACAGTTCCTACTCTGAAGGGAGTTTGGAACTTGATGGCAGCGTGTATGGTGGAGACTACAATGCCCATTTTTTGCATAGCGGTTCTTCCTATCAGCAAATTGTAAGGAGAATCTGACCTGACTATGATGAAGGTGAGGGTTTTTGTTTTCCTTCTCCGATAGTGATTTCCAAAGGTACCTCTCCGAGGGGCCAAGAATGTTCGCCGGAGAACCCTACAAAGGGTACTTTTGAGTCTACCCTCTGCGAGCGTATCGATGGTTTGAGCTTTAGGAAGCAGTGCTCATAGATGATTTTGCAGGAGACCCACACATTGATGACTACGGGATCAGTTGAAGGTGTTCGCCCTAGAATGGACGGGAACGTTATCTCCCCCACACTTCCCAGCTCTCCATCTGCTTCTTTCCGCTTTAAGGTTGGATCCTGTCTGTGCACCATTAGTATGGAGCTTCTGCAGGGGTAGCTTCTTTCTTGTTCCCCTTCCACTCGCCCAACTGAGTGTCGGAGAACTTGTCCTTCCCCTTTTTGATGCCGTTAACCAGGTGCGCCAATTGGCCGGAGCATATTGCCTCTTCAATTTGCTTCTTCAGCTCTCTGCAGGTGTTAGTGTCATACCCATGGTCTTCGTAAAAGTGGCAGTACTTTGACATTTCCCTGGCTTTATTTCGTGCTGACATGCTAGGAGGTGGGTCGAAGGACTTGGCAGCTTTCTCAGCAGCGAGGATTTCCCTAAGAGATTTGACAAGGTTTGCCAAGAGTCCATGATTCAAGCCTTTGTTGTAGGGAGTGAAGCGGTCTCTGTTCTTCTTCCTGTTCTTGGATCCTTCCCAGGAGGACCCTCTGGAGAACTTGTCAGAGGCCTTTCTTTGCTCAATCGGAGCTCCATTGGCTGCTACTTCCTTGGACTCAATCCAAGTGTATGTCTTTTCCATGAGTGCCTTGTAAGTGGTAGAGAGGTCGGTGGACATAAACTCCACTAGGCTCCGAGTTCGTAAGCCATGTACGAAACCAGAAATCCTTTTGCTCTTCGTGCAACCTCAGAATTTGCAAGGTTTCATCGGTGTACCGTGTGACGAAAGCCCTTGTGCTTTCGCTTTCCCTTTGCTTAATAGTATGCACAGCTAGGTGAGTCTTGGTGTACTTCTTTTGTTGACTGAAGTGCGATCGGAACTTAGCCTTGAGATCATCCAGACTTACTATGCTTCCTACCTTTTGCCCATTCCACCATATTCGAATCTCGGAGAGTGTACGTAAACATGTGGCACGCCACAGGCATAGCCCACTTCTGCATCTTGATAGCGCCTTCGAACAAGTGTAAGAACTTGTCTGGATCGCGTTTCCTATCGTAGGTGCCTATGTGAGTAGGCATCTTCAAACCATCAGGTAGAGGGTAGTCTTCGATCAATTTCACGAAAGGTGTGCAAGCTCCAGAAGCTTCCGCATAGAAAGGGTTGTATGGCGGTGCGTAAAAAGGTGAAGGGTTGTACGGATTATGAGGTGGTTGCGAGAATGCAGCATAGGCTGCAGGAGGTTGGTACGAAGGGTTTCCCCCCATCGGTTGTGTAGGGTGCACATGAAGGTGCCCGTAAGGCATGTGTTGGTAACTCTGGTTGTGGAGAGACCCATTCGGAGGATATACATTATAGGACTGAGTAGGTAGGTAGGGTTTCATGCCTTTAGGTGGTAGTTGGTTTATCCCAGAGTATGGAGGAGGTCCTCCGACACTCGAGACGTATGATGGAGGCATCAGAGCCCCCGCTCCTTCCCTTCCCAAGTGGGCTGCCAGGAGAGGTGGTAAGTTTACCCCTCTGTTTCCTACCGGGTTGCTTCCTCCGTTGGAGTTCTCACCCCTTCTTTCTCCCTGCATTCTTTCCCTTCTTCCCGGATCTCCTCCAGGACCTTCCTCGAAACCCACAGTTCTTCCATTAGGTCTCCTTACGGAAGGAGAACCATTTCGTAGGGCCGAACGCCCCTTGTTGGTTGGTCGAGGCCTTTCATCTACCTCGATTTCCTCATCATATTCCTCGCTGGAATATTCCAATTCCCTCAGCATCTCGGTGTTGCGAACTTGCCTCTTGTGAGCCCTTAGCAAGGACTCTAACGCTTCGAAGTTCTCCTCAACGAAGGCAGGGCTAATTTCTGGAACAGGGTTAGCGGAAGTTGAGGCGTTATGTATGGGAGTGGTTTCTAGGCGAGATCGTGTAGTGAAGGTGGAGGCAGTTATGGGGGCGAGATTATCGGTGTTAGTTGTGGTGAGGGGTACCAGAGTAGAAAAACCTGGTGGAGGTGTATCTTCTCGTCCTGGTTTCATGCCGGAAAAGTAGCGTAATCAGTTAGGGTGTTAAGACTTGGTGATTACGAGACTAATAGTAGCGTGTCCCATGGATGGCGCCACTGATTTTACAATAAATTGCACTACCAGGCTTCAATGGTGATCGAAGGTAAAAGGGGTGTGTGTTCTAGCCAAGATTGTCTTTCGCCTGAGGATAAAAATTACGAAGACACTTGATTGGTGCTAAACAGTCAAGTCTAAAAGACTAAAAACTGCTCAAACACTAATGCAATTAAGATCAGAGGAGTATAGAGTCTCCCCGGGTCGTTATGTCCCAGCGAGCTATGCAATGGATCAATCAACGTCTGGTGATCGAGAAATTTGAATGATAAAGGGAATTGATATTATTATAACTACAGAGATAGCCAACAATTAACAACGGCTAAAATGCAAATGAGAGGAAATTTAAAAAGATAAAATCTATTAAATAAACGCTATCACTATATTTAAAGTGATGAACGTTTAAAACCTAAAACGTACGTTTAAATTAAAATCTACGCGACGTACAAAATAAAAAGTGAAACTAAATCAATATTAACCCTAAAAATATGAAAATGAAGTTTTTACAAACCTAATGATATAAGAAAATATTTAGAAAAATAAAATTATTTTTAAAACTAATTATCTAATTAAAAACTATTTTTAACTATTAATTATTAACCTAAAATACAAGAAATTATGAAACAAAGCTAGAAAAATGAAATTTTGACTTAGAAAAATCTAAAATATCCAAATAGAATTTTCAAAACTATTTTTGTATTTTTTTGATTATTTTTCTATTTTCTAGGAATTAAAAACTATTAAAAACTAATTTAATTACTAAAAATTACCAAATGAACTATGAAAAATATGGAAAATTATTTTTTTTTACTTTTTATATTTATCTAAGCCTAAGAAAAATGAAAACTTATTTTTTTGGACCTTTTCTGAATTTTTTGTATTAAATGCTATTTAAAAAGTGCTAAAAATTAATAAAAATCAAGAAAAATAGTAAAACAGCTAAGAAAAATCTGGAAATTTCAGGAAAACTCTAAAATAATATTAAGAAGCTATGAAAATTGGAAAAACAGGCACTTGTTTGCAAGAAAATGAAACTGATGATTCAAGTGCTTATTGAAATAAGCACTTGATAAGCAAATGAGCAAAACAAGCAACCCACTGATCACAGAAGCAATAATATACTAAATTAACTAGATTTCAACTAAAAACAATAAGCTTTAACCACTGAATAGCAAATTAACACAGATTTGATGTTTTGATGTTATAAGCTAATGACAGATTTAGGTGTCCACTTTAGGCTGATGCACAAGCTTCAAATTAAGCTCAAAATGAAAATCACCAATTGGAACTTGGAAAAGACCTGGTTGAGAGTATTTAAGCCAAAAATCAGACCATGATAAGCTCTTTTGAGCCCTATGCACTTGCTGCACAAACTGAGAAAATCTCAGCTAATGCTGAGACAGGGGAGCAGGGCAACTGGCCCTTACTTTGAGCTTGTACACAAGCTTATCCAGAAAGCTTAAGCCTAAAACAGATACTAGGTCTTAAAGATCACCTATTAAACTACTTGTAAACCAAAAATCAGTACCTAAAAAGCTTTAATGAATCCTGTGCAACTGCTGCACTTTCTGCATAAATCCAATTTTTACACCATTTTTGACTTTTTAAAACAGATACACAGTTTGACTTTTTTGAGTTTTAAACCTGATTTGAGGACTGATAATGTTGTATTATGATGGAATGAAGCTATTACAACCTTTGTTATTGATTTCTAAACACAAAATGATGATTTGCTTTTTTAAAAATCCAACAGTGAACAAGTGAGACAGTTTTAAAAGAACTTTTGACTTTTATGGTGTTGCAGACACAAACTAAGACTCAAATGAGTTTATTTGGAGTTAACAAACATGCACCAACAGATTTGAGCCACTGAACTAGCTTCTAATGCAGTTGGAGTCTCAAATCCAAACACCCTCTTAACTATTGATTTGCAAACTAAACTGATACTAATGACTGAGCAGGCTTGTAATAATGATCAAACTCATTTTAAATGACTTGAATACTGCTATTAGAACAAGTTTCAACAGATTATAACTACACATGTATGATATGCAAGAATTTGAGAAAATCACTTACAAAAGTCCACAACCACAATGGTTAGCCATTACTGAAACAATGGACCACTAACCTATCCAAACCCCTACCCTAGCTCAATATCAACCCACATCCAGCACTGCTTCACCATTTGACCAATTCCATTGCCTTATTGACCCTGTTTGACTTTCTTTGACCAAAGTCCCAACTTGCTAGAAACTACAATGTAAGCTTGTAGAAAGCTATGTGAAGCTTGTATAAGCTTATTAATACTGAGAAATGAGCTTTTTGAAGCTTATAAACAAGACTTAGACTTGGAATTTTTCAACAGTGAACATAAACTGAAAATTATAACTTTAAACTGAAATTGGTACTTGGATTGAGTTTTAATACACTTGAACACTTTAAGTTAACACAATTTAACAAAAGATTACAAGTTTGATACTAAACTAAGGCTTTTACATAAAAAACGACATTAAAATAAAAATAAAAATTAGTAGACTATCTTTCTTGCTTCCTTTTTCCTTTCTTTTATATCCAAACTCCTTGTATCTCTCCTCTGAATGTTTCCCAACAATTCTTAGCCATTGGATGGCTTAAAACCATCCTGGCCGTTTAAACATCTTTTTGGCGCCATTTTTCCTTTTGACAGTTGGAGAGTTGAGATGGTGGTCATTAAATGCTTTTGGAGTTTGGTGGAGGTGGGGGGAACAAGGAGAAGATATTGTGAGCTGGGTGGGTGGAATGGTGAGAGGATTTGCAGACAGGGGGGAGGGAAAACAGGAGAAGGGATGGCGGGTTGGGTATTTGTTTGACTGGTTTGACCAGATATTATAAAGGGGGTCCAAATTGCATATTGACAGGGGTCACTTGGGATTAAGGCAGGGGCCATTTGGTTTGACAAGGGTCCAAGGGGGTTTTGAAAGGTTTAAATCACAAGGACCTTAGTTGTAATTTCTGAAAATGCAAGGACTACTGCTGCCATTTTATAAAAGATGTTCCAAGGACTGAAAATGACAATCTTAAAAAGTGCAAGGACCAATTTTGCCATTTTCCAATTTTCCAGGGGCCAATATTGCCAATTTTCAAACTTGGAGGACCATTTTTGTAATTTTCTCAAACTTTTGATATTTTTCACCAAAGGACTAAATTTGACAATTTTTGATTTAAAAAGGACCTTTGGTGATTTTTGCTTTTGAAATTATGGCTCAGGGACTATTTTTGACAATTTATGAAACTTGGGGGACTGAAACTGCAATTTTTGCAAATTTGATATGTTTTTCATCTGATTTTGATATTTTTGCATTTGAAACACATAAAACACTGATTTGTGATATTTTGATCATTTTGATGTGTTTCTGAGTGTTTTCAGATGAATTTGCAGTTTATTTTGTACAAAAATGATGAGTATTTACACACTCATCAATCCCCCACACTGAGATATTGCTAGTCCCTAGCAATGATTTGAGAAAACATAATGGATTTTAATCTCTTTACCAAAAGCCATTACTTCTGGAGTAGCCAAATGTTTTAGTTCAAGTAAGAACCATGGTACACCGATAACCATGTGATTTTGAGCAAACCACCAGCTTTCAACGGATTTGATTTTGTCTTTACCAGAAGCCGTACCCTTCTGGACTAGCCAACTCTTAGATAAATTATCAACATTATCTTTGGTGAGCTGATTACCAATTATGGTTTTTCCACTGCCTTTACCACAAGCCATAATCTTGCGGGCTAGCCAACTCTTCACTTTTTAGGATATGGTGAGCTGAATACCATACAATTTTGGGCAAATTGCAAGCCATATAAACGGATTTGAGAAATCTTTACCAAGAGCCGTTTGCTCCTGGATTAGCCAATCCTTTAGTCTTACAGACATGGCGGACTGATAACCAGATGAGAAAGTGTAGAACACTTACTCCAAAAAAAAATTTTTTGGCCAAAAACGGGGGGATTAGGCGGTATAATTACATGATAAAATTCGTGAGAATCCCCCCCACACTTAGAAATGAATATTGCCCTCAATATTCAAAGTACCGGCGGTTATGCCGAAACAAAGAACGTGAAAGGGAAATACTAAGGCCGTTATTTAGAAAGAAGATTTTTTTTTTTTTTTTTTTTTTTATGAAACATGTGGGCAACCCCCCCACACTAGGGTGGTAGAAAGAGGTAAGAAGACAGAAATATGGGTGAGAACCCATATGGCATGCTACTGTTTTTGATTACCGAGTCGCTAGCTTGACTCGATCCCCGCATTCATTGGTTCATGGGGAAAGTTTGTAAGTCCGGGACAACCATGGATGGAATGTCCTCTCCAAAGTAATGCTTCACTCGATGACCATTCACTTTAAAATTAGGACCATCGGGTTGAGATAACTCAATGGTGCCATAAGGATAAACCTTGGCGATAGTAAATGGACCAGACCAGCGGGATTTGAGCTTTCCCGAGAAAATCTTCAATCTTGAGTTGAAAAGAAGGACTCGATCACCAACGTTGAAAATGCGGTTTTTGATTTTTGAGTCATGAATCTTCTTTGTCTTTTGTTTATAGATCAAAGAGTTCTCGTAAGCTTGATCACGGAGTTCATTTAATTCATTCATTTGAACTTTCCGGTGATCACCCGCTGTCTGAATATCAAAGTTAGCATGCTTCAAGGCCCAGTATGCCTTGTGCTCGAGCTCAACTGGTAGATGACACGTCTTCCCGTACACCAGCTTGTATGGAGTGCACCCGATGGGTGTTTTGTAAGCTGTACGGAAGGCCCAGAGTGCGTCATCTAGCTTATCCGACCAAGAGGCACGGTTTTCACCAACCGTCCTCTCCAGAATTCTTTTTATCCCCCGGTTAGAGACTTCCACTTGCCCACTTGTTTGTGGGTGGTACGCAGTAGAGGTACGGTGAGTTACACCATACTTTTGCATGACTCTTGCAAATTGGTCATTGCAGAAATGCGTACCACGATCACTGATGATGGCTCGTGGAGTTCCAAACCTAGCAAAGAGAGATTTCAAGAATTTCACAACAACTCGGGCATCGTTGGTGGGTAAAGCTTTAGCTTCGACCCATTTTGACAAGTAGTCAACGGCCACGAGTATGTATTTGTTACCATGAGAAGAAGGAAACGGCCCCATAAAGTCAATGCCCCAGATGTCAAAAATCTCACACACTTGAATGGCGTTTTTCGGCATTTCATTCCTTTGTGAGATATTCCCGTGACGCTGACAAGCGTCACAGGTTTTGACGAATTCATGGACATCCTTGTAGATTGTGGGCCAATAGAATCCGGAATCAAACACCTTTTTGGCGGTGTAGTTAGGGCTATGATGTCCCCCAGTAGGTCCAGAATGGCAAGCTTTGAGAATGTCAATAGCTTCCTGACCATACACACATCGCCGGATGACTTGATCCGCACAAATTTTAAACAAGTAGGGGTCGTCCCAGAAATAATGTTTCACATCTTTAAAGAATTTATTTTTCTGTTGGGACGACATCCCTTTCACCACAAAATTACCCGCATGGTAATTTGCAAAGTCAGCAAACCATGGGGTAGAAGAATCTCCGCGAAAAGAAACCACATTGAGTGTTTCGAGAGGAAATGTTTCATTAATTTCCTTTTTCTCGAACACATTTTGGTGAGGGTTCTCTAATCGGGATAGATGATCAGCAGCCAGGTTCTCAGCTCCTTTTTTATCACGAATGATGATATCAAATTCTTGTAGGAGGAGAACCCAACGGAGCAATCTCGGCTTTGCATCTTGTTTTGCAAAGAGATATTTGAGGGCCGAGTGATCCGTATACACCACGCATTTGGTCAAGATAAGATATGGCCGAAATTTCTCAAACGCATACACCACCGCTAATAATTCTTTTTCTGTAGTGGTGTAATGAGTCTGAGCTTCAGTCATAGTTTTGCTCGCGTAGTGGATTGGCTGGAAATGCTTGGTTTTGCGTTGCCCCAAGACTGCACCGATTGCAAAATCACTTGCATCGCACATGAGCTCGAAGGGTAAATCCCAGTCGGGGGCAACTAGAATGGGTGCTTCCGTAAGCTTTTTCTTAAGTGTTTCAAAAGCTTCGATGCACTCAGGAGAGAAGATGAAAGGAGCATCTTTTTCGAGTAGATGGGTCATAGGCCGAGCGATTTTTGAGAAATCTTGAATAAATCTACGATAAAACCCGGCATGACCAAGAAAACTCCTAACACCTTTAACAGTAGTAGGATGAGGTAGTTTAGCAATGACATCAACTTTTGCTCTATCAACCTCAATCCCATTCTTAGAAATCTTATGGCCAAGGACAATGCCCTCTTTGACCATAAAGTGGCTCTTCTCCCAGTTTAGACAGAGATTGGTGTCTTCACACCTTTTAAGCATTTTGTCTAGATGGGAGAGACAAGTCTGAAATGAGTCCCCGATGACCGAGAAGTCATCCATAAACACCTCCATAGTTTCCCCGATCATGTCGTGGAAAATGGCCATCATACATCTTTGGAACGTGCCAGGAGCATTGCATAAGCCAAAAGGCATACGTCTGTAGGCAAACGTCCCGTATGGGCAGGTGAATGTGGTTTTTTCTTGATCCAGCGGATCAATGGGGATCTGAAAGTAACCCGAGAAACCATCAAGGAAACAATAGTACTCGTTCCCTGCTAATCTCTCAAGCATCTGGTCCATGAAGGGTAGAGGAAAATGGTCTTTACGGGTGGCTTCGTTTAACTTTCGATAGTCAATACATACACGCCATCCCGTAACCAATCGAGTTGGAATTAACTCGTTTTCTTCATTCGTGACAACAGTAATGCCACCCTTTTTTGGAACGCAATGAATTGGGCTAACCCAAGGACTATCAGAGATCGGGTAAATCAGGCCGGCATCAAGAAGTTTGAGAACCTCTTGTTTGATAACCTCATGAATCTTAGGATTCACCCTTCTCTGACTTTGGACTGCTGGCTTGAAGTCATCCTCCATTAAGATTTTGTGAGTACAAAACTCAGGGTTGATACCCTTAATATCGGAGAGTTTCCAAGCAATTGCTTGCTTGTGTGACTTCAAGACCTTTATGAGAGCAGTTTTCTCCTCCTCGGTTAAGTCTTTAGCAATAATGACGGGTAATTTATCATCACCCTCCAAGAATGCATACTCAAGATGAGGAGGTAGGTCCTTTAGTTCAACCTCGGGAAATTCTTCAGTAGATGATTGCACTGATTTGATTTCCTCGATTGAGATTTCCTTCGGAGGGAGTGAAGATAATGGATCTTCATTAAGCAATTGCTCAAGATAGAGAATATCCCCCTCCGAATCATAAACACCATCAATCCCAGGCGGAATTGATTCATCAGTAGCCAGAAATTCATCGATCTCTTCCAGAAGGAAGTCACCTCTCTCAAACGGAGTGAGAGAGGGGGAAGAGTCGGTAATGATAGGTTGAGAAGATGTGGTGGAATCACCACCCACAGAATTATGAAGATAACCAAGAAACTCTTGAGAGTACTCCTCTGAAGCAATATCAATTAAATCGACTCGATTAATTGATTCAGTATCATAATTTGAGGAGTACCTTGAAGTTTGATCGAGGTTAAAGGTAACAGCTTCATTACCCACACGTAGAGTGATCTCTTGCTCAAATACATCGATAAGAGCACGGCCCGTCCTCAGGAATCCCCGTCCAACAATGAGGGGAACTCGAGGATCAGCATCGAAATCAAAAACAACGAAGTCAGCTGGAAAATGGAACTTTCCTACTTTCACGAATACATCCTCGGCAATGCCAAGGGGACGCGAGATAGAACGATCTGCAAGCTCAAGAGTCATGCAGGTAGGAATAAGTTCCGGAAGAGAAAGCTTCTTCCACACTGAATACGGCATCAGATTGATGCTTGCACCAAGATCGGCAAGGGCAAAGCATTCAATCATCCCAGGAAAAACACAAGGTAGAAGAAATTTTCCGGGATCTCCAAGCTTCTCGGGAAGCTTCTTTAACAAGACAGCTGAGCAATTCTCATTCAAAGGAGTCTTAGCCATTTCAAATAGCTTTTCTTTGTTGCTCAGCATATGTTTCAGAGTAGATGCAAACTTTGGCATTAACATGATGGCATCCGCGAAGCTTATGTCAAAGTGAAGTTCTTGGAAAATCTGAAAGAATTTTTCCATCTGATGACTAGCTTTCTCGCGGAGCTTTTGCTCATGTAACCGTGAGGGATAAGGAATAGAAGTTTTGGATTTATGATTCTCAACAGGAGCTATAGGAGGTTCAAAAACAACTCCTTGATTCGACTTGGGTTTCTGGACCACTTGAGGTTGGACTACCGAAGGTGGGACGTGTGCGGTACCTCGTGGGGTTGAATAATGCACCTTATCCGTTGTTTCCTTGGTAACTTGACTTATTGCCACAGGTGGAGGAGGCATTGGAGTCATAGGTCCATTGTGTGTCGGAGGTTCACTTTCCACTACCTTTGGGAGAGAAGAAGAAGAAGAGGTAGTAGGAATAGCGGGTCCAGCATAAGAAGCACCACTTCTGGTTGTGATCGCCTTTGCATCGCCCCTCGGATTAGCGATCGTGTTGCTAGGTAGAGTACCTGAGCCCGAGGGTCGATCATTTAAAGACTTCTTGATGTCAGAAATCTGGCTAACCAACAACCGATTCATTTCCTCTTGGGATTTCATGAATTGCTTCAACAAATCATCAGATGATGGTCCAGTTGGAACAATAGCTTGAGTTTGCACAGGGAAATTCTGGCCTCTATTGTTAGGATTAGGGCCTTGATTCTGAAAATTCCCTTGATTGTTTGTATGAAAATACCCTGGGTTGAAATTTCCCTGACCTGGGTTTCTATTGTAATTTCCTTGATGTTGGAAATTTTGATTCTGATTTTGAAAACCGTTGTTTGGATTGAAATGACCTTGGTTTTGAAAACCTTGGTTTGGTCTATTCTGATTCTGATTACGGTTTTGGTTTTGATTGAAACCGGGAGGTCCAGAGTAGTGGTTAGGACGGTGGTTCGGGTCTACAGGAGCACGATATTGACTGCCTCCTTGATTAGACATTCCGCCCACAGCATTGGCTTCAAAAGGGTTACCATCGGTGGCCATACAGTTATAATAAGCATGGGGGCCACCACAGGTAACACAGACTTCCACTTTCTTAACTTCAGCAGGAGGTGAAGTTTGTGGAAAAGAGACTTTCTTCTGATTGGAGAGAACCAAAGCTTGGATAGCTTCCGTGAGTTTGTCAATCTTAGCATCGGTGCTAGACTGACTCACGGGCGATGAAGAAGAAGAAGGTCCAACACTGACTTGAGAAACAACCGGCTTGCTTCGTGCAGTGCGGACTTTAGACTTGTTTTCGATTATCGCTAAAGCTTCTTTGACAGTTTTGCTTAGGAAATTTCCTCCCGCGGAGGAATTGAGAGAATCTTGATCAGATTGACTCACTCCATTGTAGAAAGTATCGAGTTGCATCAACTCGGAGAAACCGTGGTGAGGACACTTGCGAAGCAATTCCTTGAAACGATCCCACGATTCACTGAAGGATTCATCAAACTTCTGAGTGAACTTGATGATTTCATTTTTAAGACTCGTGGTCTTGGAAGGTGGATAGAATTCATTCACAAATTTCTTCACCAGATCTTCCCATGTCTCTATTGATTTAGGGGGTTGTTTTTCAAGCCAAATCCGGGCTTGCCCCTCAAGAGAAAACGGGAACAGAAGAAGCTTAACAGCATCAGAAGGGACATTCTTATACTTGATGGTAGATGCAATCTTGTTAAACCATCTTATATGAGCATGAGGATCATCCCGCTCAAAACCGTAGAACTGATTTGAAGTTACAAGATTCAGTAACCCGGTCTTGAGTTCAAAATTTTCAGCCACGATGGCTGGTACAACGATAGCATCTCCATACCCGTCGATGGGTGCCTGGAGAAGCTCGCACATAGGAATCTCATCCGCCATGATAACGGGAGGAGTGCGAACAGTCCGGATCTCAGATCCGACTGATGGAGCAGAAAGTCTGCGAACACGCCTTCTTGGAATCTTGACAAGCTCACGAAATGGGCTTACAGATCTAGAAGAGCGAGTGCGCATACACTAGAGTTAACTCTAAGGAAACTCAGAGTTAAGGAGAGAAATGGAATTATGAAAATCTTTCACATGAGAATGAGAATTATGAAGACGTTTTATAAAAATCAGGTGAGAAGAATCTTGATAGGTTTTCTGGTTCTGAAACGTCGATATCACAACAAAATCAATTAACACAAAATCGAGGCAAAACAACAGTGAACTTAACCAATAATCCAAGATGAATGGCTTCTTTGAAAAAGGTACACCAATCACAAGGACACAAAGGCAAGTTTTATATCTTTAGTTCGGGAACTTATTATGGTCGCACCCCCAGTTAGGTAGTGCACTGCCTTGGTTTACGGTGGTAATCTTTTAAGTTGTTATTATTAAAGAAAACGACGATTCTTTTTGTATATTTATTTTTGATACATATATAGAAACAAAAGGAAAATATTTTTGTGTTTTATACGTTTTTGGCTGTTTTTGGGTTTTTGGATTTTTTAGAAGAAAATATGGATATATATATATATATAGATAGATATGGATGATATAAACAAATGAGTGAGGATTCAAACAACTAATCTGCTAAAACGGAAGATAGATCAGCACAGCTCCCCGGCAGCGGCGCCAAAATTTGATTGGTGCTAAACAGTCAAGTCTAAAAGACTAAAAACTGCTCAAACACTAATGCAATTAAGATCAGAGGAGTATAGAGTCTCCCCGGGTCGTTATGTCCCAGCGAGCTATGCAATGGATCAATCAACGTCTAGTGATCGAGAAATTTGAATGATAAAGGGAATTGATATTATTATAACTACAGAGATAGCCAACAATTAACAACGGCTAAAATGCAAATGAGAGGAAATTTAAAAAGATAAAATCTATTAAATAAATGCTATCACTATATTTAAAGTGATGAACGTTTAAAACCTAAAATGTACGTTTAAATTAAAATCTACGCGACGTACAAAATAAAAAGTGAAACTAAATCAATATTAACCCTAAAAATATGAAAATGAAGTTTTTACAAACCTAATGATATAAGAAAATATTTAGAAAAATAAAATTATTTTTAAAACTAATTATCTAATTAAAAACTATTTTTAACTATTAATTATTAACCTAAAATACAAGAAATTATGAAACAAAGCTAGAAAAATGAAATTTTGACTTAGAAAAATCTAAAATATCCAAATAGAATTTTCAAAACTATTTTTGTATTTTTTTGATTATTTTTCTATTTTCTAGGAATTAAAAACTATTAAAAACTAATTTAATTACTAAAAATTACCAAATGAACTATGAAAAATATGGAAAATTATTTTTTTTTACTTTTTATATTTATGTAAGCCTAAGAAAAATGAAAACTTATTTTTTTGGACCTTTTCTGAATTTTTTGTATTAAATGCTATTTAAAAAGTGCTAAAAATTAATAAAAATCAAGAAAAATAGTAAAACAGCTAAGAAAAATCTGGAAATTTCAGGAAAACTCTAAAATAATATTAAGAAGCTATGAAAATTGGAAAAACAGGCACTTGTTTGCAAGAAAATGAAACTGATGATTCAAGTGCTTATTGAAATAAGCACTTGATAAGCAAATGAGCAAAACAAGCAACCCACTGATCACAGAAGCAATAATATACTAAATTAACTAGATTTCAACTAAAAACAATAAGCTTTAACCACTGAATAGCAAATTAACACAGATTTGATGTTTTGATGTTATAAGCTAATGACAGATTTAGGTGTCCACTTTAGGCTGATGCACAAGCTTCAAATTAAGCTCAAAATGAAAATCACCAATTGGAACTTGGAAAAGACCTGGTTGAGAGTATTTAAGCCAAAAATCAGACCATGATAAGCTCTTTTGAGCCCTATGCACTTGCTGCACAAACTGAGAAAATCTCAGCTAATGCTGAGACAGGGGAGCAGGGCAACTGGCCCTTACTTTGAGCTTGTACACAAGCTTATCCAGAAAGCTTAAGCCTAAAACAGATACTAGGTCTTAAAGATCACCTATTAAACTACTTGTAAACCAAAAATCAGTACCTAAAAAGCTTTAATGAATCCTGTGCAACTGCTGCACTTTCTGCATAAATCCAATTTTTACACCATTTTTGACTTTTTAAAACAGATACACAGTTTGACTTTTTTGAGTTTTAAACCTGATTTGAGGACTGATAATGTTGTATTATGATGGAATGAAGCTATTACAACCTTTGTTATTGATTTCTAAACACAAAATGATGATTTGCTTTTTTAAAAATCCAACAGTGAACAAGTGAGACAGTTTTAAAAGAACTTTTGACTTTTATGGTGTTGCAGACACAAACTAAGACTCAAATGAGTTTATTTGGAGTTAACAAACATGCACCAACAGATTTGAGCCACTGAACTAGCTTCTAATGCAGTTGGAGTCTCAAATCCAAACACCCTCTTAACTATTGATTTGCAAACTAAACTGATACTAATGACTGAGCAGGCTTGTAATAATGATCAAACTCATTTTAAATGACTTGAATACTGCTATTAGAACAAGTTTCAACAGATTATAACTACACATGTATGATATGCAAGAATTTGAGAAAATCACTTACAAAAGTCCACAACCACAATGGTTAGCCATTACTGAAACAATGGACCACTAACCTATCCAAACCCCTACCCTAGCTCAATATCAACCCACATCCAGCACTGCTTCACCATTTGACCAATTCCATTGCCTTATTGACCCTGTTTGACTTTCTTTGACCAAAGTCCCAACTTGCTAGAAACTACAATGTAAGCTTGTAGAAAGCTATGTGAAGCTTGTATAAGCTTATTAATACTGAGAAATGAGCTTTTTGAAGCTTATAAACAAGACTTAGACTTGGAATTTTTCAACAGTGAACATAAACTGAAAATTATAACTTTAAACTGAAATTGGTACTTGGATTGAGTTTTAATACACTTGAACACTTTAAGTTAACACAATTTAACAAAAGATTACAAGTTTGATACTAAACTAAGGCTTTTACATAAAAAACGACATTAAAATAAAAATAAAAATTAGTAGACTATCTTTCTTGCTTCCTTTTTCCTTTCTTTTATATCCAAACTCCTTGTATCTCTCCTCTGAATGTTTCCCAACAATTCTTAGCCATTGGATGGCTTAAAACCATCCTGGCCGTTTAAACATCTTTTTGGCGCCATTTTTCCTTTTGACAGTTGGAGAGTTGAGATGGTGGTCATTAAATGCTTTTGGAGTTTGGTGGAGGTGGGGGGAACAAGAAGAAGATATTGTGAGCTGGGTGGGTGGAATGGTGAGAGGATTTGCAGACAGGGGGGAGGGAAAACAGGAGAAGGGATGGCGGGTTGGGTATTTGTTTGACTGGTTTGACCAGATATTATAAAGGGGGTCCAAATTGCATATTGACAGGGGTCACTTGGGATTAAGGCAGGGGCCATTTGGTTTGACAAGGGTCCAAGGGGGTTTTGAAAGGTTTAAATCACAAGGACCTTAGTTGTAATTTCTGAAAATGCAAGGACTACTGCTGCCATTTTATAAAAGATGTTCCAAGGACTGAAAATGAAAATCTTAAAAAGTGCAAGGACCAATTTTGCCATTTTCCAGGGGCCAATATTGCCAATTTTTAAACTTGGAGGACCATTTTTGTAATTTTCTCAAACTTTTGATATTTTTCACCAAAGGACTAAATTTGACAATTTTTGATTTAAAAAGGACCTTTGGTGATTTTTGCTTTTGAAATTATGGCTCAGGGACTATTTTTGACAATTTATGAAACTTGGGGGACTGAAACTGCAATTTTTGCAAATTTGATATGTTTTTCATCTGATTTTGATATTTTTGCATTTGAAACACATAAAACACTGATTTGTGATATTTTGATCATTTTGATGTGTTTCTGAGTGTTTTCAGATGAATTTGCAGTTTATTTTGTACAAAAATGATGAGTATTTACACACTCATCAACACTACATTAAGTGATTACGCAGGGGTTGGACCCTGCGAACCACCTTCGGCGTGAGAGTAAGTATGAATTATGGTGATGTAAATAAGTTTGAGTGAAGAGTAAAGTGTTAAGTGAGCTTACCATAATCTTAATCCCGTCCTACCTATTTATAGTGAAGGAAATAGGCTTGAGGGCACCTCTGCGCAAATATCGGAGAACATGGGGGGCGTCCCATGTTTTTGGGTAATCGCTACGACTTTGTGACCCACGTTCTCAAACTTGGTGGGAAAGCCAGGAAAGATAGGGATATCATGGGTTTAACCAAGTTAGGATAGTCATGCGTCCCTTGTTCCCTCGTCAACCGTACCCCGAAGGGCTTCAGGGCTTCGAGTGACGAATTCCCCGTAGGTAACCTTCGTGTGCACGAATGGTTTGACGCCAACGAACATTCGGGAGAACTAACTTGGGCCTTCGTACAGAAGGGCTTTGACATAGTTCGAAGGGGTGTCCTTCAACATGTTCGGAGGTACATCATCACCAGCCACTGAAATTATTGAACAACTTTCATTGATGGGGTATAGACATGACAACACTTTTAATTTTAAGAAAACCCATTTTCCCCACAATGGAGGTTTCTCATTTATACCCTCAGTCATTCTTTGAGTTACAAAAGGACTGGTTGGGATGCATTCCCCACTAATATAGCCACAGCCTTGATCTGCCTTGCAACAGGCATGGTATTCAATTTTTCAAACTATATTTTTGAGGGTATGATTAAAAATGCTGGTAATGAAAATAAATTTATGATGTATCCCAGGTTTATTTAATTATTTTTTGATCTTCAAAACAAAACTTGCAGTCTCACAAAAATGTTTATCCACCCAAAATCCTGACATCCAAAAGTTTTCTCAAATATGTCAAGGGATGTGAAGGGGTATAGTGGGACTATAGTGCCTTTGTTTTCTCACATGTTGCTTACAGAGGGTGAAGGACCATCAAGCACAGATGGCTCCCAACACACACCCACATATGGTGATCACTCAGCCACACATCAACAGTCATCAACCAGTAGGCATACCAGACCGGAGGGTGGGACAACTCAGGCCCATTCTCCTCCTCAAACTGAACCAGATGAGCCTATCTCAGGTGATGAAGGAGATAAAATGGTTAGGGCTGCCACTACTCAACCAGGCTTAGAAGGTGGTGAGGCCAGTGGTAACATAAGACCTAACCCATGCCAACACCTAGTGAGCCAGCCTCACAGTGTGGACCCAGGCAAAGGCTTAAAAGGGGGTTGCATCTGCTCAGGCTAAGCCTGGGAGTGCAACTCAATTGCCCAAATGACCCACCTCTCTCAGCAGGTCACACAGCTGGAAGTAGTGAGGGAAACTTGACACTAAAGGTATGACAGAATTGTACAGGTTTCTTTGTTAAAAGGTGAACAGGCTGGAAGCTGCTTTGGAGGAGACCAAGAAAAATGCCTCCAAAGTACATACCAAAATGCTGCTCAGAATGAAAAGATTGGAGCATCAAGTTAAATTTCTTTCAAAGACTACTGCAGCAATCACTCCAGCCACTGCATCACAGAAAAGGAATACCAAGTTCATGATCTCTGGTACTTCCAGTGAGGATTCTGCCAAATAGGGGAGGAGTTCAGACATTCAGGCAAGACAAGATTTTGGTCAATGGCATGGTGGTGCATTTGAAAGTCCCTTTTATGAAGAAGAAGAAGAGGAGGTTCAGATTTAGGTTGATATTGAGGCCAAGAAAGACACAGAAGAAGTACTTAGTACTCTTACAAGCACTATCAGTACTATCCCAGTTAGTATTGTTAGTGTTGTAGTTAGTACTGTTAGTACTATGGTTAGTACTCCTGAAGTTCCACAATCAGTACTATCTCCCATATTCCAAGTAGCTGCAGAACTACAATAGATATCAACTACAGAGGCTACAACCATCACTATCACACCACATGAAGACAGAAATAAGGAAGAAAGAGAGAAACATGTTGTTCTGGGACTACAAAGCCTAAGAAAAATTTTCCTATTTCACCTGTCTACAAGAAGCCTCTAGTCCTCTATTTAAGAAAGAAGCCCAAGTCAGCATCCAAACCTAAGGAAAAAGGAGTTATGATTAAAGAAGGAGGTATCTTTGAAGCAACCTCTTCAGCTCCAAAGATTGATCCCAAAGATAAAGGCAAGGGTATTCTAGAAGAGGAACCAAAGAAGAAAAAGTTGTCTAAAGCTGAATTAGATAGGCACAATGAAGAGGCAGCAAAGAAACTTACAGAACAGTGGGATGAAGAAGATAGACAAAGGGAAGCTGCTAATAAGAACAACCAGAAGATGCCTAAGTTGGAAGAAGAGTGGTAGATATGGGATGAATTAAGAGCAAGAATAGATGCTGCAAAGGAAGTACAAGAAAAGTTGCAACATGATGAAGGATCAAGCATCAATAAAGTGGCTCTACTGTTCAGTGAAATTCTTGCAAGAAGACAGAGCCAGTTTAGACAACAAAGGGAGCTAGAGAAGCTGCAAAGACCTCCCACCAAGAGTCAGCAAAAGATGTACATGGTCAAGTATATCAAGTATCAAGGTGAAGACAAGAGGACTCAGAAGCAGTTGAGTCATCTATCTTGGGAGACTCTGCAAAAGATGGTTGACATGATCCAGATGAGCATGCTTAACTTCAAACCTATTCAACCAGATGATGTTCTTGAAATATCACAGCCCATAGGAAGCTATAAAAGACCATCTGAAGAAGGTGATTCCTAATCTGCTCCAAAAAGGCTAAAATCCTCAGATCAAGATGATGATGGACTGACTGAAGAGGAATTTAATAGGATGATGCTGATTGAAGCTCCTGAAGAGGCATTGTACTCAGAACCCATCAACACTAGGTATCCAATCATAAACTGGGATATCTACACTGAGGAAGGAAAAAGATATTGGAGGATTCACAGAGCTGGAGGAAGAACCAGTGCATATCTATAATTGGTAGACTTGTTTGCAATCATTGACAGAGAAGATTTGCTGAAGCTATGGGAATTAGTCAGAAACAGGTTCAAGAATAGAGATACAGATAATGATAAGGATGTGGATCTCTTACATGAACTTCAAAACAGCTTTGAACCTGATCCAACAAGAGCACAATGGAAGTTTCAATCTGGTGATGAAGAGCTCAGTTGGACTCTGCTGGATTCTTATGGACTGCATCTAGTGACTACTTGCAATGGAACAGACATCTACATGCTTGTTGAAAGAACATATCCACTTGCACTTGGGACACTTTTACAAATGTTGGATGCAGGTCTAAGAATGGGCAATGCGATTGAAATGGCCAAAGAGTTGCTGATAAAGATTTTTGATCAAGCTGGAAGACCTAGCAGAAGAAAGTGATGTTTGGAAGAATCCTCTAAGACTGAAGAAACTTGTGATTCAGAAACCCAATCACAAGTTTAGGGGAGGATTGTTGGGACATTCACATGTTCAGTTAATACTTTTAGCTTTAGAAGTTAGTACTGATAGTGATAATACTAGTTAGTACTAATAGTGTAGAAGTTACTACTGATAGTGTTATAGTTAGTAGTGTTCTATGTATGGAATGTCGTGTATATTTTGTAATAGCATATCTTCTATTCCTATAGAAGATATGATACGTTTAATGCATAGTTATCTCTGTAAAGGATCTCCTTAGTGTATAAAAGGAGATCCTAGCTAGGTCATAATATATCTCTTACACACACTAGCATTTCCCTTACCCTAGTCGTCTTAAGTAAAGCTTCAAGGTTGTATACCCTAGTACTAGGAGAGTACTCGTATTATTGATTAATAATATTGAAGCATTGGTGTTACATTATGTGTTTACTTTAATCTTCTAAGTGCATTCAAGTAGATTTCGCATACTTGTGTGTATTCATAACAAAGTTTCTCTTTGTTGTTTTGGAACCATCCAAGGCAACTACCCATTTAAAAGCTAAGTGTTCTAGATCCAAGGTTTGGGACTTCACATCGTTGTATCTATCCCAAGCTTAATACAATGTTTCATCGTCATCTTGTTTGAAATTATGGATCTCCATGAGCTGATTAGATATCTTTAAAGGAGGACAATATCTCTGGATAAAATGCGTTTTTAGGAGAGCCTATGTATCAACTGCCCCGGCTGGCAATCTTTCAATCCATCTTCTTGCTCCCCCAGTAAGAGTCATGGGGAACACACAGAGCATAACAACGTCATGAGAAACACCAGGAATGTTGAAAAGGCTTGCGATGTACAAGACATTCTCAACGTGTTCATACGCATCTTCGTCCCTGTTTCTCGAGAAAGGGTTAGCACGTAACTCCCTCATAAACTGCTCTTTAATCTCGAAATGGACATTAGCTCCAATTGCCGGCCTTACGAGACCCGGCCTTTGTTCTTCCCTTGTCAACGCCAAATATTCCTCAAAAGTGAGGTCATGAATGTTAACAACTTTCATGGTACCTGAAACTTGAAAAGAAACCGTGAGAAATTGAAAAAATTCAAAACAAAACAAAAATAAAAGACTTAACGAAAATCCTAATATAACTCCCCGGCAGCGGCGCCAAAAACTTGATGCAGGTTTTACTGACCAGGTTTTAATATTTATAAGTGTCTCGTTTACCTATGGTATACCTTATGCACTAACGGGCAGTGTACCCGATCGTGTGTAGTGTAGTAATCGGTAAAACCGAGGTCGTCCCAAGAGCTATGTGAGCGGATTCTTATTAAGTCTAGGTGTCACTGGTTTTAATGGTTTTAAGGTTTGAAATGATTAATTAACTAATAAGACAGGAAATGAAAGAAAGCAAATAAAGGTAAAGGTTGTTATCAATAGAGGAGAAGTGTGCTAATCTAGTTACTCGTCCTATCATGTTATGTTCACGTCTAATTACTTCCAATTGCTTCAAGTGGGGGTTTAGGTCGCTAGGACAACATTTGGTCAGTTCGTCCTAACCTATCAGCAAAAGTTTCCACCGGAGATCAAGCTACTACCCTTGAAAGTCCAGTTGTTTTTAGTCCCCTAAGCCAAGTTATTAAGTTCCGCTACATGCAAGATTCATAACAATGAGTGCCCGGGCACTAGCATCTTAGACACTCATCTTTAACTTCTTAAGTTCATCCAAACGGCAGGTGATCATTTGGTCCGTTCGCACAAGCGAAGAAGGATCGTCAGTTGGTCAATTCTTACCCTTCCAACTCAGTCTACCTACTTAGGGTCAGTTGGTCAATTCTCCTAAGCAACTAGACACTACCGCCATTCAAAACTACCGAAACAAGGGTAGCTACCAACAAACTATGCATGCATACACTAGAAACAATAATACGAAAGCAATGTAAACATAAACATAACAATTAAGTAATCATAACTAGGCTAGCACCATAGGTGCTTAGCCGATCATATTAAATGAAACAATCAATTCAATGTTTGACATAATGAAATACATAAATCGAAAGTAAAAAGAAAGATAATCGCTAATGCTTATCGTTAGGGAGTGATTTCTCCATTGGAGATGGATCTGTATGCTCCTCAAGATCTGCCTTCAGTCCCCTACTCACGTTCTCTTCTTTGTGGTATGGAGTGAATGATGTGAAATGCAGGATTTAGGGTTAGTATTTATAGGCGAGATCTAGTTACGGCGTGACTTAAGTTGAGAGTTACGCCGTAACCTATATAAATCCGTAATAATGCTCTAGTTATAGCTGGTTACGACATAACACATGGAATGAGTTATGCCGTATCTTCAATACAGGTTATAATATCATGATTACGCCATAATCGTTGGAAGGAGTTACGGCGTAGCTTGCAGCGACGTCGAACATCATTTGACCTAATTGGTTACGGCGTAATCCTAAGATGGAGTTACGCCGTAATCTGTTGTTGAGTTGGTCTTCTGAGTCACGCTCTTGTTACTGCGTAATGTGAGAGAGGAGTTACGCCGTAATTACTTCACAGTGGGCATACTATCATATATATTTAATAAACTCTCCAAATCCGCGTCTCTTTAGCTCAAATGCTCGTAATTTACCTGAAAGTGAAATATAGAGGAAAACAAGCGTAAATCTATATAAATGATATAAAATGCGAGCATTATCGGAGGAAACTGACACTTAATATTCAGGACTATTTGATGTTATCACCTATACTGAGTACTACAACGTAACTCTTTAAAGTAACAAGTGCACATAGATTAGATTTAATCACAACGAATAAACGCTCGAACATGTTATCTTGAGATATACAACCAACCAACCAGCTTGACTCTAAGATAAATAAGTACACACATGTGTGAAACATCACTTCAAACGTGATAAGAAATATCGTGCAAAAACCCCATAGTCTCAAAATACTGAAACTAGTCGTTGTCATTCGTGAATCTTGATCCTAATCAATCATGGAAAGTGAAGGTTGGTATTGTTTGAAATGTGATAAACTAGTGTAAAGATGATGAAACAATAAAATGCATCATGTTTGATAAGCGTAAATCAATAATATCCGAGGTGTTTTTGGTGAATGGTGAATTAGGTAATTAGGGTTTTGATATTTAGGGTTCGTTTGAGCTTGGTTGCCAACTCGCCATAACAGTCCACTAACTCGCTGTCTTCGGTACAAACTCGCTAAATGGAAGCCCTAATTCGCTATATTGAACTCGCTAAAATAGAGCCCTAATTTGGTAGAACTTGCTAAATATGGAAACTCACTAAACTGGGGAATAGTGAGTTTTGACACTCACTATATGGAAACTCGCTACAAAACCATAAATGGTGAGTTTCAAAACTCGCTATAAGGAAACTCGATAAAACCGGGAATGGTGAGTTTCGAAACTCGTCAAACATAGTGCCCTAACTTGTTATACCAAACTCGCCAAAAATAGTGTTTTGACTGTTTGACCAAGTGAACAAACTCGCTATTTTTTAATCCATACCAACTCGCCAAAAGCTGTTTCGAACAAAAACACCAAAAACGAGCTTAAAAAATCATTTTTCGAAGATATTTGATCATTCTTTTTGCATATACTTCTTCTAAGAACATAAAAAAACCATAAAACGTTTCCTTTAATGGATTTAATCGTTAGAAAATGGGTTTTTAAAGAAAAAGTACACTTGAAGCCCTAAAAACATGGAAGCACAAAAAGAGACCATTTTTTTTATGAAATCAACACATTTTTTTTGTTAGATGACTTTTGTAAACATAAACCATTACCTGATAACGTCTTTCATTAAGTTAGATTCATGGAAACTTTGGTTTTTGGAAAGAAAAAATACACAATTAGGACCAAAAGCATACGAACTCGCTATTTTCACACCAAATACGAGAATTCTCAAAACATACACCCCCCAAATCACACCCGTGAGCTCTGATACCAATTGATAGTATCAAGATTCAAATTATTCGGGAGGTATTGGTTGATCAAAGAACACAAACTATACAAAGAGAGTGTGTAGAGAGAGGGTGAGGTGAAAAAAATATTGTTAAGACCAAATGATACAAGACACACCCGCACCCCTCAAGTGGAGTCTTGAGTGGTATTTATAGGTTCATTACAACATAAGCATGCCTCATATACAATATTAGTCCATGCGGGCAAAGTTATCTACGTATTCCAATCTTTTAATGCCATCACTTTTATAAAGCTAATAGATCTTTTCACGTTTATTGCATACTAACGTTCAAGAAACTTTAGTAGGATGCTAGTGATTGGTCCAATGAACTCCACGCGTATGATATTAATTGAATAAATCAAAATGCAAGTATGTGTTTGGTTTGTTGTGTTGCTCGGCCGAAAGATGAGGAGGGGGAGACACGAAAATCACAAGGATAAAATAAGTATGTAACCCTAATTCCAAAGTTAGGGTATTTATATAACTTTTAAATGATATCTTCTATAAGATATACTTTATTATTATATAAGATAATTACCTATTTAAAAGATATGATATTATCTAATAATAACATTATCTTATTAAACAAGTAATTGAACTAAGCCCAAGACCATACACCCCATAGGGGTGGCTGAATATTAGGACCCAGATGTAGTCTCCATCTTGTTCTTGTTTTAATCCCATTACCTCTTAAATAGTCAAACTAGTTAACCCTATTCCTGTTTTCGCTTATTTAGATCATTTATGTATTTACAATAAATACATAAAAGTGAGGTCTCATGTTATTGTGTGACCCCATGAGATCATATATTAATGACAATATTTAATTATGTTATATCATGCACATAATCCTACATGTAGCTTGCATAAGGCTCGACCTCCTAATCCATTATATAAGAATCGTTAGCCTCAAAATTGATAGTTTATTAGATTTGTTTTATCTTAATAAGTAGTCATAGTATATGGACTTGTATTGTATTTATTTGTTTCCTTATAATCGTTTGTCTATAAAATTATAAATACCCTCTTAAGTCTTCACTTTAGGAGTGCGTCTTTGCAATAAAGTTTATCATTAGATAAACACCAACTTTCTCTCTCTACCCTCTTATCTCTCTGTATCTCGTTACGTTATGTATATTGGTTGCTTGTTCAAGGGTCGACCTCCTAACCACCATAAACACCATCCAATATACAAATAAACATCCTACACTAATCGACCTAATTAATCGGACTCATCAGTCAACAAATCGGCCTAATCAGTGCTAATCGGTCAACAAAGTCAACATTTCCCAAAATTTAAAATTTAAATATAGGAAATGAAAAAGTAACGTTGATATTAAATATTTATAATATACATTTATTATGCATTTAAAGCATTATTCCTATTTTACACATATATTTTTAAAAATTTATAATTATATATATATATATATATATATATATATAACAGCTCCAATTCGATTAATCCTTCATTTTTGCCCGATTCTCCGATTAATCACTAGGCCTCATTCGTCCGCTCACCTAACACCTAACGCTTTTTGGAACCTTGCTTATGAAAGACACGTGATTAGTTTTGGGATATCAATATCAATGAGTATTCAAAACCGATTTACCTTTAATACGTTAGGTGAAAAGTAGACGACATAATGATTGAATATAGTAGAAAATAAATAAATATGGTTACGTACGAGTAAAGGAGGACGGTGCCTATGGTAAAATTTATTTAGTATATAAAAAAACATGAATTAAATATGCCCTTTTTTTATTATTTTATTTTATTTTTTTAGATGACAAATTGAAGTTAGAGAAAAATAACGTCTAGTAACGCTATTGATTTCTAAACCTATTGATAAATAGGGTTGCATCTATGCAAGAGGTTGTAGGTTTGATTTTCATAAGTGAAAACTCTATATATTTTACTTTTTGTTATTAAATTTTCGCTTAATGGATTAATTCTAAATCTTTTGTATAAAGGTATTTTTCGTTCGAACTCATGAATTCAAATGTCATTATTTTACTCCTGCATCAAAGCGTGAATTTCACAAACCTTTTTGTAAAAAAATTTAAGCCATAAAAAGGATCCACGTTTATGGCCAAATGGATGCAAACCAAACAAAAATAACATGACACTCTCAAAGTAATACCAACCTCATCCTTAACGGTTAAAATCTCACTTAACCCGCCAACCAATCTACATGCTATGCCAAAGAAGAATAGGGTCTCACATGGATTATGTGTTGTAAGCGTTTGTAAGACATCACTTAAACGTGAGTGACATGTTATCGTTTGTCGTGTGTGCAAATGTCACTGATCAAAATTAGTCGAGCGATTTTCTAAAAGAAAGAAATGCACACACGTCTAGTAGGTTTATTAGGTTAAGTTAAACCATCACTCAATTGTTTGATTTTTCTCACGTTGTTGTCTCATCATCATGGTCGAAATATTTTGTTTTCAAAAACTTATTCGGAAGTGCATCATGGCTTTTAAATGTTTGTCGGTTTTGGACCGAGCTCAACCCAAAACCGTCCTTACCTTACATATTTAAGTTACATGTCCTCGACAATTAAAGTAACTAAAGAACCAATGAATAATAGTCTGCTCACATTAAATTGTAACCAATTTCTATACCAACTAATGCTTAGTTCTCGAGTTTTTTAAGTAAAAAATAATAAGAAATAAACATTTTCAGCTCAATTTTAAAACGAAAAACTTTACTTCAAAATTAAGCATATTTCAAAACACCATTATGTTTCTTTTTCATTTTCGTACCACATGATCACTTTTAAGACAACAAACATCCCCTAAAACCCATTATTATTTTCAAGAATCTTGTTCTTTTTTATGATTTTCAAAGTTTCATAATAATAATTTTCTTCCCAAAAACAAAACATCACTTTGGTGACATGATCAGTTTTACAACGAATTATTCCACCCACCAAAACCCCCCCTTTTTTTCTAGTACAGTTTTATCATTCCCTTTTTTGATCTCCATTAAACCACTCTAATTTCATCAAAATTTCAAGAATTTATACAATTTATGAAAAGGGTCTTGCTCAATTTTGGAAAACTTGAAAAGGGTGTTGCTAAATTTTCAGTATTTTATTGTTATGGTAATTTTTTTAGTATTTTTTAACTATTTGAAAAGGGTCCTGTTAAATTTTGATTTTTTTCAGTCTTTTGTTAAATTTTAAGTATTTCTGTAAAAAAATTTGATTTTTTTTTAAAGTTATTTGTGAATAATTTGAAAAGGGTTTATTTGAATTTGTATTTTGTGAAAAATTTGAGCAGGGGTTTTTTATTTAAATTTTTTTTTAAGTATTTTGTTAAATTTCAAGTTTTTTTGTAAAAAATTTATGTCTTTTGTTAATTTTCAAGTATTTTGCGAATAATTTGAAAAGGGTTTTGTTTAATTTTAAGTAATTTGTGAAAAGTTTGTAGCTTTAGGTGAATTTTAAGTATTTTCTGAAAAAAAGTTTTCTAGGGTTTTGTTCAAGTTCAAGTATTTTGTTAAAGAGCTGAGAAGGGTGTTGATCATGACCTCGATTCCGGGTTCGGGTTCGAGTTCAAGTTCAGGGTTTCAGTCTGGTTTTGGTGATACTACTTTCACTAAAGTTTTTGTTGGTGGGCTTGCTTGGGAGACTCAGAGTGATACATTGGGTCAATACTTTGAGCAGTTTGGGGATATTCTTGAAGCTGTTGTGATCACTGATAAGCACACTGGGCGATCCAAGGGTTACGGCTTTGTGAGTGTCATCCTGGTCTTTATAAGTTTCACATTTCGTTTTGGAAGTGTTTATATGATTTTGAGGTCTTAAGTTGCATATCGTTAATGTATTATTGTTCGAGTATAGTGAAAATGATCATGATTATTTGTTTGTCGAGTGCTCAAATATCGGTTTTGATTCATCGTTTTAGGAGTAGCTGCAACAAAGATGATTCTCACTATATCTATTTTTTGGGGATAAGTGGCACCAAAATGTGACACACTTTTACGATTTTGCCGTTGCATACAAGAACATTGTTGTCTTTTTTTATTTTTTATTTTTTTTCATTACATGCACATACTTGCACTTTGGCGCTACCAATTAATGTGATGTAATTACATGTATTGACACAAAAAGACTTAATAATGTAGTCGACTGACTTGTTTTCAATCATGGTATTTTCATGGAGGGTTTAGGTGACTTTTCGTGACCCTGAATCTGCTGTAAAAGCATGTGCGGATCCAGCTCCGATCATTGATGGTAGACGGGCGAATTGCAATTTGGCTTCACTTGGACGCCCTCGTCCCGCTCTACCTTTTGGTAAGAAGTTGCATGAAAATTGATTGTTAATATTATTGTGAAAGCACCTAATTATCAGTGATAATGTATATGATTATCTGATTCATGAAGTGACGTTAATTGTTGTGAAAATACGCATCCAAACACCACCTTAAGCAAAATACATTGTACTACTTGAGAAAATTTATTTAAATTTCTTTTACTAAAATTTTGATTCTTGGTTTTATCAACTTTATTAGGACATATGGCGTCACCAATACCTTATGTCGGAGGTGTGCAAACTGCTCGTGTGCCTTCTATGGGAGGCTATGGCTACCAACAACCACTTTATTACAACTATCGACAAGGATTAGTGTATCCCTCATATCCGTAAGCTTCGTTTTCCGTATGACTTTGCTCTTATGCTTTAATAAAAAACTTTGGGCGACTTTCAACGGGTCTGACCTATCTGATTCTTTACTATCCAAGTTAATTTAAAAAATGTTACATTTTGACCCATTAGAGATATATAGCATAACCCAAATTAACCCATTCACAGGTAAATGGGTCGAGATCGCCTCATCTAGAGTAGCTATATGCCTATATCATATGTATATCTCGAATATTTGAGGCAATGCTGTTTTTGTTTGTTTTTGGTGCAGGTATGGAACATATGGTCAAGAATACGTGTATCCGCAGGTGAATAGTCTTCCAAAACCTTAAATAAATGAGGTTTATGTGAATCACTAATCTGACGAGTTGTTTACTTATTTCTAGGGCGTTTACAACCCGTATTCAAATCAGCAATACCTTCAGATATATGGAGCAGTTAACACACCGATGTATCCTTACAATCAAACGGGTCAAATCGCTCCCGGTGGTCATGGCTACACGGCCATTCAGGGTTACACATTGCCAGGTCATCAAGTTGTGCAATTTGGTGGACCGGGTGTAAATGCAACAACTGCTGCATCTATTCAAACAATTCAAGCAGCATATCCAACAGGCAGTTTGTTTTCTTCCCAGTGACCCGTTTTTAACAATAACAATGACGACCCATGTAACAAAAGAATCTTTTTTGGTATTATCAGGTGCTGTGGCGCCTGTTCAAGGACAACAATTTGTTATTCCCGCTCCTTCATCTCAAATCATGCAAGGTGGCGGTTCTGACCAAAATGCAGGATGAATGTCTGATTAAAAGGTATGTACATTTAACGATGAATTACGATGTTTATTGTCTATTTTAAAGTGGCAATTTCAAACCATTTCTTATTGTCGATAGTGTCGAATCAAAAGCATAGCTAAATTGGGAACTGGTCAAATGGGGTGAACGTTCTCCGATTTTGATACTATAATAGTTTTTATCATAAGATCTATATTATTTTTGCAAAAGAAGTTATCGTTGGGATAATGTATAAGGAGGCCATCCTATTCATCTTTTTTCTACAAGGCCAACCATATATTTATGCGCTTTCATTTGTACCAAATACGAGATAAATATTTGGGTTTAGTTGTAATAGTTGGGTGGCCTCCTTGTACATTAACTCTTGAATATTTATATAATCTTTACAGTGGACAAAAGAAGGTTTATAGGTAGACCCAACCAACTCAGTTACCAGTACTATAATAATGACCCGTTTAAACCCATCCCATTACACAACCCAACTAATCCATCTTCTTAACTGGAAACTTTTTGCAGGTATTTTTAGATTGCAGCAGGACTAAGAACGGCAGTACTGCTACTTGAGTGGCGGGCTTCAAATCTAGCCTTGCAAATTACTCGTTATGCATTCTAGAGGTGCGCACTTAGTTTCACACTCATTAGCAAATTACAAATTTCTATAAAAAAAGGTCATTCCGTTAAAGTAACTCTTGTACTAAAGAAGCAAAAGAGGCCTGGTTGAGATATGACATTGACAGAACCTTTTAAGAAGATACAACTATGGTATTTTAAAAAGTAATGGCGGGTAAGACTCTTAAAAAGACGAAATAACATCATTGGTAGGGCCTCTATACTTTTTAGTATTGAGATATTTTCCCTGATAATTGAAGAGAACAGTGAGTGTGCTTTTTGAAAAGAAGAACTTAAGTGCCCGCGAAGATTTCAAATTTCAAAAGGTGTGTTTAGATGTGTATTTTGATAGGCGGTTCTTTGGACCTTTAGAATTAGAATTAAAATAGGATCATTAAGATAACGAGCCACCTAAGCTATAGGGTTAAGTAGGCAGTATTATTCCCCAACAGGTAAAGTTATGAAACTTTATCTAAAAAGGAAATGGGTCAAAAATCTCCCAAAGTTCTCTCGCAGGCTGGAATCCTGCGTCGTTAGAAAATTTGGATTATTATTTTAACAAAATACAGTAGTTAATTATAATCTTATTTAGCACATTATGTATTTATAAATTACTTCTTTTACGCGTTTCCTGAATCACCTATTTTGCCACCTAGACAATAGATAGACTAGAATCGGGTGCTTGGTTGTGTGATCACTAATGTAGTCAGAGACAACAAGATCTTGTATAACAATAGATTTGATTCTTTTTGTGACCTTTGTAACTGGTAGGGCTATTTTCTCATAAGTGGGCTTTGTCGAATATGATTTCTGGTGGTGATGGTGTTGGGGTGTGTGTGTGTGTGTGTCGGGGGGCTACTTGTTTGCATTTTTTAATGTTCTTGGCCTCTCCACATGGGTAGGGACCCCAAGTTCCACAAAACAAATCAGTTTTTTTTTTTGCTTTTAGGGTAAATTACGGAAATCGTACATGTGGTTGTTGACATTAGTGGGAATCATCCATTGTTAATAATAATTGGATAAATGGACCCTAATTGCATTGTTTGCCATCAGTTTTGGTCCCTCGTCCATTACCCTTTAGAGACTTTAAGTGAAAGTAAACTTGCTATTAAGGACCATTTATGCTAATGGTATCGAGGAGGGACCATACTTGTTATATTCACGAGACCTATTAGGGACAGTTTATGTAATTTACTCATGTTCTTATGAATAACAAACACTTGCAGAATACGTAAAAAAGCATATTTATCGAGTGAAGCCTTGTTTAACTTTTGGAAAGTCGAATTGAATAACTATTTACATCAAACTAAATGTAATATATGTGTTTTTTGTACTAAAGTGAATTTGTCTGATGTTTTTTTATATGCAGGTCATTTTTACCAGAAGAATCATCATGGTTTGGAATCTCCCGTGATGCATATTGACAATTTTGTCCCTCTTATCACTCTGCCAGTGTCACGAGGGTCAAAACTCCCAACCCAAAGCTGGAATAGGTTTCTGGCTTTCATGCATTAAATCAACACACACCATTCTTGTCAAGTTAACAAGCCCCTCATTTCGGGTTTGTGTATATGCATTGGCCAATGTCTATGGTGTTACATGTTGGTGTCGTTCACTTGTTTGTATCTTCATTCATCGTGCATATTTCGATTCTGCATTGTATTTATATTTATGACAAATAGAACCTGAATTTCAAAGGTGAAAATTCAGGATCTTGTAGTCTTAGACGTAAAAATGGAACTCTGCCAGTCATCTTTGTATGTTGCTGCAGTTCTTTAATGAAGACTTTTATTTTCCAATTGTAGGTGCTTTGTTGACTCTTATACTTTTGTGAACCAGTTTTTTTAGTAGACATGGGCCTATTGAATCGTGTTGTGTAACAAATCAAAACGGGTTTGACCGAAACAGGTTTTGGGTGAAATTAGACAAATTTGATAATTTGTGAATCCGGCTGGGCTGATATGCTTTTTATCTGCAACTCGTTAACCAAAAAATTTCAAACCGTGGTCCTATGAACTATTTATAGATAACTTTCATGAGCTAGGCAGCACGGCCCGAGAACGCTGAATGGTTCAATACTTCAATCTCCTAAGTAGAATTTCATGTATATATCAAATCTCTTGTTCTTCAAACATCTTCCTCATTACTTCAAGAGGTATATGAACGAAAAAAAAGGAGCTCCAAGATAGACTGGTTGACGTATTGACATGACGCTTTTAGTACGGGTCAAAAGACACCAGATTGGGTCAAATTAACCTGCATATACATTCATATTGATTTACAGATAAATTTGTTATTCATGATTACAATAAGAATCAAAATATATAAACGATTTAACAAGCAAGCGAGGATTTCAAACGACTCTCAGCTTGTTTGACCCTTCAGACCAACTTGGATTCGCTCGCCTTTGAAATAAGTAATCCAGCTCATTTTTTTATCTTAAACTCTACAGAAAACAAAGTGGCAAGTCTGAAACATCAACGCTTAGTTTAATTAGTTGCATACAAACAAGGGATGGATCGAGTGTGTAGTTCCAAGTATCAGGGGCATTAGATAGGTTTAACTCTCTAAGTTGGATGAACAGCCCGCTGAGTTGTTGACTTTCAGGCCCATCCCTAATCGGCCGTCTCCAATTCCAGTTTGTCGTTTGAACCCCATCAACAAAAGTGACCCTTTTCATAAATCTTACAGTGTTTTTCGTTTTCCAGCATGTAAATCCTATGATATGTTGTTTGAAGATTGCGATCACCTATCCAGTGCTCGTTCCAGAAAAGACTACTTTCTCGATGTAGGTTAATATTAACAAAGTGATTAACTGTGAAAGTATGCACTTGTACCTGGAGTTTTCTAATTGACCATTGTAGTTTTAAAACTTAATTAACAAAGTGAGTACTTTTAAAAATATTTAAGATAGTATGTTAAAGAAGAGATCCGGTAAGAAGAAAAAAACTAAAATGAGAAGAGTAAGAAGAATTTAGTTCGGCATTTTAAAAAACTAATTAACAAAACACTATTTTTAGAAATAACGAGATGGGCGATGGCCCCCCGCGTTGCGGGGGGACTTCGTAAATTTGCGGGTACATTAAGCCGACTTTAAAGGGGGGTTTATTAAAGCTGCCATTATTGCAAACATCAAAGCACATATGGGTAAATGTGAATTGCAATTGAAAATGAACCATTGAACTATTGAAGTTGCTATTATTGTAACTAATCTTCCAAAAGTATATCTACATTAAGCCGGCTTTAAACGTAACTAAAGTGAAAAACATGTTATTTTTCAGTCTATCAAGAAACAATTGTTTAAATATGTAAATCTATTCCATAGATGCATTGACCGTGCAACTTGTTTCGAGTGTGGTATAACAACCATCCTACAGTCGAGATAAAAACTATGAATTTAGGATTGCTTATTAAACTTGTGCGTCTGCGAATAAGCAATTTGGGAAGAGCTTGAGCCTAAAATCAAATTCTGTCTTTTCTATTTCTACACCTAAATCAAAATATGTAAAGACAAAGTTTGTATCCATTCTCAGCTAAAATGATTCAAGTACAACTGAGACTTACCCTTTGGCCTCATGTCATTTGACTTGGCTTCTGCTCCTCGGCTAAACCTATTGTAGCAGGGGATCCTTTTAAAGAGTGATAATGGACAGCACGCATGGAAAGAAGAGTACCTGTAACAGCTTCTTTATCAGTAGTAGTTCCCGTCTTTATCTAACTAATAGTTAACATCCGTCTTTCCATATTTTCATCCTTCTCCTACAAAATTGCCGATATCTAATTTGAGCTTATCGTTTTTCCGATATAAAAATAAGCATATAAACCGGATAGATAATCAAAATACATAAATTTCAAGAATCCTGATAATTTGCTCAAGTAATTATTCTAAAATTAAGCAACTATCAATAAAGTTCAGTTACATTTACTCATAAAACAAAAAAGGAGCCAATAAAACCTTGATATATAAATCGATAAATCGGCTTTACCCGATACGTAGGATCAAAATCAATTCCAATCGGCTTAACCTGATCCTCACATGGCCTATTGTGCAGCTCACCAAACAACCTGTAATTTTATAAACAAAAGGTTACCAAAAGCCATAAAACCGTGACAATCGCATGCACTTTTAAACAATTTTTTTCAATCTTCCACATATTAGTATCAACAAAACTGTCTAAAAGAAAAACTAAAACCGAGCAAAACAACATACATGTATCTTGAAATTATCCGTAAACTGGATGAAAATACTTCTAAGCAATTATGGTTAACAAAATTACATCACGCGCCATAAGTAGCACAAAAAGTTAACATCAGAATCCTAAAATTTGAACCTTTAAACCATTGAAACAACATCACTATAACCACGTTATATAATTATTAAACCGGAAAAAATAAAATAAATAAATAAATAAATTAAAAAAAAAAAAAAAAAAAAAACTCAAAATTTTCAAAGATTTTAATCAAGACCAATAAGTAAGCCAAACAACCCCTAGCAAATAAACTTACCACAAGCCAGATTTTTTGAGGAGTTTCATCAAACATATGGTATACGCTTACCCATTTACCTATGAACCACAACACAAATCAACAAAATATCATATACCCACATCACAAATCACGCATAACACAACTTAATATCACGATGTGAGTTTATGAAATTGAGTTGTGTTATGCGTGAGTCTATGATATTGAGTTGTGTTAGCAAAAGCAAACAATAAACTAATTCTAAATACTTAATTATAATCTCATATTGATTGAATCAAATTACAAACCCTGTCTCATAATTTTATGTTTGATCTTACCAACATCTTTTTTCCGAATCAGGTATGATCTTCACTTCATTTTCTTGTACCTGATCAGAACTTGCGTTTATTAGAAAAGCGGTGTGGCTCGTTTTTTGTTAACAATGATATGAAGGTTCTGGATGTTCTCATCCTATAATATCCTTAGTCAAAGCCAAAGGCGGTGATGTTATGGAGAAGGTAAAAAAACAACGGCGTAGCTGGAACTGAATTGGGCTGCTGAAATGCTGGAACTGAATTGGGCTGCTGAAATGGGCTACGAATACTGTTTACGGAACGTCGTCGTATTAAATCACTTTTACTATATATTATAATTAGCAGATAAGAAAAATGATTGTTGTGCCTACAAATATACCTAATGATTTTATTGGTTGATTTCAAAAAATGATTGGTGGTAATTTGGAGAGAGAAAATACATAATACAATTGTACAAGTGATTAATGCAATACTTATACTAATAAAGTATCTTACATCTGTGTTGATTTGAAAACAATACGAAAAACCCAATAACATAACAAACTTAGGAGCAATCTGAAAACCATAAGTATCACAAAGGTCATGCATACGGAAGTATCCTACTTTCGTACTGATTTGCTCAAATGCATCGGAAATTTCGAAGGAGCCCAGTTGAACCAACATTGAATGACATCGTATGATTCGTATACGTGATCGAGACATTATGTTTTCTTTTGCTCTTTCTTCGAGTGATGCCCATCATCACCATCATCGGTGACAGAATTGGCAATGACGAGGACCATGTCTGATTTTATGATTTATTTGTCATTAGTTTTATTAATTTGATATCAAGTTGATATTTGCTATTACCCTACTTGTCGTTCACTGAATTGAATCCATTTCATATATTCATAGCATTTCCATGCAATTTGATCGAATGGGTCAATGCGAATGTAGAATAATACTTTCGCATGAACTTTGCAGTAATTATGGCGTTAGTTGTTATGATCGATATTAGGTTTCGTTTTGGTCGAGTCAGCACAATTCGATACTTTGTTTTGCTAACGTCGGAATCATCAAAAGAACATAAATTTTCTCTAATCGATGACGTCGGAATCATGTCTTACACCATCTTCAGATGAAAGAGTGAAAAAGATAAAGTCGCGCGTGTAACATGTTGGGAGGATGAGATATAAACATTGTTTTATTTTATACATAGAAAAAGAAATTAATTAAATACTTTGTTAATTATTTTTATGAATACATATTTTTGAGTTTTTTTGGTAACCATATATGAACGAAAAAAGAGGAACTCCAAGATAAGCCGGTTGACATATTGACAAGGACGCTTTTAGGGTCAAAATGACACCAGATTGGGTCAAATTAACCTGCATATACATTCATATTGATTTACAGATAACAAATTTGTTATTTACAGTAAGAATCAAAATATTTAAACGATCTAACAAGCAAGGATTTCAAACGACTCTCAGCTTGTGTGACCCTTCGTACCAACTTGGATTCGCTCGCCTTTGAAATAAGTAATCCAGCTCAATTTTGATCTTAAACTCTACACAAAACAAAGTGGCAAGTCTAAAACATCAACGCTTAGTTTAATTAGTTGCATACATAAGGAAACTTGAAACCAACATGAAACGACACACTTATTTAGATATTTCTTCCAAAGAACCACAAAAAAAATCAAGTGATATAAACAGCAAGTCTACTTAAGTGTAATTTACAGCAATTTGTACACGTGAATTTGACAATGCACCATTGTGACTTAATATAAACTATAATCAAGTAACACTAATCATATAAAGGTAAGCTGTAAGGAGTTGGGATGAAAAATATTACATGACTGACATTCATGGACCATGGTCGTTATTACTCTAGTTTATCAGGCAACATAAAAACATAGGTGCGTACCCATTTAGTCGACAAAGGGCTGTAGCTATAATAATCCACTGTTGCCACCATGTTCTATCTATTAAGGGTCGTTCGTAAACCTAAACAATATTATTGATAATTCTCCCAAGATATTACAAATCCTCCATGAAAATCATTTGACACCTATAGCTTTGCAACTTGCCAACTTCATATGTCAATAGTTTAGGCTATACGAAAGCCAATTTGTAATTCGTGAGTTGCAAATGAAATTACCTTTTTTCAAGTTCAGCATGATCGAGAAATTACCTTCATATGTCAATAGTTTGATCTACATGATACTTGTAAACCTTTTGTTTATAATCTAATAAAAGTAACTAATGATCTACTCGTTCTACCAGCTTTGTGTTCACTTTTAGAACCATACAATAGTACATTTTCTACACTCGAAAGTAACCTCTTTGACCCACCGGTGAACCAAGTACAACTAATTAGTAGTCATGGGTCGTAACCATCATGACCACCTTAAGTTGTACAAGCTTCAACCACAGTGGCAAATTAGCCCATATTATTATGTTGTCAAGGGATTGTCTCACTTGTCTAGCTTCTAGATTATTCTATGGTATTATATATTGACTTACTCGTTTAATGAGAATCATGGCAAATAACCAACTATTATAGTAACGAGGCTTTATTCAACTCGTGCGATGCACCGATTGTGTCTAATATTTCATAACTAAATGTTTGGTCATTAGGTTCTTATTATTTAAAAAAAAAGAGTACATGTGAAGAGGTTTTTTGTAAGATGTTATATTTAAATGAGACTTTTCATATGTAATATTTTAATATTAGTAGGTTACATAAATTATGTTTGTCCTATTTATTTGGTACTTTTTTCATAGTGAGTTATAGAACCATTTGCTTTTTGATATATTTTATTTCGAATGGCAAATTTCGAGTTGTTAGAGAATTTAATGAATGTTCATAGTTCTTCAAAATTGCATAATTGTATGCGTTTGTGGTTTGTGCAACAGACAAGTGAAGATGATGCATTATCCAAATTGTTTTTTGGTTGTTGCCAGCATTTAAGGCGGGTAATAGCGAAGAACCATACCATGATGGCAAACATGGAAGCTTATGGTGCTAATGGGGTTGCTTTGGAGTCACTTGAAGCTTTAAGAAAAACCCAAGAGAGGCATCGGTTATTTATTGCAGAGTTGAACCATTTGTTAGATAAAGCGAAAGCTGGTGCCTGTGAGGAAGAAGGTAATGCTATTAAGATGAATGTGTTTAAGTAGTTGTTTGGTTTTAGGTACTTTTGTTGGTTCTAATAATTTCAATGTTTTGTTTGTTTTTGTGTTGATGATATTTAAAATAAATATAAGTATCGATTTTGTTGTTGCACACGGACTTGATATAAATGTTCATAGTGTTATTGCTCAACAATACATATATATATATATATATATATATATATATATATATATATATATATATATATATATATATATATATATATATATATATATATATATATATATATATATATATATAGCTTTATTTTTTTTCGTTTTGATGAATGTTTTATCGAGAAGTTGGAGTCAATGACGTTTTCATTTTTATTAAGATTTTTGCAGTCTTTTCTATATATTTATTTAATATCAAGGTTGTTTTGGTATGATAATATTTTTGTAAGTGTATTTGGGCTATCTTTATCATAATTGTCAAATGTCCAAGGTTAGTTATGTTATATTGCCAAATTCATGTGTACATTTTGTAAATATTTTTATCATTACTGGAAGTGTTTTATGTGTTACTGCAAAGCTTATATTGTCAAAAACGTATTTGATATTTCTGCATGGGAAAAACAAAAGCTGTGAATTAATAGTCTAATTAACATTTGCAATGATGAAACCTGTTGGGTTCCTTAGCAGTTTAGTTAGACACTGGTTTAGTTACATATATTTAGAATACATACTTATTAATCTCACTTAATCTTTGACTATCAAGACCAAGACTTTCACCCACCACCAATAATTTCAATGGCTAACACTCCTTTCATTAATGAATTGAAAGACATATCCGGATCAGAAAAGCTACATCAAAGCTTCAAGTTTCTTTTCATTCAAGATCACACAGAGGATGAAGCATTGCTGAGGTTTCTTGGGGAGCGCTGCAACGAGTTGCAGAGGAAGATAGATAAGCAAATTGAGAGGATGGTTGAGGTGTGGTCTCTTAACCACGATGATGAAAAAGCTGGTGGGGGTGTCTATGAGTGCTTGAGGTTACAGATGATCAGGATGCACAAGAGGTTGGAGGTTTTGAAGGGCTTGTTGGTTGAAGTCCATGAAGGTTTGACTGAGAAGGAGGAGCATATGGACATCATGGATTTCTATGATTAGGTCATGTGTTTATGTTTATGTTGTTTATGCCTTTGTATTTTGTTTTCTCATCTTGTTGGTCTGTTGTGGTTGTCTTTTGGTGGTAGTATTTTCTCTGATGGTGCAAATGGTTATGGAGGATGATGTTAGGATAATGTAGGTACTGAGAATGACAATGGTGATGTTTATAATAATAATAAGTTTAGCATATGTTTATATGCTTTTATTTCTTTAAGTGTTTGCATTTTTTCCTTTTATAGTTTATACTATAAAGGATATGTAGTTTTCTCTCACACACACATGGGTCAAATACACAGTCATGAAAATTGGCAAAAACGAAATAGGGTCTCCAAATGAAATTAGGGTTTTCTAATATACAACATATTAATCAAATTAAAACATATATTTAAGGCATATGGTGTTTGTGTATTGAAATTGCTGATTCAATTTTGATGAAATGATCATCTATAGTTGATAATCGTATGGTTGTGTTGGGGTTGAGGCGATGAATACATATTCATCAAAAAATTATAAAGGTAAATTTTTGATTTTTATGCTTAATTTTGATAAATTGATACTTGTTTGACCAAGATTTGATGTTTTAATGATGACCCAATCGCCAAAATCTAATCTTGTTGCAATATGGGATTTGGGTTCTTGATTTTAATTAAAGAATGTCCCAGTTAGGTTTATTTATTTTTGTGGGTTTATGAAATATTGATGATTTGTGATTGGAAATGTGTTATATGATGATTTTAGTGTGATTTGGTGAAGGTTATGTGATTAGATAGAGAATTAGTTTGCACATTGTGACTTTGGTTCATATAGTGTTTTTCGCTTTCATTTCTAAGGAGATATTTTAGTTTGGATGTTAAAAGTGATTATTTGCTTATTGCTTTAAGCACTTTTGAATAAGCAACTTTAACATACTTATTGTACTCTCACTATCAAGCACACCTTTCGACTAGCCTACGCATTAAATACTCACTATCAAGTTAAATAATTATTAACTACGCGTTTTAGTGGACGTTCAAGCCAGTATAGTTTTCCCTAGCCAGTTTTCCAACTCCTAACGCAAACACCATTAAATAAGAGACGACACCATAACAATTATTAATTAGGTTTCATGTAATCCTAAGCAAATATTAAGTGATCTAGCCTAGCATGGTAATGAAAAGAGAAGCAATTAAATAAATCAAACAATAACACATAGTCATGATTGAATGATTAATTGAAGAACTTATCTTTCACCACACATGAAGACATCAATGGCCAAAAGGCTTACAAAAGTTGTAAAATTTGTCTAGGGTTTATCCTCCAAAAGTCGCACGCTTTATAATGAAAACAATGCGAAAATATATATAGATTTAAAATTGTGAAGGCTTCACTTGTTAGGTGTGACGCAGTCAGCTCGCCATCTCTTAGGGTTTTGCTTATGCACCGACTTAGTTGTGACAACGTTATGTTGGGTTTATGACGCCGTCAACCTTCAAAATCTTGGTCATGACACCGTCAACTTGAAGCCGTCTCCAGAACCTAAGTGGTCAGCAACCCCTACCCGTCACCTATTTGGCTGTGACGCCGTCACGAGGCCTTCTCGTGACAGTTTTTCCCCATGTTGTCGTTTTCTTTGTTTTTCGTCCAATCGAGCTCTAAATGCTACATTTTCCAGCATTTTCTTCCCAAGTACCTAAACCTCAAATAGAAATGATTTAGGGTAATAAATGATCAAATATATAAGAATTTAAAGGCTAAATGACCCCTTACAAGCGTATGAAATTACTCATCATCACTATATGTCTATGTTTTTCCATCAACGACTCAAAACAAACCATAAAATTCATAAGTGTGGAACCTGAATTTGTGAAATGTGAGAAAAAAAAGTTCTCACTCTCAAACCTAGATATAGTCCTCATCAATGCACACAACGGGGAGTCAATAAAATACGCAAGTATCCATGATGAACATATACGAAACATATTTGTTAACCACTTAAGGTTCTCCAACTTAAACTCTTGCATTAACTTTTCCCATCTATCCTCAAGTCCCAAAGGACCAATATACATATTACAAAAAAATTGGTTGAGTTTCTTTTTAAAGTTAGTTTCATCATAGATTTTTGAACACTTATGCACGAAAAAAAAAAAAAAAAAAAATCTAAGATATCACATGTGATATTACAAATGTTTTTAAGGACGAAATAGTAAAATAAGTTAACTGATGAATTATCACATGTGATGAATCGAAAAAATTAGTTAGGATAGATAATACCTTTCTGGGAAGATTATGCCACATGAAGAGCTTATGTTTCAAACCAATGAATTCAATTCCAATAGCATTTCTCATTGATCCATCTTGATCAGTTACAAGAATATTAGATGCTTTGCCAAAAGCTTTTATGAATGCTTTCAGTAACCATTCGTATAATTGTGCAGTTTCATTCTTGAGCAAGCCTGAAACGACTGTAACACATTTCCTATGATTGTATATGGATGTGAAAGGCACAAACACCATTTTGTACCTGAAAAAAAAAACTTAGATTAACACACAAGAGCATAAAACGTGCGTCATAGTATCAAATTTGATATTTAGGGGGTGTTTGTTTAAGCTTATATGTGGCTTATGAGCTTATTTGTGTTTCGGCTTGTATTTCATAAGCCCCAATTTCCCGGATTATTTTGAGACTTGTGGGCTTATACAAGTTTATTATGATATGATAAACTTATAAAGCCCATAAGTCTCAAAATAAGCCGGAAAATTATGGCTTATGAAATATAAGCTGAAATCAAATAAGCTCATAAGCCCACATATAAGCTTAAAAAACACCCTCTTAATTTGGATACGTAGTTATTTGTTTTGAAATTAGCATCAAAAGAGACAATATCACAAAATTCTCCATAGTTTCTCTTTGAAACTTCATCAACCAAAAAAGTTGCAGAAAGCTCAACATCGTCAACCGAATAATCAAAATAAAAGTCTGACACAAACTTCTTTCTATTTTCCATATTAGTTATAAGCATATGTGCATCACTGTCACCTATATAACAAGTTACATTTCTAAAAAAGTTCTTGAAATCATTTGTAGTACCATGAACAAGCAAATACGAACCCTTGATACCGGTTAACAGGTGATGAGCTCTTGTTGCACATATATTTACGTTAGCAACTTTAACAACAAATACTTGTTCAAGTTAGGTTAACCGTCTCTCGGTCTTTTACAAGTTCTTGCACTCTTTATGTTCAAACTCGTGATTATGTATAGTATAAAAAAAACAGTCAGTTTGTACTTTGTAGTACCAGGAATCAAATCAAACATAACACGTGCTTTGCAATATGTGATATGGACGTTTGAACTTCTCTTCTGTTTGTCGTTGTTCTCTAAAAATACCGTGCCTACATGTATTTCTTTAGGACAACCTTCCCTATTGCACACTAGATACTTTTGTTTCACAGTTCCGTTCCTCAATCTTTTCTTACATGATTTCCTAACTAAAAACCCTGCTTTTGCACCATATTTCATATACATGATTATGCACTCATCAAGTGAATCATAAACATTACCTTTAACTAGTAAAAAGTTCATAGAAATTTGTGTAACATAATAAATTTAGGAGTTCGCAAAGCATTCAAATATGTAAAATAAAGGCACAAATAAATACAATGACTAACTAAAAATGCAACAAGCACATGTGATATATTTAACAAATCAACTTATTTAAAAACTGATTAATTCTGTCAAAACTGCTTATTCTATTGATAAGTTTCAAATCACCTTAAAACTGCTTAATTATGCCAAAACTACTTAATTATAATGATAAGTAAAAAAATCACATATTATATGTCTAACAAATCAACTTAAAAAAACTGTTTAATTTTGTCAAAACTGCTTAATTCTGATGATGAGTTTCATATCACCTTAAAACTGCTTAATTCTCTAGCTATTTTAAAGTCAAACATGATCTATAGTAACACAAATACATAATAAAAACTTCAAAAACAAAAAGAAACTATCAATTTACTAGTAACAATTTGCATTTCATCGCCATGTTTGTATGCAATAATCTCTTCAGTATACTGAGCCGTATGAGCGGAATCTGTCCAAACCGAAATTTCTTCAATTGTTTCAACGGAATCCATAACACCTAATTATTTTGCAACAACATGAATCAATTAGCTTATAATATGATCGAATAATTTCAATTTTTGATAATTAACGAGTTTATTGAGATCAGTTACCTCGATTAACATATCAAAACTCGCATATGATGAATGTGAATGATAACGTATATGATGATTAGAGATGATTTAGTTGATCGATCGATGAATTAAAGTACCAAGGTTGTCAAAATCGCGATCCTGCTCGTAGGATCATACGATCCTACGATCTTACACACAAAAAACGATCAGGATCTTAACAAGATCGTAATCCAGGTAGGATCGCAGCAGGATCGTAGGATCGCGCGTAGGATCGTAGGATCGGATCGTATATGATCGCCTATAATTAGATTTTTTTTTTTATTATTATTATTATTATTATTATTATTATTATTATTATTATTATTATTATTTTTTTTTTTTTTTTTGATATATTGACTTATTATGTATAAGCTCGTGTCTTAAACCTAACGACTAAGAATTTTTCAAAAGAATTATTATTTTGGTGCTGTTAATTAATTGTCTCTTGCAAGATTAATGAGTGTAAAATCATTATGTTTTTATGGACTATTTAAAAATAGTTTAGATGTGTCTTTTTGGGTTTATTATGAAAAACGATTTCGTGCTTTGTAAAATGTCAGAAGCTTGTTTTTTAAGTAAACTATCTACATATTTAACCTAATTTTGTTCATATATTATTTTATGTTACATATAAAAGAATGAATATTTTAATTTAATTTATTTGGTCATCAATAAAAAAAAATTCAGAAATATTATCAGAATATTCTAATTTAATTTATTTGGTCATCAAGAAAAAAAATTTGTGTTGCCCTCTATTATAAATTATGTCATTTCATTTTCAGATATAATCCTTTTATCTTTTTGCATTAATTTATATATTGTAACAAAAAAGTACAGAATCACGTGCTAATAAATTAACATTATCTTTTTGCATAAAAGGTTAACACGAAAAAACTATAATAAAAAAACATTAAAACAAAAAGTAGGTGCACCGTGCATGTCTGTAATAACTTTGTGCAAGTATGCATTGCAATATATCTAATATTCTACTACTACGGTACTTGAACATATAACTTTTTCTTTTATCATCCATTTAGATTTGTTTATCATATGAAATATTATATAGAAATATAAAACTGCAACCCCTATACAAAAATATATACATTTTCATAAGATCTTACGATCCCGATCTGATCCTACGATTACGATCTTGCAAAGCCGAAAACGATCCTAGGTAAGATCCCGATCCTGACAAACTTGAATTAAACAACATAATTAGAGTATTGATAAATTTATAAAGGTTATGTGATGATGGAGAGAAAAATACGAGAGAAGGAAACGACTTAATTAATAAAATAATAAATAAACAACTAATAGAAAAATACTGGTTTAATCCAAACACCCCCAAATATCTAAAAACCGACCACATCATCAACAACATCCAACCGTAACAACAACCAAACTAACCCATCTCCGCCGTGTCTCCGACCAATGGCAACAAACTCCGGCAACACCACCACCACCACTCAACCCCAACCCACCAAATCAATCACCACCACAACTCAGCCCGCACCTACCAAATCCATCACCACACCTTCGCCAGGAAACTCACGGGCGCGTGAAAGTAACGCGCTGCCGGAGTCTGATGTCATACTTGTTCCTAGCTATTCTAGTAAGACACGTCTTTTCTTCATTATAATTAATTAGGGCTACCCTTTATTTTATTTTATTTTTTTATTTTTATAAAGTTTTAGTTATTTTGATATAAACTTTTTATGTGTTTTCTAAGAGGGTGTTTGTTTAAGCTTATTTGTGGGCTTATGAGCTTATCTGTTCTCGGCTTATGTTTCATAAACCCAGAATTTTTGGCTTATTTTGAGACTTATATAAGCTTATTATGATGTAATAAACTGATAGAACCGCGTGTGTCTCAAAATAAGCCGGAAAATTCAGGCTTATGAAATATAAGCCGAAATCAAATAATCTCGTAAACCCACAAATAAGCTTAAACAAACACCCCTTAAGTTTTTGTTTATATAAAGGTTGATAATTTGTATATATTGAACGTTATTATGAGTGAAGTTAATATTTTTACATTGAACTTGTTATTGTGTTAGTTGTGTTCGTTGATATAGTGAATTGTAATTAGCGTTATTTGCATATGGAAATGTGTTTATTTATTTATTTGTGTCGTTTTAGTTGTTGTACTTTTTGTTCTTTGCATACTAGTCGTTACAAGATTTATTTAACTTTTATTGTTTTAGTTAGGCATTTTATACGCAGAGTTAACATTTTTATTTAAAAGATATCATTTTTGAAAGGCTAGTTTTGGTTATAAGATGACCCGGATGCAAAACCGTCTTTTAATGTAAAGATAAAAAGTTGCTATGTTGTGAATAATTCTTGTTATAGTGTTTTGGAAGGTGGAGGGTTTGTGGCGCTTCTTGATATGAATTTGAATGTTAGTAAGGTGATGGACGTTTGAAATATAAAAATTGAGATGTTGTTGCCAGTTATAATAATGTTGGCAGATATATGATTATAGCTTTTTTCATGGTTGAATGATGTTTGCGGTGTTTGTTCGTTTCAGTTTGATTACTAGAAAGTTTTTTAATGTTTACGCATATTGAGATGTATCTAGGGTTGGTTTCGTTTTTGTTCGAATATCACTATTAGGGTACGTTTTGTTAGCTTTAGTTTGTAAGATATACTAATCGCCCCTTCATAATTGAAACACAAATTCAAAAGAGCAATTCAAAGAGAGTTTGTTTGACTTCAAATCTGAAATAAAAATTCAAAATCAAATTGCAACTATTTTTAGTAAAGGGAAATGTGTTACGTTGCGTTTCATTGTCAACTTTCATTAACTTGTTAATTATTTTTCATTATGTTATGCGTTTTGAGATGATTTCTAAGGTTGGTTTCTATCTGTCTATTATTTTGTTACCCTTTATGTTAGAAAATATGACCATCTGTGAGATGTTTTCTGGTGATTAGCTGTCTAATGTTGTTGTACATACCATCTTTGTTTAGGTTGGTTTTCATGGGACGGCATTCATGAATGTGAGGTACGAATCCTCCCAGAATTTTTTGATGGGAAATCACCGTCTAAAACTCCAAAGGTTTATAAATACTACAGAAACACAATAGTTAAAATGTTCAGAGACAGTATGAAAGTAAACCCTCCGACTAAAGAAAATCCTACGCCAAAAATTACATACACCGAGGCTAGAAAGTCTATAATTGGAGATGTGGGGTCCGTACGGAAGGTTTTTGATTTTTTGGAAGCATGGGGTTTGATCAATTACTTTGGTTCACCTGTGACAAAGGGTCAGTTGAAATGGGAAGATAAAGAGAGTAAGAACGTTTCTGCAGCTGCCACACCACAGAACAGTAGTGATCCTAATGGAGCGAATGCGGTTGGTGATGCTAGTGTTGCAAAGACTATATATTGTAGTGGTTGCAATAAGCTTTGCGAAAATGCCTGCTATATAAACATCAAGGTTAGAATGAAATATTTCTGTTTATGTTGTTACTGTATTAATATGAAGATAATTTTTATACTAGCAGTAGACTCAACTTAGGGGGTGTCTGGATTTGCGTTTAAGCTTAGTATTTTTAATTTAAATTTGCAATGATCGGTTTTGGACTTTTGAGTGTTTGGGTTAACCGACTATGATTATGGTTATGATCGGGACTTACCTGATTATTAATGAAGTTGCAGAATTGCCGTATTACCCATAGTTATAAGCACATCTAGACCACTCTGTAGTCATGTTTATGCATGTATATGGATGTATTTCTAAATGCATGCATGTATACACATGTTTCATGTGTGTATACAGCTAGAACTATCCCCCACGTAGGTATTCTTGAGGTGCATCGAGTTGGTGGATGATCAAAGAGTATTTAAAACTTTTTTTACAAGTGTCTTTTTTTTGGGTAACCATGGTTTCCGATATTTTGGCCTACTAATCTACGGGGTTTGAACCCACTGCCACATAGTATTTTTATTGACATTGTTACAAGTGTCTTTCGTGTGTCAACAAGAACAAAGCCTTTTATCCAAACTAGTTGTCTAGGCTAAAAAGGAAACCTTAGAAAACTGATTTGATGTCAAACAATCAAGATTTTGGAGTAACCCCCACCCAAGCCACCTTTGGTGATCTGGTACGTAAACCCCAGACTCCACAGACCACCCTACAAGACCTGACTACCATGATTTCTGCCCCAATGAGTTGAGCAATGTAGATTAGAACTTGAGACGTCCTTTGGAGACTACCAAGCCCTTACCGCCAGGCTACCTCCTTGGGGTTTCTATTTCTGTTTGTTGATTTTTAGGAACAACTATTCTGTCAACATTTGACTAAAATAAACCAAGTTGGCCACTCTTACGTAAATGGGTTGACAACTTGACCTTGGCCCCATCCACCCAAAGTAATTCTTCTGACAGGTGCATCCAAAGGTTTGTTTCGTTTTCTTTGATGTTGGGAAAATATTGGTCAGTTTGAAAGTAGGTACTAGGTAGTATTGCTCATTAATCCTTGTTTTATGTTTCCGCATACTTGGCTTCCAAAACAAAATTTTACATTTTCTTCTTTTTCTGTTCTCTACAGAAAGATACAACCTTTTGTGCAAGGTGCTATCTTGGTGCTAGAACTACGCGAGACTTTAACACGTCAGATTTTAAACGTGTTGAGATCACTGAGAAGGTAAAAATTGATTGGACCGAGAAACAAATCTTGCTCCTTTTAGAAGCGGTTGCGCACTATGGTGATAACTGGAAAAAAGTGTCTGAACATGTTGGTAGAAGTGAAAAAGAATGTGTAGAACGTTTTATTAAGCTTCCTTTCGGAGAGCAATATATTGGGCCTCCTGATTCAGTTGACCCTGAGGATAATTTTCATAATGGTTCAGATCAGCTTGATAATGAATTTCCTCCTAGCAAAAAGATGCGCCTCACACCGTTCGATGATGCAAGCAACCCCATATTGGCTCAGGTAGATATTTCAAAGCTCTTCATTTGTAAAGTCAGTTTCTAGTCTGGATTTACATTTTGAAAGGAATTATATAATCGTCAATTTCTAGTGTTATGTGATTTTAGATTAGTTAGAGGTCAAATAATCTGTTCGATACTAGTTGCAATACAAGTGATCATCAAATGGTAGAGTAAAGTCACATACCTGTCCTTATTTTATCAACTAGTACCTTAAATAATCAGAATTTTTAATAGTGTTATTTACAAAAATACCAACATATTTTTTCATTTGTCCAGTTTTAGTCATTCTACTTTTTTTGTACATCGAGTCGTTAAACATGGTTTTGTGTTCCTATTGGGTCATTTTGTAAGCAATAATATAAATCTAATAACTTTGTACATAAGTTTTCTTACTTTATATCGGAATTATCATTTTGAAACCCGGTGTTAAGGGTATTCTGTATACAAAAAGACTCGAATGGGGCTGGAAGCTATCATTTCGAAACCCCGTTTCAAGGACTATGGTGACTAAGATGGAAGGAACAATAAGTACAAATTCTTATTTTATGCAAACACACAAGTGTACCTTTTTTGTACAGCATTAAATGGCAAAATGACATTTGAGCATTATCTTCAGCACCGTGTTTTGTTATAACTAAATTATATAAGTGTAATTTTTTCTATCTTACATAATCACTTTCAAACTGCACTTCAAAACACCTTTAAATCCTCTTTCATTTTCTTTATGCGTAACCCCTCTAGATCGATGTTAAAATTGATGTTACACTTTTATCTGATCTTCTTGGGCTTAAATAGGTTGCTTTCCTCTCAACATTGGTTGGAGTAGAGGTTGCAGAAAAAGCTGCTTCTGCAGCTGTAAAGGCTTTGACAGAAGTCAATAACGAAACGAGTAAAGACATTTTCGTATCCTCTGGTGGTGATGCGAGAGATCATGGTATTCTTTTCTTCTAATTTGCATAGTTTTATAGGCTTAAGCTCAGGTTCACTAAATTTTCTGATGCACTTCATTAGCATCTTCTGCAATGTTTGAATTGCACCTTGTGCATCTATTGTCTCATGTCGAAATTATGCAAATTTCTGTAGTCATCAAATCATTTTTAGAATCCATTACAAGTAGGAGTTAATTACATTAGAGCAATACATGTAGCCAAGTTGTTGATTTTTAAACTAGTGATAAAATTATGCTGACTTTGAACTGAAAACGTTCACCAGTTTGATAACAGAAGCTGTTCTACTCGGTCCAAGAAATTCCAACTTTGTATGGCATATATTTGTAGAATATTGTTCGACTATTCTGCAATTTCCAAAACAATAATGTAATAAACACCAAATCAAGGAACCTACATTTATCATCAGTTTATTTTTTGATGATATATAGCACATAACTAAATTTTAACATGATAAGTACCGAAAATAAAGAAAATAGCAAATTTAATGGAATGGAGGGAGTAGAGGTCATCTTCATTTGCAGAATGTTGGTTTTATATATATTTTAATTGCAATTTTAGTCATGTTATTATATTTTTTGGTGCAGATTCTGTAACAACTAATGGTGACAAGAGCAACTCAAATTCGTATGAAGGAGCTTATATTGAGGCTAAGTCACAGCTTGAGAAGGAGGAGCACGAGTTGGAGACAACAATATCCGACATTGCTGAAGTGCAGGTAACTATATAAATCTATGTTTTGTGAATGGTTTTATGTTTCAAACAACAGAAGCATGTTCAAATATTATCTTCTACGCCTGTTTCATTACGGATCTCTCTTGTAAACATGGTCCCCAAAAATTTGACTTTATACATTCAGTATAAAACTAATACTTTGTTATATGGGTCTTATAGGCCAAGGACATTCATGATAAGATTGTTCGTTTCGAGGAGTTTGAACTACTAATGGAGAGAGAATGGCAACAAGTAAAACAAATTCAGCATATGCTGTTTGCTGATCAACTATCGCTTTTGTTTGACAAAAAAGATGGAACAAGTAGGAATGAAAGTATGGAACAAAAAGTCAAAGCTGAATGTTGACACTTCAATTGTATAATAGTTCTTGATGCTCATTAGAAAATTTGTATCTCCAATTTGTGATAGGGTTTTAGGTATCAAGCTACATGCTTCAGTTAAGAGTTAGATGGAATGCAACAAAATTTGAGATTAATGAAACTTCTGTAGCTGAAATTGTTCACAAACTCGAGATATCTAATATTTTTTCCTATCTTGCGACAACTTTCTCATTAACTATTACACAAATATATTGGATATGTATTGCTTTACAATTAACTTATTTTTACATTACAAAAAATCCTTCTGCAACTGTCCATGTTGTGCTCATATGTGGTGCACACGTCGAGTCCCTACAATAGTCAGTTAAGTTAGCCCTTTAATGTGTCAAGAAAGTAGCAGGATTATAAGAAACATACCTGGCCTGTTGATCTACAGTCGGTTGTGATAGTGCTTAAACTGAGCTCACAACTATGCTTATGATACTAGTTTGAACGATGCAACTGCCTGCACGTGAGCATGAAAATCACTTAAGTTTCTAAAGTTTAAACTATTAACAAGATCTATATGCTTTTATATATCAGAGGTGGTGATGGATTGTTCATGCATATGACCCCCAAATGCTTTTTTGTCCATTTTAAAAATTATTTAACTTGTTGATTAGTTTAAGTGGTAGGAGGATAAGTAGGAGGATGTGTAGGAGGAAATAGCATTTCTCATTATGACCCATTTGACTATTTCCTTTTAAGCCTTTTTCAATTCGACGTGTTTGATATAAAACACATCTAAAACGACCCATTCACAAGTAAATGAGTCGAATTGCCACCTCAAACAGAGACCAAATGTATTCCTACTGTCGAAAGATTTAATGCTTCGACTTTTAAGTCAAATGCTTTACAGGCTCAAAATCACTGGGTTTCCAGAAATTTGAAACCAAGAATCTTTTAAATTGTAGTATTTGTCAAGTAAGTTTATGTTAATTGAAAAACCTTAAGAGTTTAGGAGTCGGGTTTTGGTTAAGACACCTTAAAACGGGATCCACGGAATGGAAACGATAAAATGATTGACCCTAAAAATTTGTAATCTGAAAGTGTTGTAAACTAGTTGAAAAGTATTTATAACTATCTATTAGATTTAACAATTTAAGATATTCACATTTGGCACCAGCATTCTAAACGGACTCAACAACCTCAAATCCATTTAGCATACCTTTTCAATTTTTGAACGATACTTTTCTGATTCATCATCTAGGTACTGCAAGAAACACGAAATCATAGTGTTCAAATTTCAACGAAATAGCTCTTAAAACTGCATTAACTTGTAAACTACTTACTAAAAGTGCATCACAAACCTGCCCTGTGAGAGTATACAATCTATTGTACCAACCATTGTTCGCTATGCCCAAAACAGATACCAAATGTCTTTCACTTTCCCCTGGATTCTTAAGTGTGTACTCTAAGTAGTACATACCTGGCCAGTTACGAAAATACATCAATAATAACTTATTTGTTAAGTTAAGATTGGGATAGGAATGCAATGTTACATGTATAATTAATTTTCTCACAATTTGTTAAGAAATGGAAATTCCTAATAACAAGTTTTTACTCAAACGCTCAAAACTGTCTATTGCAACTTTAGTTGAAACACTCATCCAAACACCCCTGGAATTTATATCAGTGTTGTTATCTATGATGCTTTTTGGAACGTTGGTTTATTGCAAAAAAGACCATTTTACCCTCCCGTTTTACGGTGACAAACTATAAACTACTAAACGCGAGGTAGAAAGTACAAACTATTTTTAATATTTACTGTTATTTCATTACTCGTAATAAATAAACCTGAATGTAATATGTAAACATTATATACCTTTAGTAGATTTACTGTCAATGAGTTTAGCTGAAACACCAGGGGGTCTTTGCCAACTTCTGTCCAATCCACTAACCTAACAATAGATGTCGCAATTTCAGTTATTTTACTTATGAGTAAGCCGATCTGAATTATGCCTGATCTCTAACGGGTAACAGTATCTAACAAGGAATGGGTTGAAAGTCACCCAAAAATGTATTTTTAAATAACTTCCTAACATCGTGTTTTCAAATATTTTAAGCATGTATGGTACTAATATGGTTTTAATCATATTTAAAGTATTGAAAAAATCATTAAAAAATTGCTTATACGCCAAACTCTACTAATATATTTCCCGTGTTGACCTACATTCATTTTTTCCCTATCACCCAAACATCTTCATAACATTATAAACATACCAGGTTCTCTGCGAAAGCATCGACCTTGCCAAAAGATTCAAGCTTAGTAAAATCAGCACCAAGCCCCGTGATCACCAGACTCACTAAGAGATACATTCAGAAAGTCTATAAATTTCGAAATAAAGTTTAAAAGTAATTGATGACTAGTGAAAGAAGTAATATGTACCATTTGAATTAGAAGCTTCTGAAGGATAGAATGCAGTAACGGACTTAAATCCGTTGCCTTCTCCTCCTCCTACTAGCCAATCTACAAGTTGAAAATACTCGTTAATTACCTATTCATCTTATTCTTATGATGCACACACTATGCTATACACAGTTCAAACAAGAAGCATGAAAAGTACATCATGTAATATTTCCTTCCACCAGGACGGGAGTCATGTAAAAATAGGATGAGAATTGCTCTTTACAAAATGATCATGAAGAAAGAAATTATGACAATTAATATTCACCTTGAGGAATGGTTATCTTGAACTTATTCACATCATCCGTGTATATTCGGTAACCCTCTGGTACAACTAGCAAAACCATCAAGATTTCTCAAAGCGAAATAATGGTGAAACACTGATGATTTAGGATTAATTAACATACATAAATGGGATATTCAATGCGAGGTTACCTTCTTCAGCAAATGCAAGTGGAACGATTGCTGGTACAGATAATGAGCCTAATACGGTGTGTAATAAAAGGTCTCGTCTTTGAATTTTCAGAGATTGATCGTTGATAGTTAGGCTGGATTAAAGTGTCCAAGAACAATAATTAGATACCTACTACAACTAAAAGCGCCGTTAAAAAAACCCTACAATCACTAAAATACTAAATTGAAGGCAGCATTTTTCATTTCATCAAGCACAAAAAAAGCTGATTCATGTGGGTCGATTGACATTTCCTGTGGGTTCATGACATGTTATGCCAAGAAACTTATGCTGAAAGAATTACGCACCCCTACCAACTGAGGGTGTGTTTGGCATTCTGTTTTGAAAGTGCTTAACTGATTAAGGGTGTTTTTTTTTTTTTTTTTTGGTTACCGTGATTTCCGACCCTTTGACCGACTAATCCACGGGGTTTGAACCCACCGCCACACAGAGTCAAACCAGGTAAAGCCCTCCCATTTTGGTAACCGTGATTAAGGGTGTGTTTGGCATTCTGTATTCGGCAGCAATTTCTGATAATCTTATTGTCATATAAATCCTTGTATAATCAGAATTTCTCAAACATCACAACTTCAAAAACCATAAGCACATCCATATACTATCTCCTGCTCGCCCTTTGTTACAAGTGACTTTTTTTTTTCTATAAGTTTTAAGGGGCGTTCGGCATTGCATTAACAACTTTTGTATATGCTAACAGTATAAGTATCATAATTTGTCAAATACACATATCGAAAACATTTTTTTTTGAAACTTCAAAGACAAAAGCACACCTGAACACTATCTTATGCATCACAATTTTTACATTTAACTAAATTATTCTAGTTATTTCATATCAGATGGTCACTTTCAAAACCAAATTCAAAACATTATCCAAGAAAAAAACATAGACAGTAAACTTACCTTAAATCCTGATCTTCTTGATTTGTCTTGCAAAACACAACATTCTGACAACATGGTTTCTTCAATCCTGTGAAAAAACAAATGCAAGTTTATAGAAACATCAAAACATAGACACATACATAGATAACAAGAAACAATACATCATATTAAGTTAAGAAAAAAGTGTGCATGCGTATGTCATTATATTTATGTACTTGTTGTAAGGTGAGAATATAAAGCATCTGAAGAAGATGTAATGTGAGGACGAAGGTGCAAAGATGAAAGAAGAGCCATGGCTGTTAATGATGATGATGATGAGATACAAACTGAAACTGAATGACCACTAGTTTTTCTTTTTCCTTGTATTGGGGATATTGTATCTCATACGTGGCTTTTTATATTTTCCAAATGGCATTTCCTTATTTAACTTTTGGAGAATATCATATACTCTTCCGTCCCATCATTTTTATTGTTCACTTTGACTTTTACTAGTTTTTCTTGTTTAACTTTAACCATTACTCCCTCCGTCTCATATTAGATGTCTATGTTTGATTTTTCAAGTTTTTCTTTTATAACTTTGACCTTAAATATTTTTGCCTATGTTATATAGTATTAGATAAAAATAATACATAGTGGAAATACATTAAAAACTCAATATATTCATCTTTTTTGCATCAAATATTATATAACACAACAAAAAATATTTATGGTCAAAGTTAAGAAGGAAAGACTTAGAAAATTCAAACTGGACATTTAATATGGGACGGAGGGAGTAATATATTTATTTGTGTTATATAATACTCGATGAAAATTATACCAATGAAAATACATTTAAAACCCAATACATTCATATATTTTTCATAAAATGTTAATTATGGTCAAAATTGAAGAAGAAAGACTAAAAAAGTCAATAAGGGACAATAATTTTGGGACGGAGGGAGTATATATTTTTGAGTAAATTACACGGATGGTCCTTGTGGTTTTCGTTGACTTTCACTCTTGGCCTTTTGACTTTTTTTTTGCACTTAGAGTCACCAACTCTGAAACTATTAACACTCATGGTCCTTGGACTAAACGGCGTCAGCTTTGATCGTTAAACAGCCCTCATGTGCAAAGCACATAGGGGTAATATAGTCTTTTATATTATTTTTTTACTTTGTCACACATAAATATCCTCACCTTCTCTCTCTCTCTCATAAATATCAGTCACACCTCCTCTCTCTCTCAAACATGTATACACAGATCGGATCCCCACCCTCTCAACTTTTCTTCATTTTCAGATCCACGGCACCGACATAAATTTAGGGCATCATAAATTATGAAAAATGCTTAGACTTGCAAACTGGCTTATGGGGTTAGAAAACCAGGCAAAAATTTGGGGCATCGTAATTTATGGAAATTGTCAAGACATGTCAGTTTGGAGGAGTTGCATAGATAAATAGACTTCCCACAAATGTGCCATATTTCTAGTAACCATCAACCAGATCTAGTGGATTTTTTTTCCTTCTTCTCTTAATGGGTTTTTTGTATTGGTTTTTTATGGGAGTGGTGGACTGATGGTGGTGATGGTGGCGATGACTGATGGTGGTGGGGTTTGGTGGCGGACCGCTGGTGGCGAGGGTGGGGGTTTTAGTGGTGGACTGATGATGGTGAAGGTTGCAATTTGGTGGTGGTGATTTGGGTTAAAGATTTGGTCGGATATTGATGGTCGATCTGTGGTGAATCGGGGTTAGTGTGGATTCGAAAAATGGTTGAACAATGATGGGGTTCGAAAGTTGATTTTGTATATGGTGGGTTCACCGTCGTGTGGTTGGTGGTCGTGATTTGGTGAAGCGGCCGGAGGTGATAGCGGAGATGGACGAGTGGTGGTGTGATAGCGGGTTTGGGGTCGAAAGACTTCCTTTTCCACGAGCAAGCTTTACAACCCACTAGGAAGTATACCTAATCGTTGCAGTGTAGTATGAGTAAGCCCAGGGGGTTGATCGTTCTCTAGATGAATAGAGATGCTAGTAAAGATGTATGACGAGAAGGTGATGTTGAAGGTGATTCTTTTTAGCTTTTTATATTTTTTAGGAAAAAAAGTAAAAATCTTGGGGTTTGAATAGTGGGGGTGGTACTTCTATTAAATTTAACTACTAATAATTTAAACTAAAAACTAATTAACTAATGAAAATGATAAAATCTATGGATTGAGTGGTCGTGTTCTTATAATAATCAAAAGCGTGTTTACTTAGATTTTCTTACTCCCTAGTTATCTCTTATTGGTCGGTTGAATTGTCACATCCTCATTCTAATTGGTGCGTTGTATTCCATGTTAGTCATAGGGGGTGCCTAATTCCCTAGTTCTATGAATTGTAACTCTCCTCTACTATTTAGGACGTTCAAACTCGCAACAATTAAAGAAGAAGCTAGTTTTCCTTACTCCAGCGTCTACCAATGAAAACAAGAGACAACCTAATAATAATGAGCAACTAGGTTTCATAGATATAAGCAAACACAATAATAATTGAGCTATGCATGATAGATAAGCATGAACATAGACAAATAATTGAACATAGGATAAACATAGAGATAGATTGGATTAACAAACTTATCTTTGAGTGTAAAGAAGGGCTTGGAACCCTAAAATACTGCCCAGTCGGACTATGAATGATTAGGGTTTGCTCTCCAAAATACTACACTTAAAATACAGGAAATTCAAAGTCTATATATAGATTTACACATGCGACGGCGTCGCCTTTTGATGGTGACGCCGTATGGTCGCCGTCATTTGGGTTTTGTTATGGACAAGTCATCGTTGGAACGACGTCAGTTGAGATGTGTGACACCGTCTGGCTTTATTAAGGACGTCGTCTTGGAATGGATCTTGGTCGTCTGGTGTAAAACAAAGGGTGACGCCATCCTGGAATAAAGCGTGACGCCGTCATATTGTAAAACCAAAATTCAGGCCTGAGCCGTCGCTTAAAATTTTATTAGAAATCCTTGTGAGAGGGGTTGTGACGCCGTCAGGTGCAAAAATCTGCTTTGAAATCTTGACTTTGTCATTTTCTTCATTTTTTCGCTCCTTTTCGTCCAAAAGTGCTTGATTCCAGCAATTTGCTTTCAAAAGACCTAAAATGTGAAAAGAAACGATTTTAAGCAGTAACGGATATAAAATGTATTAATTTAGGGCTTAAATGACCCCCTAAAACGTATGTTTTAAATCCTTATCAAATATCCCTACATTTGGAGTTTGTTTGTCCTCAAGCAAATGTGTTTTTGGCCAATCAATTTATGAGTTACGGGTCATTTAGCATTGGTTTAAAATAGTCTACAAGAAGTACAAGCGCCACAATAGTCATAACAAACACGAAAATTATACACTAGCACCTCACTATTGGTGTTTGGATTCTCTCATCTCTCGGGTGTATATGGAATATAACATGTAAGGAAATGGAAGATAAACACTCACTACCTGTCATAGTACATAGATTACCATAGGCTTGAGAATAGATCAAACCTCCACCGCTTTGGCATAAGCACCTATGAATAACTATCTAAGAGGTCTTTACAAAGGATTATAATGTTAGGCTTCGGGTAAGGAAATAAAAGGTTTTGTTGGATATGGGGATATTTAGTGGTGGCAAGTCAAAAATCTTATGTTACAAGCATGTAAAACGCGGCGTTACTAAGCCAAGACCCGACTCACTAACACTAGATAATAACTTGAAACAAAACATAAACTTAAAAACATAAAACATAAAGATAGATGTAGGATGATAGCCCATATATTTTTCTCATTTTTTTTCACTTCACTTTTTTTTTTTTTTTTTCGATTTTGTTTTCTATACTTTTTTACTCTATCATCCTCTAAGATAACATCAAATTAAAGGGATTTATAAGAGCATCCCTACACTTGAGTTTTTATTTCACTTACACTAATTGACCCGATTTGAAAAGATCAAAACACTTGGAGTACTTAATTACGTAGACAAAGAGAATTTGAATTTAATGTTCCTTCCCATTACTCCATAAAATATCACTTTAACCCATGAGTCCCAATCGTCCCAAAACTGTATATAAAGGATATGACTCGACTTAGCAACCATGCAAGCAACTAGATAATTGAACTAAGGGTTTAAACAATGATTACAATAATGGACCAAAGATGAGTGCATACAAGGTGGGCTAAGGCGATTTGGGTGTAACATTTGGGGGTGGCTTGTAAACAATGCTTTTCATTAATATTTCAAAAACCGGAACATCACGAGAACTACGAAAAGATAGGCTCTGAGGGGTTAACTAGGGGTATCGTGTACTAAAGATGAGTACATCGCAAGGTGTGGGGAAAATTACTCAATCCGATGTGGATGACGTAATTAAATTATAGGTTTAAAACAAGGGTTATCCTAATGCCTCTTATCATTTAGTTAATCCTAACTACACGAATGTAGTCTCACTAGCGATCTTGGAATGCATCACAAAACAAGTTCTAGATTTATTATAATACCGGTACACTCACTAAGCATTAAAGATGAATGCTTTTATTCATAAAAATCTAGCGGCGAACTTCACATTTTTGGGGTGGAATTTGAGTAGTATACGGTTTTTGTACTAGTCATATAATTCCTATCCATGAGACGCTTTATTAAAACTAAAGTTTTACTCGTAAATGCCATAAAATTTTAAATTTTGTGCTAAAATTACCCTAACAAATATTTCTCATAGTTTATTACAAAATTTACCAAGGACAAGACAAAAATCAAGTGAGTGAATAGTATCTAAGATCCCGTTTTATTCTTCCTCCCTACACTTAAACTGAATATTGTCCCCAATGTTCCCCAAAAAGTATCAAAGTTATGATACATAAAAGGTAAATAAAAGAGAAAAACTAATACTTCTCTAATTAGCTCGGTAGGATATGCGTAAAGTTGCGGTTAAATCCTCCTCCAAGAAGAATGAGCAAGTAATAAGTGTTGCTTCCATCATGTACTTCATCTTTTTGTCCAATATAACCCATATAATCAAACCGAACAAAGAAAAATCACAACAAGATGTTATTCTAGACTTAGAAATAAAAACAAAGCAATTAAAGGATAGGATACTTGTAGAATGTAATTACAAATAACATAGAGGAAAATTGGACATTTAAGAAATTCTAGAAATTTCTCAAAAATTAGTTTTCAACATTTAACAAAAACCGGGAAAAACTGTGCTACAGTAGCTGTCGCCGTCAGTGTAGACCGTGACGTCGTCAGACTGACCTGACAGATTTGTTTCGTTTTGTTTTCTGGAAAATTTTACTAGAAAAACCTATTTTCTAAAGTCCATTTTCCTGCAGAGACTGATAAAACATATTTACAAGTATTGACACACAAGACAACTAAAACAAACAAACATGCCAAAAATTCAAACTATAAATCATCACATAATCAATTTAGGTTCTTAATAACCACATATGATCTTCCCTACACTTATTTCATGCAAAGTACCTTTAACTACCAATGAGATGAAGTGAAAAGCAAAATAAAGCATAATCGCATACACATTAATCATGCAATAATCCATAATCTAATACTAGCATGCAAACATCCTAAAAACAAAATTAAAAGTAAAACAAAGCAAGTAAATAAAATATGCTCGGGTTGCCTCCCGAGAAGCGCTTGTTTTTGTTCGAGTCTCGAGCCTGACTCTACCCTTATTTAACGGATATATGGGAGGTTTTCCCTAAACTTAAGATTAAGTGCGGGTGATAGTGGCGATACACACTCTTAAGGTGGAAATATGCCACGTGAGGTGAAGGGGGTGTGTGAATGGCTTCCTTTATCCTAAAACTACCCGAACTAAATGGGTTGATAGGTGGGTCAGACCTCTTTTGTCTCATAGATGTAATTCTAAGGATGGAAAATTGTGTGAAGATTGAGGTTCCGGTTCATCAACACTAGGAAATTCCCTAGAACTAAGAGTAAGGTTGTGACTACAAGTATTCAAACCTATATCCTCTAGTTGTGTTTGGTACAAAGGTTCTACCTCCATCGGGATTCCTAAAGTCTCTTCTACTTCTTCCGGGTAAGTCACGAGCAGTGTGTATGCCTCAAATGTTGGTAGGACTTGTGGGGTACTTAGTGGGTTTGGATTTTCTACTCTATCCTCAATCTTATCGAGATCATCTATGTATTGATTTTTTACTATGGTAGCACCTAGCCATGACATGCACCTAGGTATCTTAACTTTAACCATTTTATTCCCAAACAAAATTCTTGCATGATCCCTTAAATTTGTTATCAGTTGATCAGAAATGACGTTTGTCGGGTTGTCCCATTCATAATCATATTGGGCTAAATCCTCAATGACTTCCCATGCTTCTCCAGTATTTAATTCCCTAAATTTCCCATCTGTTGCATGGTCAATGTCTATTTGCGTATATTGGTCGATATGATTGTAAAATATTTGAAGTTGGGACCATAAATCAAAGTGATGATGAGGGACTTTTCAGAGTAAATGTTTGAAACGAGTCCATGCATCATAGAGAGACTCATCTTGATGTCGTTGGAACATCAAGATGTCATTTTTGAGTGGAGTGGGTGGATTTTGTGGTGGGTAGTATGATGGATTCACGTTCTCTATAATGGCTAACGGAATAGTTAATGAAAATTTACCAATAAACACACAAAGAAAGATAGACTACGAGAAAGATAATAAAAAAATAAAAAGCTCACTTGATAGGAATCAAGTGAGTAAACTTAATCGAGATCGAAATCGAACTAGCTATTCTAATCCTCGGCAGCGGCGTAAAAAACTTGATAGCGGGTTCGGGGTCGAAAGACTTCCTTTTCCACGAGCAAGCTTTACAACTCACTAGGAAGTGTACCTAATCGTTACAGTGTAGTATGGGTAAGCCCAGGGGGTTGATCGTTCTCTAGGGGAATATAGATGCTAGTAGAGATGTATGACGAGAAGGTGAGGTTGAGGGTGATTCTTTTTAGCTTTTTAAGTTTTTTAGGAAAACAAGTAAAAATCTCAGGGTTTGAATAGCGGGGGTGGTACTTCTACCAATTTTAACTACTAATAATTTAAACTAAAAACTAATTAACTAATGAAAATGATAAAAGCTATGGATTGAGTGGTCGTGTTATTATGATAATTAAAAGAGTGTTTACTTATATTTAGGACTTTCAAGCTTGCAACAATTAAAGAAGAAGCCAATTTTCCTTACTCCAGCGTCTACCAATTTTATCAAGAGACAACTTAACAATAATCAACAACTAGGTTTCATAGATCTAAGCAAACACAATAATAATTTAGCTACGCATGATAGATAAGCATGAACACAAACAAATAATTGAACATAGGATAAACATGGTGATAGATTGGATTAACAAACTTATCTTTGAGTGTAAAAAAGGGTTTGGAACCCTAAAATACTACCCAAGTCGGACTATGAACGAATTAGGGTTTGCTCTCCAAAATAATACACTTAAAATACAGGAAATTCGAAGTCTATATATAGATATACACATGCGACGGCATCGCCTTTTGATGGCGATGCCGTCTGGTCGCCGTCATTAAGGTTTCGTTATGGACAAGTCACCGTTGGGATGACGTCAGTTGAGATGTGTGACGCCGTCTGGCTTCATTAAGGACGTCGTCTTGGAATGGATCTTGGTCGTCGGGTGTAAAACAAAGGGCGACACCCTCCTGGAAAAAAGCGTGACGCCGTCATGTTGTAAAACCAAAATCAGGCATGGGCCGTCGCTTGAAGTTTTATTAGAAAACCTTACGAGCGACGGCGTTGCCCGATGTGTTGGGAAGCCGTCAGGTGTAAAAATCAGCATTGAAATCTTGACTTTGTCGTTTTCTTCATGTTTTCGCTCCAAGTTGATGTAAATAACTAACCATTGTTATACATTTAGAGAGTGTCTGGTTTGGTGGGTGGGTATCACTATTAGGAAACCAACCTTGTTAGTGGTTTTTATAACGGCTTATTTTTATGGTTTCATGCTCGGAACCAAGGTGGGATCACAATATTGGTTTTTGCGTCATAATTTTTATAAAAACTCTTACGTTTTAAAAAAAAAAATTATAAATACACCCGCTCTAAAAATATATATCTCTAATCTTATTTAGCTTTTGTAAATGTACTTGGTTAATTTGTCTCCTGGTTACTACTTGTATATACTCTATTCTAAAAACCTTATATATCATTCAAACGCTATTATAAAAAATGGACTTTTTCTCAATAAGCATAAAACAAAATATCACTTTAGTGTCAATAGAGTACTAGTCTCCTATCATCACACTAAAAATTGTTATTTTTTTTGGGTTTGACCTTTGAGCATTTGCCCACTCAACTACTCAAGTGAGTGTTTTGGATTTGCCCAAATAACTTCAATGTATTATAAACATCACATTACGGTAACATAGATGTAATATTGCATTTATTCTTATGATTTCACAAATTTCATTTCAAACTAGTTTTTGCTATTATCTGAAATCTTTTCATCTGAAAAGCATTATGTACTATTGTGCACATTAAATCCATCATTGTACAACTTAATTATGTTAAATTAAAGGGAGCTGATTTGCACATAATATGTACCAATACAATGAGCATCATGTAACATATGTAAAATTGTTTAAAGCGTGCAAATCACCTCACTAAAAGAAAACCCATGTTACACAATGCACTTCCTTTTTACTTAGAGCATTAACACGCACAGTTTAACTTTTTCTAGTAGTGATGTTTTGTTAGTTAAAGTCTTATTGGTCAAAAATATCAAACTTCAAGGACTTAAGTTGACAACTATTCTTCCACCGCTAGTTTTATTACAAAGTTAAACCAATTGCTACAAATAACAAGAAGACGAATATCATGACGTACAAGATCATCCAAAATCAACTCAAATTCAGGCAACTTTAATCGGAGTTATGACGGTGCATGACGGAGGAGCATGTTGGCTATGCCACGTGCGATTCATGTTTTAATACTAATGACATCACATACTTTAACTACACCTCTATAAAGTTCAACAACAAGAAAGAAAAATTTTCATCAACTTTCTTAGACAACTTGCTTGATTGCAGACGGTGAATCGGTGCTAGAGTTTGTTTGTTAACTCATTCGTATATCTTAAATTCTTAGTATACTGCTTATTTTCGTTTGTAAATGTACGTGATTATTGAACAAAAAGCGTTGATGACTGACAAATTGTGTTATGTGTCCGTTAACTGAAACATACATTAATGTCCAATTTGAATGAGATTGTATTGCTTAATTCATTAACGGGTGTTTGCAGATTAGTTCTATCAGTTAGTATAGAAACTTGTTGATCGATGATAGATGACTTGCATTGTTCTAAAATACTTATTTTTGCACGTAATATGATTATTTATTCAAATGCTGATGGCTGACAACACTGACTAATACAAACTTAATGTTAAGTTTAGTGAGAGTTGTAGTGGTGATTTCATTAACGTTTGCAGATTAGATCGATCGATTAGTATGGTAACTTGCTGATCAGTGATAATTGACATGCATTCTGTGTTCTTTAAATTTTTTTATAAATTTATTTTTTTAGATTCTGAAATTTTGTTTAAAACATTAAATAGGTTGAAAATGACGCATTTGATTGTTCTCATTTTTCAAAACACTTGTTTTTATATATCATATGTAAACTACATGTGGATTAAAGGTCTTTGGTTATGATTGGGGATAATGTGGGAGGCCGGTTAATTAGTAACATTCTAAGAATCATTTATAACTGTCGATTCTATTAATTAGATTTGTGAAATAACTAAGCGAGATAATATTAGATGTTTCTTTCTATGAAATAACTAGATGATTTAAGGTTGTCCGATTATTGATTTGTAAACTGAATGCTCTTTTTTTATTTATCTGTTCCATATGTATGACCTTTTGGGATCAACTGTGATGTTAACCTGCTAAATTCATCAATAGGAGATGTTGAATCGTGTCGTGATCACAAGGAAACTCATAAAAACCGTTTATATGTTGCATATCAGATGACATTTTTTACGGCTTATGTTGTACATTCATGTGTGAGCATATAGATGAATAGTTTCAGTCAATGAACTCATTTTATTTCATTATACGAAGACTTCATTGTGACAGGAATGTGTGTTGTGTCTAATCAAAAGTTTTAATCAACAATGAAATTTATAAGAAAAAAACTTAACTTTTAACCTAAGGTAATGTCGCGTGTTCCTTTACATCAGACAACATTTCTTGCATCTGCTCTAAGCCGTGACCCTGTGATGTATGCCCTCCTTTAGTAATCAGTTATGTAAATTTTTGTATGGCAATTGCGTATGGCAAACTTTCTTACGTCAGCTTATATAAATAAACAACTAGAATTTAACCTCTCACTCTTTGATATTGTGCTTGCTTAATTATGCTAATACTTTCTTATGATGCTTAAATAAAATTGATTGTTGAGCTTGCTCATTTATTAATCTGAGGTACTTTAGTTGTGGTTTATATGTTGTCTACTTCATATATTTCATGCTGGTTGTTTCAAATCAAATTAAATCCAGGATACTACTTCACTTATAATTAATATTTTCCATTAGGAAAATCTAATCTGACTTGTATTCAAATCATACATGTATTCTATCATTTAGGAAACCAAATCTAACTTGTATCCGAATCATACCATTCGTTCTGGGCATTTGGTGGCAATCACTGTGGCTACTTTCTTGAATCTATGCTAAGAAATCTATCATCCATTTCAATGGTCCTAAGTGGATTTATTTAGAGAATGCTATTAATTAACTTCATAACGTCACCAAATGAAAAGTTGCTCATTGTGTCATAGGGTACATGTGCGTAACCACGATACATCTTGAATGTTCAGTACGGAAACATGATCCGTGATAACATTGTACTAATAACTCTAGATTCCATTCCTTTTTACCATAATGATTGCTTATTAAAGCTGATTTGTGTTACCACTTCTCATCTCTTGCTTAATTCTTTTAAAGCACGATCTGAGATGGCACTGGATTTAGTACCCAATGTGGAAGCTTTTCATCCTTTACCAGCACCTCATGTGAGGTTACATGGAGCTGCATTGGATGCAGGTGGCCGTCCACTAGCCAAACTAATTGAATTAGTTGCTAGTCGACATAACTACATTGCTGTAATTGAGCTGCCAGGAGTGGAATGTGGCGATTGTAAGTCTTATTTTTTTCTAAAGTAGATATAATTGGTTCCATTTGATCTACCAGCTCAGACAAAATACACTCCAATTTAGGTGAACTTACTCCTTTGTCACCAATGAAGTCACCATAACTTTTTTTCATCCGGAAAAGCCACTTGAGTCTCGGTATTCGTCCATTGCTGTAATAAACTTAAAACTGGTTTAAACTTGGTTACTCTTAAGTCACTTAAGACGTTTCACCTAAAGTAACTGGATCCCTCAAACATATTGCAAAAGGAAATCACTGAAGTCTATTAGTTTTAACCAACAATGAAAAGTTTCACGTGGTACTATATTGAAAATTCAGTGGTTTAATTGAAATACTGATCAACCGTGGTCACCCTTTTTTTTGAAAGGCAAAATATGAAGTTGAACATGATTACTACCTAATCATTTTCACCCTTTCCATGTATTTAGCTGAGTCATATTTTATGCTTGGATCAGGTATAGTAGATGTAGGTATCAGTGCCTTTGATGAAGTATACATTGAAGGCGAAATTACTCCAGGTGCAATATTTGCGGATGGGGCTGTTATCCAAAACAAAAGATCAAGAAATTGCGTTCAGTTATGCCCAAATGAACCCTGGGCTATTTCCTTCCAATTTCCAGAGCCCGTAGACTGGGATACACTTTGGGACTATTATGCTTCAGAAACTGTGATAGAAGTTGTAGTTGAGAAATTAACTAGCTCTTTAGCTAGACAAGCAGCTGCTGCAGCTATTGCGGAAGCAGCTCTTTCAGAAGCAGCTCTTGCAGAAGCACCTCTTGCTGAAGTACTAGCCCAGTCCAGTGTTAGCGATGCAACCGTTGTGGATGCAAGCCAGACGGAGTCATCAGGAGTTAGCTCTGCAACCGTTTTGGATGTTGAAGTGGCAAGCCCATCGGATGATAGCTTGCTTAATGATCCTCAAGTTTTGGATATGGTTGATAGCTGGATAGTATAGTTTCATGGATATAGTGGATATTTCAATCTGTTTTAACTTTTAAATGGTTAATTTAGTTGGTTAAAATCCTCTAATGCCTAAAATGTGGTTTATATCAGAAGTTGAGTTGGTAATCAAATTTTATGTGTTTAACTATGTTTTTGAACTAAAACCTTGTGATCACTAAAAGTCTAAAACCTAGTTTTCCAGATTGTTTGCATTATTTTTTTTTTCTATAAATTTGAACAATTGGGAACATCTCGATTCATAATAACATTGTTTGTTATCCGGTTTGCATATTGATTCTACTATGAACTCCTTATGTTTATCTTTATTGAGATCATGGGCTAACACCCTTAGGTGTTAGCCAAGTTATGAATTCTTTGTTGATTTGATTCCGTTTACTTCGATTTAATACATTTTCGCTGGATAAATTTATATGTTTATCATGTTGGAATTATATAACATGACAATCAATAAATAATCACAAAACATCAAAGTATTCAAGCGGAAGCGTATAGGATTTATTAATGAATAATTAATTAACATAAGAAGAATATGCGTACCTTTCTTGATTCTAGCCGAACAAGAATCAAAATCCACAAAACTAGCAATTAGGATGAACCCTAATTAGGGTTTATAGGATTATGTGAATTACCCCTTACCGTTTTGTAATTCAATCCAAGATAATAACAAAAGTATGTTATTACTATGTTCTTGTACACACGTACTAAACCGAATTAAAGTAATGCTAGTTTTATCAAACAAAATAACTTAATTAGTGGAAAAGATTTGGATCGACACCCAAAGGTGATGTACGATCGGTTTGGAGAAGAAAACACACAAAACAATTTTTAGGGTTTAGCTAATGAGCACAAGAGATGGAAAAATAAAACCCCTAGCCTTGTTTATATACCCAACTAAACTTGGTGAACAAGTTGGTTTTTGTTTCAATGTTTTGATCCTTGGCCGATCGGTTTAGGAGTCCCTAAAGGGATTCCGGAACCTTCCCAACTTTTGCAATTAAGTCCTTTTCCAAATACCTTTAACGCCCGTTAGTCCATTACATTAATTACTTAACGTCCGTTAGTTATTTCGTTTAATAAATAAATAAATACAACGTTTATATTTAATTATTTAACTTTAAATTCTCATACGTAAAGTGTGCAATCCCATAGTCTCGAGTTCGATCCTAACTCACGTCTACTAATTTATATCCATAAAACCAACAGCTCCCACTTGGATATATCTTAATAGAGTGATCACATTCGGTTAGCGTCTAGCAACACTTCGATGCCTCTAGTACAACTCGAGCAAGGCTCCTGGAAAACCTTTTAATGATTTCTCATTATTATTATCCTTTTGTTTCTAATACCATGTTAAATAAAGATATGGAATTAAGTCATTCTTTATTTAACCATTCTGTTTCTCGTTATTAGTGATTGAGCAAGATTACCAAATCTTCTGAACATATTCAGGGGAGATCTTTGGGCGTGGCCACGCAAACATCTTGTCAACCCTACGAGGGGCCCAGCAGTATTAAACTCCAAATAAATTTGAAGGAACAAATTCTATCTTGACTACGAGAATAACCCACGAACTTTGCAACATTTCAGGAAACAACCCTTATGACTACCAGTTACGTATAGCGTTAAGTTGTTCCACAGAAGTGCACTACATTCATGACATTTATCTGGTATCTCAAGTCTGAGGATAACTATTCATAATTTACTTATAACAATATCCACAAAGTAAATTATGTAGTTGGGATAAGTCCTATATTCAATTCATTGAATATCATCTGAAATTGGTATGCATTCTCATCAATATACTTTCAAGTACATTCTACCATATCTCTCAGATTTGTCTTAGTTTAATGATACTCCCATATCATTAATTGACAACGGAAAATTTAGAATAAATAAATTTACTCACGGATTAAACATGCAAATATAGGATACAATATATTATAAAATCAAACATACCAAGTATTTGATTTATTATAACAATTGTTTAACATCCCTTATCCAAATACCAAATAGATCAATGCATGAAAATTTCAGTTGATGAATTATACCTCAAGTAATGACAATCATACTTGTTGACAAGACATAAATCAACCAACTTGATCTATCATAATTTTGAGAATACTTATTTCAAGAATTCAATTAATGAAGTCCTTGTATGTGTGCATTCAACAATCCACATAATAATTCATAAAGTGTGTGACATCCTCTTTCACCATTTTATGACTATTTAAACTTTCAAACATTTTAAAGTTTAAAGTATTCTTATTCTTTTAATGTATAATGCAACTGTGCTCTTAGTAGCACAACTAGTTCAACATGGCCATTAACAAGGATGAAATCCTACCATGACTAGTATTGAGTGTCATCTCAATTAAACCAACATCATTGTATACAAACAACAATATGCTCATTAAAACTCCGTAAACTTTAATATCTTATTGTGTAATATTTGATGCTTTCCTAACTTTCAAGTTTAAAGCTGATGACAATTTTCACAACATTTGACATATTGTTCATCCATAGAATTTAGGAGAAATTCCAGGCTGAGGATGTAATTCTTTTAGAATATTCATTACACAAGTTATCTAATAACTTTTAGTTAGATATCAATGTTGTCAAATCACTTCTTATTCAAGAATGATACAACAATTTTAATACACAACATGATGTACATGATGAATCTACAGGTCAACCTTAGATTTCATTCGTGTTCTATCTTGTCAAAAGATATTTATCAATTTCCCAAATGATATATCATGTTTTATTAGAATCATTAATTTTACTGCACATGTTTATTAACAACAAACATATATTTCAAGGTTGTATGTTTTAATTCTTAAATCTTACAAGTGAAGTTTCATTCCAATCTAAGACTTAACATTTAGCTTACAAGGAATGTTACTTACTATATGTTATACAACATATAAGATTTAAGACCTTAACATAATACTCCCACTAGCTTTCAGGAATACTTAAAATTTATCTGATTTCAATTATAAATCGAAACTAGGATTTAATAATTAAACATAAGAATAATTTCATAGATGCATGCATTTATCCATTCATGAATTATTTGCACTTCGTACACTTCCAAAGATTATATGAATTCAAAAAACCTTTCAATTACTTACCGTCCTCGCTCAAGTAATTTCTCAAGAAAGAGTTTTGATATTCCATTGTCATATTTCATATTAATGAAAACAAGTATGACAATTATCATCTTTATATATTTAATGTGTCTTAGGAAAGAATGTTCAATCACAATTAATTGCTTAAATATGATTAATAATCTTGTCATAAAACATGCATTAGATATGTGTACAATATTGTCCATATGATTTCTACATAGAAATTCAAACCACTAGGGTTTTTTATCTCTTTGAAGAAACTCATTTCCATTCTCTAGTCTAACTATTAAGATAAACCAAATTTTCAAAATTGATTATCTTTATGGACAGCATCTTTAACATTCATAGTATGAGTAATTTTCTCAATTCAATATTTGGTAATCCATCATAATGATTATCAGGTTTACTATAATCCTGTAACTCATATTTCCCAGCATATAAGTCAAATATCTGAGATATCCTTGCAGATCTATGAATGAAAATTCCATCATCATGAGGTCTATCAATTACATGTCTAACCTCATCATGATATTTACTAGTGTGTTTTAGAAGATTATGTATCTTGTAATTTTATCTTTCAAGATAAAAAAAAAAACTCCCATTTGCCTTTTGTAATATATAGACTATCTATATATACTTTAGTAATTTAGAGCAAAACTACATTGTTCTCTTTTTGGGACATTACAAATACACATTGATAATTCCTGACTTAAGTTTGTTAACAACTTATTCATAAGTAGTTTAACAAATTCAGAATCTTCAATTTTAAAACTTAATGTGATTCATCACATTCTATAATGAAATGGTGTTTTATTAATCTTCTAGGTTGGAGTCATATTGAGTATATTCAATCCATACTCAATTTTTTAACCTTGTTACTTTTTAAGAAAGAAGTTATGGTTATCATGAATCAAACAAATCAAATGGAGTTTGATTCTCCTAACTGAACAGACCATCAACTTGTGGTATTCATTAGAATTAATATTGTAAGACAATCTAACAATATATAAGATAAACATATTCCTTTTGGCTTACCTATTTACCAACTAAGTCAACTTAATGGTATAATAGACTTTCCAAGCCAATTACATGCTTTATAACACAAGTACCTTTTAACCAAGTCACTTCATATCCATGTTTCAACAAGAAACATAAACTGTTATAATCCCATTATACGTTATAAATCATTGATCAACTCAATGACTTCTTGTATATGTCTTAATTAAAAAATATAACAAGTTAACGTCTTACTTTATTATAAGTCTTAAAAGACTTTATGTTTATGTCTTTACAATGAATCATAAACATGTTTAACTAAAGTAATTATGAACACAACTCTTGGTTTCAATAGTAATTTCAAGTTAATTTATTTTACTTCACAATAATGTAGGACTACATTATTTATTCATTTATGTCATTCCAAAATACATAAATAAACAAATTGAAGTAGGATTAGATTACTTTATTTAATTTTATGTCATTCTAATAATACATAAATATTTAATTTGAAGTAGTCTTATATATCATTTTTGACACATGTTCTAAATACTTGTCTAATTTAGAAACTGCAAATATGTCCATGCAAGGTCTGACTTCACATAGAGATTTACTTTGTTGTTGCAATCTCGCCAAGTTCTCACATGACGTAAATTGCAACACCAAGTGTTTCTTGAATTAGATATGTTCAAGTTATATTAGAACGTTAGTCTCTTTCCTTGCAGTCAAGAGAATCCGTTAAATCATATACTTATATGTTGTACCTTGCACACAATATAGATTTCTCCCACTTGTGCATGGAACAACATCATGTAGCAGATAAACAACACGACATATGTTTGTTTATGTGACTAATATGATTGTGTCATTGATATTAGCATAACTAGTAGATGTAGAACCACTTCATTGTCTAATAAGGAAACGTACATGACTATCCTTGAAAACATAAGTGTCTACAAGTGGAAAGTAATTATCTTAAGACATTCTAGAGATAATCTGGGTTACTACCAAGATGACAAAGCTTGTAACTCCCACTGAATAAGAGATCATTACATTAATTCCTTATTCAGTAATAAGAACACAACACTCCCACTGGATTTGACAACATTGTAAGTGTTTCATTAACCAGTGAAAGAAAATAGTGTATTATTTACTTCCCTACACCTTTGAGAAAGTCCATACATAACGATTACTTATGTACTAAAAGAGTGTATTCTACTATGTAGATGATGAATTATTCATCAATGCTATTAACTTGAAAAATTGGGCATGCAATTTCTTTCTTAATAGTTCTACTATACCAACAATTGTAAGTAGTATTTTTAAATGGTCAAAACAAAACAACTAGATAAAATATGCTAGTTTGTCTTTTACCAATTATACAGTAATTAGTCTAGCTTCTAATTTAATAACTCAGAAATATGCAATTTTCTTAACTATTAAAATTTGCTTACGAGTTATGTATTTAGAATTTAGACAATTCTAATTGTCCTATCATACCTTTCTTCATTCATGAAAAGGAATGATTGAATCTCACTCTTTCTTATGAAAAGAGGACTAGGTTTATTCTTTTAGTAAAGTTGACTCTACCAAAAACCCTTACAGGTGTAGATCAATTTTACCAATACAGGAATAACCTACGTTTACGGTTTAATGTTGCATTAATGCATTTAAAGAATTAGCAAAATTCAATTTTAGTATTTTCGATAATTAAACTTTTCAAGAAAATAAAATACCCAAGGTAATATTCATATAACCATAGAATTTTCTCGAAAACTAGGATCCAAATTATCATAGGTTCATTACATCAGTTGATCTGCTAGCAACGAACGCATATAATAAGGTAATCTGTCGAACATTAATTGGCAAACAATTTCCAGCTCCTAGATCATTATGGGATTTATATTTTCCAACGCTATTGCAAATATAAACATGTTTCATCCCATCTTATGCCATTGAGTCCAGGTCTCACTTCCTACTCAACTTAAGTGTCTAACTTAAAGAACTGCAAATATGTCCATGTAAGGTTTGACTTTACATAGAGATTTACCTCTCCATCACAATCTCGCCAAGTACTGTCATGACGTAAATTGCAACTTCAAGTGTTCCTTTTAATTAGATGGCATATTCTTAATTTAAAAGGGTACTAGTTTTGATTTTATGTGGTCAAATCAAATATGTACAAAGATGTCATGCATTCATCTTGTAGCATACATTTAAAAAAAAACTTTTTATTACCAATTCATAAAGATCAAATTATCAAAGTTTTGATTGAGGTATTGGGTTCACCAATCAAGGAATTTAGCGTTAATTATCATCCATTATACCGTACTTTTGCATAAGTGTAAACACTTAGTGTTTCGGATAATTACCACCGAAGTGGCGCATGGAATTAAAACTAATTCGCCCTTAAGATGAGTTTGCACATTTTATGGCTTACTAAGTAGCTCCATTCGAATTTACAGAGGGCAGAGGACCAGGTAAGCGCAAAAGCATAACCTTAGACATCCTTTCAGTGTGACTATGCGCACTTCTTAAATAACCCCTTTATAGTTCATTCTAATGGGTGAGCCGTTCAGTCATTGTACCAAAGTCACCAATCAATTAAACTATTGAAAACTTAACTCTTCCAAAACAAATCAAATTTCACCATTGTTTAGTCCGTATTATTTTTCTATTCAAAATTACCCTTTGCTTAAAACTGTCGCACATAATAAACAAACAAGTAATACCAATAAAAAATAAACTACTAAAAAACAATGCGCACATAATAAACAATTTATACGTGTAAACAAGTAGCCACATGCAACTTATTCGATAAAACCCTATTAATAATCAATATCTAGGTTAAATTAATGTATATATTAATTAGGGCTTTCACTCTCTCAATTGAGAGTGAGCCACATACATCGACGAATCGATTGCGTAAACCCATAATTAATGATATACCAAATTGCACATAATTGATTCATTAATATATATAATTGGAGTCTTCCCTAATTCAAGATTTATCGTAAATAAATATGTCATAACAATTAAACAATTATCAAAGAAACTTATCCATGACTAACATGCATGTATAATCATGGATATCATAACAATTTATACAAATAAGTCACAAGATCGCATATAAAATTCCATGACACATAACAAATTATTCATGAATTAATCACGTAATCAATATTAATTCTAGGTTTTAATAAGGTTAGCAAACAATTTTCAAAACCCTAAAAAATTTTAATGTGTCGAATACAAAAGAAATATGGGGAACGCCCAAAAAAAAATTATAATCGACCCAAAAAAAAAATATAAACATAAACCCTAGATAAATATCAAACAACATACAAATATTTGTTTTTATTACGCGTTTATGTAATTAATTACTCATTAAAACCAATGACTCGTGATGCCACTGTTGGAATTATATAACATGACAATCAATAAATAATCACAAAACATCAAAGTATTCAAGCGGAAGCGTATAGGATTTATTAATGAATAATTAATTAACATAAGAAGAATATGCGTACCTTTCTTGATTCTAGCCGAACAAGAATCAAATCCACAAAACTAGCAATTAGGATGAACCCTAATTAGGGTTTATAGGATTATGTGAATTACCCCTTACCGTTTTGTAATTCAATCCAAGATAATAACAAAAGTATGTTATTACTATGTTCTTGTACACACGTACTAAACCGAATTAAAGTAATGCTAGTTTTATCAAACAAAATAACTTGATTAGTGGAAAAGATTTGGATCGACACCCAAAGGTGATGTACGATCGGTTTGGAGAAGAAAACACACAAAACAATTTTTAGGGTTTAGCTAATGAGCACAAGAGATGGAAAAATAAAACCCCTAGCCTTGTTTATATACCCAACTAAACTTGGTGAACAAGTTGGTTTTTGTTTCCATGTTTTGATCCTTGGCCGATCGGTTTAGGAGTCCCTAAAGGGATTCCGGAACCTTCCCAACTTTTGCAATTAAGTCCTTTTCCAAATACCTTTAACGCCCGTTAGTCCATTACATTAATTACTTAACGTCCGTTAGTTATTTCGTTTAATAAATAAATAAATACAACGTTTATATTTAATTATTTAACTTTAAATTCTCATACGTAAAGTGTGCAATCCCATAGTCTCGAGTTCGATCCTAACTCACGTCTACTAATTTATATCCATAAAACCAACATATCATACAATTCTGTTCATTTACTTGTTTATTATATGATGTCTATTGCTAAATCTTAACTTATAATCCTCATCATAGTGGTTAGGGGTTGGTAACGACGATGACTGTTATCGGCTTCACCATTAGGACTAGAGGTGGACCAAGTCCTAGGTTAGATGGAGTATAACTAAAAGGAGTAAGTAAACATAGTGATCTCTCATAGGTGACCATTGCGAGATAGTAGATAATGCTATGACCTTGTGTTGGGTCAAAATTTAACCCAATTGTTTTTGACAAATATTTGAACATTAAACGGGCTGAGTTACTCAATGAAATCAGTGACTATTCTACTCCCTGATAAGACAGAGAATAAGTCACTCTCTGATGATAATCGGAGAGTAAGCCACTCCCTGATAAGACAGAGAGTAAGTCACTCTCTGATGATGATCGGAGAGTAAGTCACTCTCTAGTAACAATCAGAGAGTAAGTCACTCCCTGAGAACCAAAGAGTAAGTCACTCTCTGATAACAATAAGAGAGTGTTTTTGTTGTTGTTGCTCCCATATACTTAGTTATTAACTATATAAGTTAACACTTGAGTAACATGTCTACTAATAATGGTTTCACATTTACATATAATGAGTTAAAGCACAATATAAATTTTTTCAATGTTTAACTATTTATTGATAGATATCAAAGAATTATACCCAAGTGTTTACGGAATAACACTTGGGATTGAATGACAAGTATTTGTGTGATCTCCTTACTAAACTTAAACACTAAACAAAAGTTAAGTGTTTAAGTAAGTACTATACTAACCAATAGAAATTAATCTAGGATTTAGTTCTTTTTGGAGAAGGAAAAATGAGCTCTTGAAATTATTGGAAATTTTTAATTCAAGAAATGCATTTTTTTTCTTCGATACAACAATCTATTTATAGGCAAAGACAATGTGAATACCCGTGAGGTAAAAAGTGCATGTCAACATGCGATAAGATAAAGTACATTTTGTACTTTAGCATTTACTCCTAGTATGCTACCAGTCATCATATGGTAGAACAATGTTAGACAACTGTTTGTACTTTTTACCAACTATAGTAGTCCTTGACTTTTGATAAGTGCTTTTGAACTTATCTTCCCAAAGAGTTTCCCGCCTATTTATGAGAGTCTTAGTTGCTCACCAGAGATAACTAAGTCTTCAGAATATCATTAGTGGTTAAAGAGATCTTCATAAACATGATCCATGAAAATATTGCACTGATTTCTCAACATCACCTCCCTCTGAATACAATCAAGATTAAGTGCAGAGTACCAAATAAAAGCTAACTTGTGTTACCGCTTATCATCTCTTGTTCAATACAGCCTTTATAGCGTGATCTTGTTGAGTTTATAATACATGACATAAAATAAAACATGTAGACATCAAGAGTACACAGCAGAAGACTTAAAGATCATAACAAATAAATTAATTAACTGAAAGTATGCGTAACGTACCTCTTGCGAATGTCAAATCCTTTGAGCAAAACAAAGAAGTGGTTTGAAGAGTTGTCCCTTACCGTTCTACAACTCAAACCAATATGGTGTAAGAATAGTGTCTTACTACCACGTTCTTGTACACACGAATTAACCAACGAATCAAGCGATTGCTAGATCTAACACAAGTCCTCGTTTTAAGGAAAAACGAAACCAAACTCCCTTACAAGGGGTGTTCGGCCGAATAAGGACAAGAGAGAGGAGAGGAGAGATCTAGGGTTAATTCAATGCACAAAGTCTGTGAAACCCTAGGACCTAGCCTTGTTTATATAGTAGATGGAATACTTTGGGAACAAGTTATGGATTAGGGCTTGGTGAAGCCCCCTTGGCCGGCCATGAGGAAAGCCCAATGGAAAACCCATAACTTTTTCAAGTCTTTCCATTACTAGTCCTTTCTCTTTTCATTTTAACGGTCGTTAGTCATTTTTCTGTTAAATACTTAACGATCGTTAACCGGACTTAATGTGCAATAATTAATCGTAAACATAAACATTAATTATTAACTTTAATTCTCATTCGCTAATGTGTGCAATCTCGTGGTCACGAGTTCGAATCCGGACATACGCGTTTTATAAATATATACATATTCCAACAGCTCCCACTTGGATATGTTTACAAAACGTGTAATGACATTGGTTAGCGTCTAGCAACACGCCAATGCCCCCGGTACAACTCGTGTATGGTTTTCTGGAGAAAAATCAAGTTTGATGATTCATCATCATATTCATCCTTTTGTTTTTAATACCATGTTAATAAGAATATGGATCTAACTCATTTCTTAATTAACTATTCTATTTCTCGCTTTATGTGATTGATTAAGATTACCAATTCTTCTGAACATATTCCAGAAGACCTTGGGCATGGCCATGCAAACATCTTAACAACCCTACGAGGGGCCCAGCAGTATTATACTTCAAAATAAATTTGAAGGAAACAAATCCCATTTTGACTACAAGCAGGATTCATAGATTTTGCAACACTTCTGAAAACAAACCTTATAACTACCAGTTACGTATAGCGTTAGATTGCTTCACAGAAATGCACTACATCCATGACATATCTATGGTATCTTAAGTCAGAGGATAAATATTCATGATATACTTAATGACTAAGATCCATAAAATACCATCATGTGGGTGGGATAAGTCCTATACTCAATCCATTGAATATCATCTGAAATTAGTCATGCTACGCATCAATATACTTTCAAGTATATTCTAACTAATACTCAGATTTTTCTTAATTCAATATCATTCCCATGTTATTGATCGACAATGGACTATTTAGAATAACTTAAGTTATTCAAGGGTTTAAACATGCAAATACAAGATAACATTATAATAAATGAATAAACATAACAAAATACTTTATTTCATTTGAATAATAATGTTTACAATATCCTTTATCCAAATACTAAATAGATCAACGCATGATAATTCTTAGTTAATGAATTTTGCCTCAAGTCATGATAACCGTACTTGTTGACAGGGCATAATTTCAACTAACTTTGATCCATAGGAATTTTGAGAATACTTATTTCAAGAATTCAATAAGTGAATTTCTTGTATATGTTTACACATATCTTGATATTGTCATATCATTCCATAAGGTGCGTGATAACATGAACCACCCTTTTATGACAATCATCTTTCAAAACTTTAAAGTTTTAAAGTATTCTTTATTCTTTAATGTATAATGCAAGTATGCCCTTAGCGGAACATAATTAGTCAACATGGTCATCATCAAGGATACCATGCCTAGAATTGAGTGTCATCTCAATTATACTAGTATCATTGCGTACAACAATATGCTCTTTAAACATCCGTAAACTTCGAACAGTTATAGTGTAATGTTGGTGCCTACCATAACTCAAGTTTGTTGGCAATGACAATTATGAAACAATTGCCATATTTTCATCCATAGAATCTAGGAGCATCTCCAGACTGTGGAATGTGATTCTAAATCCAAACATATTCCTTTTAAAATATTTATTACACTAACAACTTTCAATGTTGTCAAATCATCTTGTAATGACACAACAACATGATGTTCATGATGAATCTTCAAGTAAACTTTAAGCTCTCATTCATATTCTATCTTGTCAAAGATATGTATTCATCATGTTCTATTTTGACTCGTTTAGTTACCGCATATGTTTATAAACATATATTCCAAGGTTGTATGTCTTATTTCCAAATCTTACAAACGAAGTTTCATTCCCAACTAAAACTTAATTTTGGTGGAATGTAGTTGCCCATACAACATATAAGATTTAAAAATAATACTCCCACTAGCTTTCAGGAATACTTATGAGCTATCTTATTTTAATTATTAAATCAAACATGGATTTAATATTAAACATAAGAATCATCTCCTAGATGCATGCATATATCCATTCATGGATTCTTGCAGTCTGTACATATTCAAAGATTATTTGAATTCATAAAACTCCTTTGCATTAATTATCGTCCTCGCAAAAGTAATTCAAGTACAAAGAGTTTTGATATTCATTGTCAAAATTTCATGTCAATGAAAGTAAGTATGACAATTATAATCTTTATAATTTTATTTAATGTATCTAGAAAAGAATATTTAGTCATAGTTAATTGCTTAATTATGATTAATATTATTATCACTAGACATGCATTAAATATGTGTACAATATTGTTCATATGATTTCTACACAAAGATTTAAAACACTAGGGTTTCCATCCTTTGAAGAAACTCATAATAACTATTAAGATAAACCAAGTATCTAAAGTTGATTATCTTTATGGACATCATCTCAACATTCATAGTATGATTGATTTACCACAATTCAACATTTGGTAAATTCATCATCATGATTAACAGACTTACCATGATCCTGTAACTCATAATCCTCAGGATATTAAATATCTGAGATATCCTTACGGATCTATGAATGACAATTCCATCATATTGAGGTCTATCATTTACATGTTTAGCCTCATCATGATATTTGCTAGTGCATTTTTAGAAGATTATGTATTTTGTAACTTTAATCTTTCAAGATCTAAACCAAACTCCCACTTGCCTTTAACAATTTAAAGATTACCTTTAAATAGTTTAGCAAGTAGAGCAACAATACATTGTTCTCTTTTGGGACTTTACAGAATACATTGACAATTCCTGACATTAGTTTGTTACAACTCACTCTACAAGTAGTTTAACAAATTCAGAACTTCATTTATAAGACTTAATGTGATTCATCACATTCCATAAACAAATGTTGTCTTATCAATCTTCTAGGTTGGAGTCTTATTGAGTATATTCAATCTATACTCAATCTACTAACCTTGATAACTTTTGGAAGAAACTACAGTTACCTTGAATCAAACAATGCCAATGGATTTTGATTCTTCTAACTGAACATACCATAAAACTATGGTATTTCCTTAGAATTAATATTGTAAGATTAATCTAACAATATTTAAGATAACCATCTACTCTTTGGTTTATCATATTTACCAACAAAGTAAAACTTAATGGTACAATAGAATTACCAAGTCAATTGCATGCATTATAACACAAGTATTCTTGACCAAGTCAAAAGATATACCAGTTATAATCCCACTATACGCTATAAGTCATTGATCAACTCATTGACTTCATGCAAATGTCTTAAAACATAGCAAGTTAACGTCTTACTTTATATTGTAAGTCTTGTATTAAAAGACTTCATGTTTGTGACTTTACAAAATCATAAACATTTATAATTAAAGTAATTATGAACACCACCTCAGGTTTCAATTAATATTTCAAGTTAATATTTACTACATATATTTAAGTCATTCAACGAATACTTAAATTCAAAGTAGTATTAGATTACTTCATTTAATTATGTCATTCCATGAAAAGTTCAACGTAAGAAACTGCAAAATCATCCATGCTCATTCTCACGACACGTGGTTATTTTACCTTAGGCTATAATCTAGTTCACGTTCTCACGTAACATAAATTGTAACTACAAGTGTTTCTTAAATATTGAATGACATAAATATTGAAAATAAAGTAGTCTTTGTTATCATCTTGACACATGTTCTTAATAGGGCAATCATACATATTTAAATGTATATTTCCTATTAGAACGTTATTCTCTTACTTTACAGTCAAGAGAATTCATTTAAATCATATTAATATGGGTTGTACCTTGCACACAATAAAGATTTCTCCCACTTGTGCACGGAACAACATCATGTAGCAGATAAACAACACGATACACGTTCGTTTATTTGATTAATATGATTTGTGTCGTAGATATAACAAGTAGATGTAGGACTATATTGATTAGTAAGGAAACGCACATGACTCACTTTAAAAAACATAAGTTCCTACAATTGGAAAGTAATTATCTTTGAAGATAATCTGGATTACTACACAGGAAATAAGGCTTGTAGCTCCCACTGAATTAGAAATCAATAAAACAACTTCTTATTCAGTAATGCAACACAAATGCTCCCACTGAATCTGACAACATTGTAAGTGTTGCATAACCAGTGAAAACAACTTGCTTGCTTTTTACTTTCCTACACCTTTGAAGAACCATACGTAATCATTACTAAGGTACTAAAAGGTGTATTCTACTCTGTGAATGATGAGTTATCCATCAATGTTATTAACTTGAAAAATTGGGTATGCAATTTCTTCCTTAACAGGTCTACCATCCCCATACTGGTATGTAGCACCTTTAAAGGTTAAAGCAAACCAACCAACTAGATAAATTAAGCTAGTTTTCCTTTTACCAATTTTCGCGGTAATTTGTCTAGCTTCTAATTTTGTAACTCATATACATGTTTTCCAGTTAACCAACATTCATGTTTGTTACAAAAGGATTCATTCACCTGATGAAGGTAATGAAATCTTTATGGAAAATATGGCTTGCAATTCATTGCTATGAGTTACATTAGAATTTAGACAATTCAAAACGTTCCTATTTATACCTTTCTCATTCATGAAAAGGAATATGATTGAGTCTAATGCTTCTCCCATGGAAAAGAGACTTCGTTTGTCTTTTCAGTAAATTATTCTCGATCAAACATTTGTTTGAAAGCAGAATGGAGCAATTTACTGATCAAAGACTAAACTTTGTTTATGGTTAAATGTTGCAATTATACATTCAAAAGAATTACAAAATTCAATTTTAGTATTTTCGATAATTAACCTTTTTCAAGAAAATTAATTACCCATGGTTCATAAGCATATAACCATTTAATTTTCACTGCAAAACTAGGATCCAAATTGTCATAATCTCATCACATCAGTTGATCTGCTAGTAATGAACCTTATACAAAGTGGTAGAGCTTTTGCTCAATTGCCAATTTCAATTGCAATTCCTAGATTTATGGGATTTACATATAGCCAATTTCAATCGCCATGTAAACATGTTTTATCCCATCTTATGCCTTGAGTTGCCAGTTCTCACCGCCTAACCCAATTAAGTTGTCCAACTTAAGAAACTGCAAAATCGTCCATGCCCGATCTCACGACACGTGGACATTTTACCCTTTGATTACGATCTAAGTCACGTTCTCACGCAAATAAAATGTAATTTTAGGTGTTTCCGTTTCGTTGGATGGCATATAACTTAAACTAAAGGGTAATGATTTTGATGTCAAATCAAATATGTACAAAGATGTCATGCATTCATCTTCGTAACATAGGTTTTATTAAAACATGTATATCTTGTTTTAATGTATAAGCTTTTCATCATCAAACTTTAATTGAGGTATTGGATTCACCAATCAAGGAATTTAGTGTTAATTATCATCCATTATACCGTACTTTTGCATAAGTGTAAACACTTAGTGTTTCGGATAATTACCACCGAAGTGGCGCATGGAATTAAAACTAATTCGCCCTTAAGATGAGCTTGCACATTTAATGGCTTACTAAGTAGCTCCATTTGAACTTACATGGGGCAGAGGACCAGGTAAGCGCTGAAGCATAACCTTAGACATCCTTTCAGTGTGACTGTGCACACTTCTTTATTAACCCCTTTATAGTTCATTCTAATGGGTGAGCCGTTCAGACCATTTGTACCAAAGTCACCAATCAATTAAACGATTATGATTACTATTCTTAAAAATACATGTTTCACCATTGTTTAGGTCAGTTTATTTTTCTTGTAAAAATACCCTTGTTACACATAACAAACAAGCAAGTATTTGTAAAAATAAACAAATAAACAATGAATGCATAACAAATAAAAGTCATGCATATCAAATAGCCACATGCAAACGTTTTTGATAAATCCTATTAATAACCAATTCTAGATCTGTCAATATGCATATATTTAATTAAGACTTTCACCCGTTTTCATCTATGTACAAGGTGAGCCACATGCATCGATTCATCGATTGCGTAAATCAAAATTAAATATATACCACATAGCACATAATTGATTAAAATTAATAATGATTGAGGTCTTCCCCAATTTTAGATCTATCATAATTTAATGTATATCACTTAAACAAGAAAGACATACAATAAAAACAGATCCATGATAAAACATGCAGATAATTATCATGGACATAAAATTACACTTAAAAATTAATGCAATTAAACAGAGTTACGCATATACACATAAAGTTGCATGCATCTTAGGGTTTCTAATCCAATTAAAACTTTAGTTTACAAAACCCTAATTAGGGCACCAAAATAAACGCCCCCCTAAAAAAATTAGGGTTTAGGTTTTGCAAACCCTAGATCTACGCATACAAATAATAACACAACATGTTTATTTTATTTATGTGTTTAAGTAATTAATTACTTGTTATACAAGGCTCGTGATGCCACTGTTGAGTTTATAATACATGACATAAAATAAAACATGTAGACATCAAGAGTACACAACAGAAGACTTAAAGATCATAACAAATAAATTAATTAACTGAAAGTATGCGTAACGTACCTCTTGCGAATGTCAGATCCTTTGAGCAAAACAAAGAAGTGGTTTGAAGAGTTGTCCCTACCGTTCTACAACTCAAACCAATATGGTGTAAGAATAGTGTCTTACTACCACGTTCTTGTACACATGAATTAACCAACGAATCAAGCGATTGCTAGATCTAACACAAGTCCTCGTTTTAAGGAAAAACGAAACCAAACTCCCTTACAAGGGGTGTTCGGCCAAATAGGGACAAGAGAGAGGAGAGGAGAGATCTAGGGTTAATTCAATGCACAAAGTCTGTGAAACCCTAGAACCTAGCCTTGTTTATATAGTAGATGGAATACTTTGGGAACAAGTTATGGATTAGGGCTTGGTGAAGCCCCCTTGGCCGGCCATGAGGAAAGCCCAAGGGAAAACCCATAACTTTTTCAAGTCTTTCCATTACTAGTCCTTTCTCTTTTCATTTTAACGGTCGTTAGTCATTTTTTCGTTAAATACTTAACGATCGTTAACCGGACTTAATGTGCAATAATTAATCGTAAACATAAACATTAATTATTAACTTTAATTCTCATTCGCTAATGTGTGCAATGCCGTGGTCACGAGTTCGAATCCGGACATACGCGTTTTATAAATATATACATATTCCAACAGATCTAAGATGGCACTGGATTTCGGACCCAATATTGTAGAAGATTTCGATCCTTTACCAACACCTCATGTAAGGTTATATGGTTCTGCATCGGATGCGGGTGGCCGTGCACTTGCAAAAATAACTGTGCTAGTTGCAAGTCGACATGATTTCATTGTTGTAACTGAGTTACCTAGAAGGCAATGCGGCGATCGTAAGTCTTATTTACTGATTTTTTTTTCTAAATTAGATATAATTGGTTCCATTTGATCTACTAAATCAAACCAAATTCATTCCATGTTAGGTAAAACGTACTCGTTAGTAACCAAGTTTTACATTGTTCTAATGAAGCCACGTTAGCTTTTTTATATGCCTAAAACTATTTAGTCTCAATATTCTTACATTGTTATAGCTTGGTTACTCTTTAATCACTTAAATTTTCATGTTTCTTTTAAAGTAATTGGTTTCTGTATATATATTGCAAAAGAAAACCAGTGATTGCAACTAATTTTCATAACTGTTTCATCCAAGTTTTTTTTTTTTTTTTTTTTTTTTTTTTTTTTTTTTTTTTTTTTTTTTGGGTAAAGGGTAAACCCTGTAAAAGTTTCATGTTAAAATTTAATTGAGTTGTCTTTTCGGTGGAAAATGATAAATTATCCTACAAAATCCTCCCACTCATGCTCCTACATTTATAAAAAAAAATCGCATGTGTAAAATTTATGCGGGTAGGAAGATTTAGCATTGCTATTTTTCAATACATAAATATTGGTTTTGCTCTAGTCAAATCCGTACCTATACAGCCGGGAATAAATGAGCCTATTGGGGGCACACACGTATCACTTAAAGAATGTTTATTAATGTAATTAATATATTTATTATATATTTATTAATTATATTAATATGATTCACGAAATGATTTGACGATCGTTAGTTAACTCTTAGACGCGTTATTAACTAAATAGGCTAACTAATTTAAATGTAATGTACATGTAATTAGTGTTAATGCCCAAAACCAAATCCATACCCCATGTGGTGTATAGGATCGGCCGAATAAGGGATCAAGGGGGTTTAGGGTTTCTAACTTGTCCACCAGGTTAAGAAAATGCTATATAATGAACCTCTAGGTTAATTATTTACTAATGCTTGAAAACGTAAAGTAAAAACTAATCTCTCTTTCCCTTTGAACACAAAAACTAATCGGCCCCCTAAAAGCATTTAGGGTTTCGGTCCAAACCAAGAACAAAGTCAAAGAGCCTCGATTATTTGTTCGTGAAGGAAATACTAGCATCCTAGCGTTCTTGTTAGACGTGTAGTGTATGCTACCATATAGAACAACTCACTATAGTTGTTAAGTATTTCGGTCCAAGAAAATATTGAAGAACATTACTTGTCTTAGTAACTCAAGTACTTTCAAGGTTAGTAATTACGTGTTAATTATTTATAAATTATTTATTAATCCATATACGTCAAACTAGATCCATCTGCGGCGTACTCGGGGTAATAATGATTATCAGTTTGCTAAATCACAATTGTAGCATCATTAGCCAATCATTTGATATTATGGGTTATACCACTTAAAAAACGTAAAATTGACCTAAAAACTTGTATTTTTTAGTTTTCTTAATCCGTATTTTATAAGCCCTTGGGGAATTTTATTCTTGCAAAAATTCGACCCTAAGGGTATTAAAAATTAGTTTTTTTTAAAACCCTAGGTCTTGGATTTACGTGTTTAAAATCAAAGTTTTTTTACGTGTTACAAATCTTAAGTTTATTTATTTTTATTTTATTTTACTTTTCTTTTGTTATTTTTTGGTTTTATTGTTAGTTATAATAATACATGTCAAGTACATACATACTTGTCATTGATGATAAGCCAAAAATCATTTTTTTTACATATAATATTAATTGGTAAATTGTTTAAGGGGGACTTTTCTGATAATCAAGGTCTTCGCAATTGAGTTTCTCGATGTATGTGGTCTACTTGTTCTAAAATTTTCAACACCAAGTAGGGGCCTTCGATTACTCCAAGAGTTGGGGAAGACTCTTTTATGCGATTTTGGGTCTTACGTGTTATAGTTTATTTATTTATTGCATTATATAAGAGTGTGTTCACCTCATCTCCTCTTTCTGTCTGTTTTATTTGCATATATTTTGTTCCTTGTGACTTGTTGTTTTATTTGCAAAAGGATTATTCAAATTAAAACGGACATTAAACTGTCGAGATTTGATTTAATTAAACTAGTTCTTGCAAGTTTATGTCCCATTAAGGGTTGGGCTTACATCCCACAATAATTTGCTCCCGCGATGAACTTTCATGAAGATTGGTTTAATAAACTTTAACTATAAGAAACTTAAAGTTTTTGCTTGATTTATTAATGACCAATCTTGATAAAACAAGTGTCTTGTATGTTTATGACACATTGTGTTGGGCTTACAGGCCGTAATCTGCTCCCGTGACGAACATGCAAGTGCATTGGTTTTTATTATATGGTCTAGGGTTTATATAAATCTATAATCCTCCCTCGCTCCGCTAAATGCTTTTACATATGAGGCAATGATTGAAATACTTAAGTTTTTTTTTTTTTGTTTTTTTTTTAATTTTAATTACCTTTTGAGGGTGTCAATCTAGAGGTTTGATTTTCCCGTGATAAAAGTGCACCTAAAAGTTGAAAAATTATATTTTTAGCAAACTTGTGATACGAAGATGTGTACATGCTTCTTCGTACACTTTTTGATACACGTTCTTATCAAAATTATGTGATACCATTATTTGAAACTTAAGTCTTTGAAATCCAATTATGAGGACACTTGTAATTGCCTTTTAATCTGCGTGAGACGTATGTAAATTGCAACCCAAAGTGTCTATCCTCTACGCATGAGACTAAAGAGTGATTTACAGATCTTCTCTATTGGACGACTTAATCGAGTTAAGCAGGTGAAATCCATAAGCCCCAGGCATAAGATGAGACAAAACATGCATGACACTAGTAGTTTGTACTCTAGTGCCATAAATTGATAACTCTAAGAGTTGCACTAGTAATGTAATTATCGCACGCCGCTTATCTCTTGCACCCACAAGACTTAGCAGAGTATGAGACTACTATAATGAGTGGGAGTTTAAGCAGGATCTTACTCTTTTAGTAAATTAATTATTTTTTCTCTAAAACATGGGTAGTTAATTTTAAAATAATTAATTATGAAAAGTGATAAAATTTTTGTTAAGTCAAATTCTGACTTAATTATCCCTCACAAGTATTTGAAACATTAAAATCAACCCCAAGTTAGAGATAGCTAATCACATATGAGATCCAACTATATCTATGATATAGTCAACACGCAAACCAAAGAGCAAAACTTTACCCCTAACTAAATGATCAGCACATCTGATCATTATGAGCTATCCAAAAGACTCAAAGGTTAATTATCTTTGAGTGAACCTCAGATTAGTCAGATTCAAATACCACTGGATGGAAGAACATCGATTGTAAGGGACTCTTTGAGTGTTCGCATATCTGAGGATAACATCTCAGATATAAGTGTACATCTTCTTAGCCAAACACAATCTTGCTTTGCAAAAAACAAAGTCCAAAACTGATTATAAACTTTGTAATCTAATAACAGAGTCATCCAACGAAGGGCTGGGAAGAGACAAACCCTGGGACCTAAAGGATAGGAAAATGTCGTTTGGTCTCTGAACTTGACTTATCATCTTAAGCCATGCAGATGAACTAGTTACACATATCAGATACACTCAGAGTATTTCTTTAACATACTTGTAAAGTGTGTCCTTGGTCTGACTGAAGTTCTCAGCCACGCTTAGGCGGGAGTAATTTGAGCTAAAGAAAAGTGGGAAAACCCTTAGGAAGATAAGGATTCATCAAGAGCAGGGAAAACAACTTTCATGACCAAAATTTGTCAACACAGGAAAGCAACCATAGCCACACAAGTGCACGTGTACCTTACTTCCGGTTTGCTTCTAGTTTAGTTATTACTATTCTTGTAACTACTAATATTGTATCTCCCTTGTCTATAAAATGGAGGTTAGTAGTAGTGATAGGTAACATATTCCACCTCTAGAAAATACTTCCTCTTCTGAGTGGGATCTACCTCTTTATAACTTGAAGAGAAGCATTTGTCATTACTAGGTATAGTATTCCGCAACTATCCCTCGTACAGCTGATCATTATTAAGCCATCCCAAATTTGTGTAATGTATAAATGTGTATTATTAGTTGGCTCAGGTCAAGATTGTGTAACCATGCTTTTATCAATAATGAACATAAGTTATTTTTATTTGCTCAAGCTTTTGTTCATACAATTCATGGTGTTGCACAAATATACATAGAATTATATGTATATCAGTGTTGTAAATTAGAGTGTAAGAAGAGGCCTGTTTGCTCATTTACCTCTGACAAAATTAGACCACTTAGTCAGATACATAAAAACGGGTGTAAATTAGAGTGTAAGAAGAAGTCGTTATGCTCACTTACCTCTGATAAAAATAGAACATCATAGAAATGATATGTTATGTTTTTCATTCTTGATTGTAAATCAGAACGCGTGAAGAAGCCGTTATGCTCCCTTACTTATGATAAAAACTTATGCTAAATTTATATTCAAATAGGGGGAGATGGTTAAGTCAAATTCTGACTTAATTATCCCTAACAAGTATTTGAAACATTAAAATCAGCCTCCCTGACTAAATGATCAGCACTATTGATCATTATTTCTATCCAAAAGACTCAAAGGTTAATTACCTTTGAGTGAACCTCAGAGAAGTAGAGTCAAACACCACTGAATGGAATAACATAGGTTGTAAGGGACTCTCTAAGTGTTCGCATATCTGAGGATAACATCTCTGATAAAAGTGTACATCTTCTTAGCCAAACAAAGTCTTGCTTTGCAAAGGAAAAAGTCCAAAGCTGATGATAAACTTTGTAATCAGATAATAGAGTCAGTCAACGAAGGGCAAAGAAGAGACAAACCCCTGACACCTAAAGGACTGACAAATTTCTTTAGGTCTCTGAACTTGACTTATCATCTTAAGCCACGCAGATGAACCAGTTACACATATAAGATACACTCAGAATATTTCTTCAACATACATGTAAATTGTATCCTTGGAGTTGACTGAAGTTCTCGGCCACGCTTAGGTAGGAGTAATTTGAGCTAAAGCAAAGTGGGAAAACCCTTAGGAAGACAAGGATTCATTGAGAGAATGAAAAGCAACTTGCATGACCAAAAGTGTTCAACACAGTAAAGCAACCCTAGCCACACAAGTGCACGTGTACCTTACTTCCAGTTTGCTTCTAGTTTAGTTGTTACTATTATTGTAACTACTAATAGTGTATCTCCCTTGTCTATAAAAGGGAGGTTAGTAGTAGTGATAGGTAACATATTCCACATCTAGAAAACACTTCCTCTTCTAAATGAGATCTACCTCTTCATAACTTGAAGAGAAGCATTTGTCATTATTAGGGGATAGTATTCCACAACTATCCCTCATACAACTGATCATTATCAATCGGCCCAAATTTGTGTAATGTATAAATGGGTATTATTAGTTTACTCAGGTCAAGATTGTGTAACCATGCTTTTATCAATAATGAACATAAGCTATTTTTATTTGCTCAAGCTTTTGTTCATACAATTCATGGTGTTGCACAAATATATCGGACCAACAATTTTAAACTATTTGTTTTAATTGTAGATGGCTAATATGCGGAATTTTTCAAAACCAAATAAGTTTTACAATCCTCCTAGGCAGTGTACCTAATGTAGTGTAGTATAGGCAAGACACGATGGATTGATCGTTCTCTGGGGGAGTAATGCGGTAGGTTCGAAATGTATGACGAAATAAGCCTACGGGTTGAGGGAAGATTATTTTTGTTATTATATATTTAATTGAAAACAAATAAAATCTCGGGTAATGGAAGAGTTTGGTTTTAACTACTAATTAAACTAAATTAAAATAATGACATGAAAAGTAAAGTGGTGAACTTCTTAAAAGAGGAAAAGCATATTTACCTATTATCTCACTACTCCCTAGTTAAATCCTATTATGTCGTCGAATTGTCACGTCCTTGTCTAATGCAATGTGGAGTATTCCTTATTACCGGTTGTGGTTTGGTCAGTCCTACGTCTATAGAATAGCCTCAGTGAACGACGCCTATATGATTTTTCAAGCTTACCCAATAACTAACTAAGCAATAAATAGTCATCTTAAATTAATATAACCTAAGACATAAGTTATTAACTAGTCACGTTTTAATGGACGTCCAAGCTAGTATAGTTTTCCCTGGCTAGTTATCCAACTCCTAACGCACACACTATTAAAAAAGAGACGACAACACAACATTCAATAACTAGGTTTCATGCAATTCTAAGCAAATACTAAGTGATCTAGCCTAGTATAATAATGAAAAGAAAAGCAAATAATAAATCAAACAATAACACATAGATATGATTGAATGATTAAATAGATAACTTATCTTTCACTAAACATTAAGACATCAATGGCCGAAAGGCTTACAAAACTGTATAAATTCGTCTAGGGTTTATCATTCAAAAGTTGCACACTCAATAATGAAAGCAATGCGAAAATATATATAGTTTTACATATGTGACAGCGTCATTTTATAGGTGTGACGCCGTCAGCTCGCCGTCTCTTAAGGTTTGGATATTGCACCATCTTAGTTGTGATGACGTCACATTAAGGCTGTGATGCCTCCAACCTTCATATTTTTTGTCTTGAAAGTGTCAGCTTGAGGCCGTCTCTAGAGCCTGAAGCGTCAGCACCCCCTACGTAACGGCGTCATGATTTGGCTATGACGTCATCACGAGGCCTTCTTATGACAGTTTTCTCGATGTTGTCGTTTTCTTCGTTTTTCCGCCCAATCGAGCCCAAAACAAGTCTTTTTCCGGTATTTGCATTCCGAGTACCTAAAACTCAAATAGAAACAATTTAGGGCAATAAATGTTCACATGTATACAAATTTAGAGGACAAATGACCCCTTAAAAGCGTATCTCTACACTTGAGATTTGCTTGTCCTCAAGCAAATATGATTTTATCATAATCAATTTACAAGCTCGGGGGCGTTTAACATTAGTTCAAAGATAGTTTACAACATGACTCGTTCTACAATAGTCATAACAAGCACATAAATTATATACTAGGACCTCATATAAAGTGTTTGGATTCTCTCATCTTTCGGGTGTATAAGTGATATAACAATATGGAAATGGGAAAATGAATACTCTCTACCTGTTATAACACATAGAATGCCATAGGCTTGATAAAGGATCAAAGCTCCACCGCTTTGGCGTAAGCACCTAAGATAAACTATCAAAGAGGTCTTTGCAAAAGGTTGTAACGTTAGGTGCAAAAGTAAGGAAAACATGGTTTTAGGGATATCAGAGAAATTTAATGGTGGCAAGCTAATCATCTAAGCTAATTAAATGTACAAAGTGTAGTTACTAAGCCAAGACTCGATAAAACAACTCTAACTCTTTCGTTGTTTTTCTTATTTCTTTCATGACTTAAACATAAGCAGGATGCCAGTCCGTATGTTTTTTCTTTCTTTTCTATAATCTTTTGTCATGCACTTTGCCCTGCCATCTTTTGATCAACTTTAACATAAATAATATAGATAACTTGAGATTTATAATTGCATCCCTACACTTGAATTTTTGCTTCAATATAAGCTAACTAATGACCCGAATTGTGAGGATCAAAACATGTGGAGTACTTAAACATTAACATACATATGGGGTTAATAATTTTGACTTTCTTCCCCATTACTCCAATAATACTACCATAAGTCCCAATCTTCCCAAAATTGTATTTATAAGATATGACTCGACTTAGCAACCATGTAACCAACTAGATAATTAACTAAGGGCTTAACATATATGGTTTCACAATAATGCATGAAAAATGAGTGCATACAAGAAGGATAAGGCTATTTGGGTGTAACATTTTAGTGGGGTGTAAACAATGCTCTTCGTTAATATTTCAGAATCCATCGAAATATTATGAGAAACGTGAAAAGATAGGCTCAGAAGTGTTTACTAGGGGCATCTTGTACTAAAAATGAGTACATAGCAGGGGTGTAGGGCAATTACTTGACATATGAAGTCAATGTAATTATAACAAACGTAGGCTAAAAATAAGGGTTAATCCTAATGCCTCTCATCATTTAGTAAATCCTAACCATACGAATATGATCTAACTAGCGATCTCATAATACATCACTAAAGTAAGTTCTAGAATTTATATAATACCGGTACACACTCAAGCATTAAAGGTGAATTCTTTCCTCTGTATCTAAAGGTGGACTTTACATTTTTTTTAGTGGTAAGGTTTTTTATGCTAGCTATATAAATCCTATCCATGAGACGCTTTATTAAGACAAAAGTTTCACTTGTAAATGTCATATTTTTTTATTAAATTTGTGCTAATCACCTTTAAAATTTTTTCTTTTGGTTCATTACACAATTATTTAAGAACAAGACAAATAACAAATGTATGGCTAGCTTCTAAGGTGTCTCTATTTACCCTCCCTACACTTAAGTTAGACATTGTACCCAATGTTCTAAAGTACCAAAAACGGTAAAGTGATAAATAAAAAGACATGAAAGAAGCTTTACTCCCTTGATTTGCTTGATATTAATGAAAATGCAAATATGGTTAAATCCTTATCCAAGAAGATGTAATAGTCCAACAATCCGCTTCTTGTTCAATATAACCTGTAAATCTTAAGAAAACACAAACGAAACCTCGCATAAAATCTGTGTTGATAAAATACAATGCATTGAATTTATTATTAACTAAACTAGAAAGTGAATAAGATATAATGCCTGCAAAATAAAAATTACAGTTATCTGAGAATTTAAAAATTCTGGAAATTTTCAAAAATTAAATTTCAACTGAAAACAAAAATAAGGAAAAAATAAGTGCTACAGTACCTGACGCCGTCAAGGTAAACTGACAGGTTCTTTACGGTTTGTTTTCTGGGATTTTTTTCAAAAATTCTAACTTTTAAAACTTGTAAGTTCTTGTAAAAATTTATCTCGACTCGATACAAGCATTTGACACAAACAAAAACACAAACAAGATAAAGTATATGCTAATTATAAATTGTAACCTTTTTCATGTTCGAATTTCATTCTTTAAAACTAAATAAGAGAATTTCCCTACACTTATATTTTTGTAAAATATCTTTATATGTAATTAAGACGAAGTTAGAAACAAAATAAAGTATTTTCACAAATTATTCGAAACATGAAAAATTAAACAATTATAAGAAAGCGTATATATGACACAAACAATACTAAAATGAAAAAACAAAACAAACATGGGTTGCCTCCCACGAAGCAGTTTTCTTTAGTTACGAGTCTTGTAGCTAGAATAAAAGTCATGCCTCTTACATGACTCCATTCTCCGACACATTCTCACTATCCTTTTTTTTCATAACCATACATAAAGAAATTATGTCTAGTCATACTTTGTTCCTTAAAAATGTCACTTCTCCAACTTTCAACTTCTATCCTACTTTCTTTGCATTGCCTAATTCTTTCTTCCCATTCAAAAATATTTTGACCTACCTGATTAGTGGGAATCAATGAATCGGGGTCTCGCCTTTTCTTTTTTCTAACCTTCCTAGGATGACGGAGAACCTTATACATTGTAATATTATTCTTACCCGCCTTAAGTATCATCGCTCCCTCATAACATTTTATATTGGCCTTATCGATAGATAAGAATGGTATCCCTAGAATAAGAGGCATATAATCATCTTATTCAATGTGTACAATCACAAAGTCAACCGGGTATACGTATTTTACCACCTCAATTAAAACATCTTTCGCTATTCCTATAGGATACACATAAGAGTGTTTTGCTAAAGAAAGTCTAAGATTTGTTTTAGCCGGCTTAATTATCACTAGTCAACCTATTGTAGATCAATAAAGGCATTAGGTTCGTATCGGATCCCTCATCGGCTAATGCATTCATATTCTTCAATTCTCATATGCTACAAATAAAATTTCTGTAGGTTTCTTGTTTCTTAGCCACTTTCTTCTTAAGAACCTCCTCGTAAAAAGGTCCTATGGGAAAAGTCTCATAAGTGTCATAATCCATCTCTCTTGTAAAGGCTTTTTGCAATGAATCATTATACCTATAGTTATTCAAAAGATTTTCTATGATTTTCTTATTGATATAGTGATTTAAATAGTATCTTATCAACCGAGATTTGGTGTTTCCGTAATTTTACCTTTTATATCCTTCCAATCCTTTGTGAGTGATTTCTTTTTCTTCTCTGTCCTATCCATTTTCTACGATTTTATCATATTCTTCACTCCATCGTCTAGGACAACTTCTTCTCCTTCATCATTATTGTCAACACCTATCGCTTGTTCTTCATCCTCGTTATCATTTTCTTGAACGATAGAGATAGCATTTACATGCTTGGTGACGAGTGTATTATTCTCCTTTCTTACCAATACCTTTTCTAGAGTCCCTTCCTTCGTATATTTATCCAAGAGGTTATCATTTCAGCTATCTTTTCCTGCATCTCCTCCCTTTTCTTATAGATGGCTTCTTTAAATTTTGCTAGTCTTTCAGAGTGGGCCGACATATATTTTCTCATTTGAGCCTTAAAGCTAGGTTCAAGTTCACGCGAATGAGGAGAAGGGTGAGCATACTTTTGAAAAAGGAATTTATTTTCTCTCTTAGGTGATTCGGAGTAAGGTGACTGGTTCTGGTTTAAAGCGACGGAATTGACTAATGCTGGAGGGGGAGGTGTGACGGGTTTGTGTGGCATTCTCCTTTGTTTTATTAAGTAATCTACTGTATTTTCAAGCTCACAAGTTTTTCTTCGAAAATGCTAGAGACATTGGAAGGCAAGGATATTGCCTTGACTGTTTTGCAGTTCACGAGGGTCATTCCAACTTTCATTGTCATAGAGGGAAAGGTCCTCTATAATTTTCCAAGAATCGAGTTTGAGTTTGAGTATATAAAATTAGTCTATGGTCGATTCGAGTTTGAGTGTATCCAAGCCCATTGGGTGAAACCGGTTAAAAAAGTTGTTTTGCGGGTGTGTTTGATTATCTCAAGTATTTGCAAGACAAGTTTGAGGAACAACAGGTTTAACAAAAGTATTTGATAGAATCACCACTTTTTGTCATTCCTTTACAAACACTATTGGTTTGTTTGGACTTTTGGATGAAATAATTTGTCTTGGATGTATTCCAGAAAGCGTCCGCACATCTTCTGGTAATTGACGAAATGATGTATGCCCAGACATATCAGCAAATGGTTCATGATTATGTGCCAATTCCTTTATCTTAAAACCCCAGAACCACCGCCTCTTTTTTTATCTGCGGGGCATTTGATCAAAGGAGATGTTGTGCTCCTTTTCCGTTTTTCTCCAACAAAGTGTCCATCTCGGTAGGGTCACATTGCAAAGCGACATAGACATCTTTTTTTGAATCGCGAATAGATAGGCCATATCCTATAGCATAATAAAAAGGCCCGCACGCTCTTTAGTAGTTCATCACACGATTCGAATGTAGAGCTAGTAAGATAATGTTCTTCATTTTGAGTTATTGAGCTTGGCAAGTTCATTTGTGTCATAAAATATATGATGAATAATAAGAGGAAGCTATTTCGTTATGCATGATTAGTAAGTTCAGTATGATACATGTAGTTCACGTATGATTAGTAAAATTCATTATGATACATGTATTATTGCATGTGAAACATGAAAATCTAGACAATATTAATAAAAATGAACATTCAAAAAGGTCTTATTGTTATCACATGGCAAACATGAAGACTAATTATATGTCTATACGTTCGATTACAGTGGTAAAGATTAGTAATTAATTCATGTTAAAGAAATAATAAGGAGTATGTTAAGTTCATACAAACCTGTGATGGATTAGAGGGTGATGGTGGAGTAGATGGGTAACGACATAACTAAAGAGGAAGAGGCATGAGGATAGGTTACGTTAGGCCGTCAGGGTATAATAAAAGGGGGTAAAAATTACACAAAGGCATAATAGTCATTGCATAATTTTATGTGCATTGATCAATTATGTGTAAATATCATTTTTTTTTTCCATATTAAGTTGTACAAGTTTCAACCTTGATTAAACCAAAATCTTTATTATTATTATTATTATTATTATTATTATTATTATTATTATTATTATTATTATTATTATTATTATTATTATTATTATTATTATTATTATTATTATTATTATTATTATTATTATTATTATTATTATTATTATTATTATTATTATTATTATTATTATTATTATTATTATTATTATTATTATTTAAAGCTGTGACATAATTAACCTTTTGAAGCACATACTAAGCGCACGTTATAGCAAAAATCTTGAACCTATGACTTGGAGCCATGAATATGTGTTAGAGGGTGTTACACCATAACGATGGCGCACATTAGATTTTTTTATTTTTATTTATTTATTTTGGGTGATATTTTGTGCATGTGTTTTGTATATGTTATTTATGCGTCCCGGTATAGCTATAACCCCAGGTTACGAGTGACACTTTTGTGCACGTCTTTGTATTAGGTAAAATTTGTGTTATAGATAAAAGAAAAATTAGACGTTTGAGTACTTTTTGCTAAAACCGATAAATGTAATAGTGTTCTATCATCTGGTGTTTTAGTAATTAAAATGTAATTCATTGGTAGAAAAAATCAAATTTGAAGGAATTAATTACAATGTTGAACCAACTACTACAAACAAATATCATGACGTAAAAGAGCTTCCAAAATCAACTCAAATTCAGGCAATTTTAACCAGAGTTAAGACGGTGCATGACGGAAGAGCATGATCGTTATGCCACATGTCATTTATGTTATAATGCTTAGATCACATGCATTAACTATACCTCTATAAAGTTCAACAACAAGAAGAAAGAACTTTCATTAGTTTCTTAAGTCAATTTGCTTGATTGAAAATAGCGAATCGGTGCCACAGCGAATCGGTTCCATTGTTCAGTTGATTCATTAGGTATAAATTATCTTCTTAGTTTACTACTTATTTTTGCTTGTAATCTGCTTGTGATTATTCAATAGATTGGAAGCTTGTTATGTGCCCGTCAATTGATTTAGACACAATGTCAACTTTTGATGGTTGATGCATTGACGATTGCATATTAGATTGAACAATTAGTATCGCAACTTATTGATTGATGACAATTTACGTGCATTTTGTTTTTTATATAAAATAAAAACATACATTTATTGAATGTGAAAAATAAATTTGAAACTTAAAATTGGTGGAAAAGCACACAATGAGTGTTCTAAAACAGTTAATTGTAGAGATATGCATGGTATGTGGGCTAACTATTTCTGGTTTAAATTGGGGATTATCTGAAATCTAGTGTTTGATATGAATCATATTACATGATTTGCTATATGGATTATATTACATTTATGAATAAAAATCTCATGTTAGGAATATTTTGCTTGCTAAATCATGGCATATTATATGGATTTTATTAGATCTAATTACTTATTTGCACTGCTCTTTGTTAGCTCCTGATGGCTGGATCTATACAAATCTGTGCTGCTTGACATTTTAGTATGAACTCTAATGTTGAATTGCTAGATTTGTCACAACTATGAGATCTGATCGGATCTTGTAGTGATCCTAAGGATAATCATAAAAAACATTTCTATGTTGCATATCAGATGATGTGTTTACGGCTTATGTTATGAATATATATACATGTCTGAGCATATAAAGAAACAGTTTTAGTGTTTCACTCCTTGATCTCATTTTATTCCTTTACATGAAAACTTAACGTGTAACAAGAGTGCGTGTAGTTGCTTCTACTTACAAGGTTTTTAAACCATAAAATTTATAAGAAAATACTTGCCTTTTATACAGGGCAATGTCGTGTTCATTTACATCCGACAACATTTGATGCATCCGCTCTAAGGCGTGACCCTGTGACGTATGCCCTTATGTATATTTATGTTTGGCAGAATTTTTGCATTAGCTGACATATATACGTTACTACAATTTCACCTCACTTTATGACTATCGTGCTTGCTTATGCTAATACTTTCTAGAGATGCTTAAATAAGATTAGTTTCGTTTTCTTTTCTTTTTTTTTTTCTTTTTTTTTTTTTGTACGGCGGAATTTTATTAGAACGCAAAGATCTAGCAAGATGCTAGAAAGCAACAAAAGAACATTACACGATCGGAGAGATAGCTAAAACCGGGGTTTTTCATCCATAGATTCCAATCTAATCTAAATTTCTTACGCCTGTTACTCACCCAGCAAAATGATAAGCTTTGAACATCCTTAAAGATATCACAGCCGTTGGACTCCTTAAAACGGAAAACTTTAGCATTTCTGCTTCCCCAAATATGCCAAACATTTAGTGAAAATAACTCCGTCAAAGCATTGGAGATGAAACGGTGAGAACATTCTTTTTTCTCTGTGCTCAAACGATTAACAAAATTGCAAACACATTTGTAATCGAGATCCACAGAAAGAGAGAAACCCCGCCATTTAAAAATGAAATTTCAAATGCTACGAGACCACGAGCACCGACCCATCAAATTGTCTAATGATTTAACGCCTTCTTCACACATTGGGCAGAAAATCAAATGCAAGTCAATACACATCTTTTCTAGATTACATCTTGTTAGAATGTTCACCTTCTTCGGAACTAAAGAATTCCATCTTATTTTTTTCATGAGATAAAGTGAGAATTTTCTCATCTAGTTTGACCTAAAGAGATTTAACTAAGAATTTTCTCGAGCTCTCAAGAGCCCAACTACAACCATCATGCCTGCTTTAACTCCACTCCTTGAATTAAACGAGCTAAACTTTCCATTTCCACTTTTTCTCTATCGTTACGATTAGATTAGATCGACGCCGATTCCATGCCGATGAAAGATGATCATTCAATTTAAACAAGTGATCATGTATGTTGCAATCTGACTCTAAAGCATATAATCTAGGGCTAAAGGCACTATAATGTATCATACTTGTCACTTGCACCTTTTATATGTATTGAACAATTTTTTTTTGCTATTTTATGTACTAAACTTGATTTTATTGTATTTTTGTGTACTTTATGACAACTATAATACATATAGTAGAAAAAATGAAGGGCAAAATACACAAAAAAATACAATAAAATCAAGTTTAGTACACAGAGTAGCAAAAAAAATTGTTCGATACATAAAAAAGTTGCGAGTGACAAGTATGATACATTACGGTGCCATTAGCCCTATAATCTAGGATAGACTTCAGCTAGATTGAAAGTACCGAGATACTATTCATCCAAAAATTTAATAGAGACTCCCTCACCAATAGAACGAGTAAAGAAGAAAGAAATGGGAATATTGAGACTATTCACATCATGACACGCCATTAGAATATCATACTAGGTACCCTTTGTGTCAATAGAAGCATAGTTTAGAAAATCACCACCCTTTGAGCCATGAATCGAGTGAAGTATGTGGTTCCATAAGCATCCTTTTACGTGTGCCATCTCCATAGCCATATAGAAAGAAGCCTAAGGTTAAGAGCTTTAAGAGATCCCATCCCGAGACCACCCGATTCCACAGGGCATCAACTTCACTCCACGCAACCCCTGAAACTTTCTTTTCTTCATCCCCACCATGCCAAAAAGTTGCTTTGGATCTGCTCAAGCAGTTTGATAATTGAAATTGGTGCCTTGAAAAGAGAAAAATAACAAGCCGGTAGGTTAGTCATGACAACTTTGATGAGAGTCAAACACCCACCAAAAGAAAGAGATTTCGCCAATTTTAGTTGAAATTTACTGACTACTAGATCCCAACTATTGGTTTTTCTCATACTTGAACCAACAGGTAATCCTAAATATATGAAAGGAAGACCTGAAATTATAGAATTTTATTTAACTCGGAAAATTCCCTACGAGAAATGCATCAACTGCGTTTTGTAGGTAAGAGATCTCCACATTATTGTTTCATAGCTCAATGCCTTTAAAAAAAATCCTTTTTCACTTGCATCCATAATAGAAATGTGCAATGTTTCCATTGAAATGATAAACACAAAGGGCCACAAGGGATCTCCTTGTCTCAAACCTTTGCTCAACTTAAATTCCTTAGAGGGACTGCCATTTATGAGGATCGAAGAAAAACCCAACTGAAGGCAACCAAAAGTCCAATCTCTCCATTTTGATACCAAAACCCATTTGACCCATAGTGTCATCGATAATATTCCAGTTTATTGAGTCGAAAGCTTTTTCAAAATCCACTTTGAAAATCATGAGTTTCCCATTCACTTTCTTAGTCCTTGAAATCACTTCATTTATGATTAAAGGCCCATACATAATCAGGGGATCTTTCAAAAATGTAGTTTGGACATTGCTGATTATAGTACTCATGACATATTCTATATAATCTGTTAGCAAGCAACTTTGAAAGTACTTTATAATAGCAACCCACAAGACTAATCGGACAAAAATCTTGTGGAAGAAACGAATTAGAGACTTTTGGAATTAAGGAGATGAAAGATAAATTGCATCCCCTAGCAATTGATTTTTCGATCTCAAAAACTTTGACTTGATATAAACTTTGTACAGGTTTGATGTCTCCAGAATCTTCATGATCAAACAATCATCATGCTATCACATTCAAGAATCAATAAAAAGGAAAACAAGGAGATTGGGTTGAACCCTTTAATATATATGATATAAAACGAATCTGGATCCTATTTATACTAATGAATCGTTGTGTACATGTTTGATAGAACAGAAGACATGTCGATTCAATAAAACTAAACGTTGTGAATAAAACGTTATAACCCTAAACCTAAATAACTAACTAACTGCCTAATGGGTTTGTTGGCCAGTTGGCCCAAACCAGAAAGCTTGTTGGTGTGTCGATTTGCAGCCCAAACACAAGAGGTTTATGGCTTTCATTCTAGACACTAACTTAATACTATCATACAAAGATTAATTGGATTATGATTTCCAACATATCCCCCCCTAATCTATTAATCTTTGTATTCTTCAATCTTCTTGATCCTTGATGCCTTTCTTGCTCTTGCTTTCTTGGTGTTGATGACTTTTCGGTTTCTAATTGAACCAAATTCCAACAGGGTTAGTGCCGCTATCACCACTTGAATCTTCTATGTCTTTTATTATTATAGGGTCCGTCCAGTTACTTGATCTTCTTGATCACTACAGTGACTTCGGGCAGGTTACTCTTAGCCCTCATCTACAAACTTTGTATATAATCCTTGAACATAAACTTGTTCAAGTGTTGGCACCCTGGTAGTGCTGTTATAGCACTTTCTTCGCTTTTCTTCGAAATTCTTATGAACACAAATTGTGTTCTTTTCCTTTGTAACAAAACGCAGTTTAATCTGGTTTTGTTCCTTCTTCTTCAATTCGGCATCCATGGTTGCGTTCCTTAAAAAAATAACGCATGTTTGAATCTTGATTGGTGATTAAACATGAATTGGGTGTTGTTTGATCCCTTCGGCTCTGATACCACTGATATAAACTTTGTACAGGTTTAATGTCTCCAGGATCTTCATGATCAAACAATCATCATGCTATCGCATTCAAGAATCAATAAAAAGGAAAATAAGGAGATTGGGTTGAACCCTTTAATATATATGATATAAAACGAATGGGTTAACTTTGAATTACATAATCTGGATCCTATTTATACTAATGAATCATTGTGTACATGTCTTATAGAACAAAAGACATGTCGATTCAACAAAACTAAACGTTGTGAATAAAACGTTATAACCCTAAACCTAAATAACTAACTAATTGCCTAACTTCCTAATGGGTTTGTTGGCCTGTTGGCCCAAACCAGAAAGCTTGCTGGTGTGTCGATTTGCAGCCCAAACACAGGAGGTTTATGGCTTTCATTCTAGACACTAACTTAATACTATCATACAAAGATTAATTGGATTATGCTTTCCAGCATGACTGCTTTTATAAAATTGACACTGATTAAACTTCAGAAATGTTAAATGAACCTGAAAGTGAATCCGTCCTGACCAGGCGCCTTATCTCCACCACAGCTCCAGAAGTCATTCTTAATTTCATCATTTTCAAAAGCTCTATCAAGAAAACATTTGTGAAGCTTCGAGATCGTCTTGAACTTGTTACTGTGAAAGCAAGGTCTGCGGGCGATATTCTCTGTGATCTATCAAAATACAATTGAAAAAAATCCTATTTATTGTTACACGGATCACTCTCCCAAAAACCATTAATCATAATGCCATGAACCAATTGGCGCCGATTTTTGCCCCGGATAATTGATTGAAAAAACGCGGTGTTCTCATCCCCATCTATAGCCTACCAACATCGAGGTTTTTGTTAAGTCTTTTATGTTTTTTTATTCTAACTCGAACAAACGTTTGGAAATCTCACACCTGAAATTGCAATCCGACTCAGACAAAACACCAATTTCATCTTTTTAATCAAGTTCTTCAAGATGCTTTGTCAAAAGTGCACTTTCCTGAATTGATTTCTGCCTAAGGTTTTTACTCCACAGTTTTAGATTGGCCTTTAAGGCTTTCAACTTTCTGCATAGATTAACTCACGACGATTGGTTCACAAACCGAAGACGATTGAACTAATAGGTTTATTGGATCCTCATTTAACCCAGAATAAAAAAAACTTGAAAGGGACTGTCCAAAACCCGCAGAATTCGACTCCATGAGGATTGGGCGGTGATCCGAAAATTTATGAGGAAGCGCGGCACAATGAATTGTTGGCCAAGTATGGAGAACCTCAGTGGAGATTAAAAACCTGTCTAGTTATCTTAATTTCGTCCCTTTCTTGTTAATTCTTGTAAAGATTCTGGAGCCCATAACAACTTAACTTCTTGTAACTCAACATCATCTATGAATGTATTAAAAGAATAAGTTGTGTTCGGATCGAACTCGGAGCGTTTCCTTTCAGATTCTTCCCTAACAACGTTAAAATCACCGAAACAAATCCAGAAGCCGAATTTGGTGTTTTTAGATGAAAAAGATCCGACAACAATTTAGACTTCTCATGATCATTTTGAGGTGCATAGACGTTGACCATGATAAAATAATCAATGATATTCCTCAAATTACCAATAAGAGCTGTGCAACCATCTTCTAAAACAACTTCTTTTTTAAAAAATGAATTTCGATCCCACATGTTAAGTATACCCCTGAATTTCCATTTTAAGTATTGAAAGAAAAACCAAAATCACCGGTCCCCCAAAATGAGCTTATTAAAAGTGAATCAATTACCTGTTTTCCAATTAACTCTCTTAACCATGATCTTTTACAACTGCTCCTCATACCGCAAATATTAAGAGATAGAACTTTCATTGGGAAAATGAAGGTGTCCCCAGGTCTTCTACGATGTTTCTAACATGTATACTTGCATCTTCCATGTCAAAACCATATGAGCTGCCCACCTTTAAAGTTTGGCCAGCCTCTGCAGTTATGTTGATTTTTAATATTGCACCTCCTCAAATTGGATTTGGAGTCTGAGACGCCAAGTTGTGATTTTGTAATATCCAAACCTGTTCTAAAACAACCCCCTTTTGAAATTTAGCTTTTGAGTAGACAGCGTCTTTTAGTTTGATGGATCAGAATGGACGAGTAGAGTTAGGTCTTCGTCTGTGAGAAGCTAATTTCCCCTTTTGTTTTGATATGAAATCAGTAATGATTTCATTATCAGAGATAGAGGCATTTAAACTGGAGTTGACTTCATTATAGTTAGAATCAACCTTAAAATCTAAAACGTTTAGCCTCTCTCCATTGAGCCCAAAATCTGAATTAATGTGGTCTGCAACTATATTATCCTTAGGCCCATTTTCTTGAGTAGTACAAAGGCCATCAGGTCCTTTAGAATCATGTTGTGTTCTATTTAAGTTTTCTTGTCGAATATTTATTGTGGAGCTTGCTCATATATTAATCTAAGGTACTTTAATTGAGGATTTATATGTTGCCGGCTTCATTCATGCTTCGTTTTTCTAAATCAAATTCAGGAAAACCTAATCTGACTTGTATTCTGATCATATCTGATGTGTGCATTAAGTTTATCCAAATTATCTTATATTCAAGTTTCTCCCATTTGGGAAAATCGAATCTAGCTAGATCAAATTCAAACTATATATCATACTATTTACTGTGTGCTGTTAGTGGGCAATCACTGTGGCTTCTTACCGGAATGTATGTTAAGAAATGAGTAATGCTATATCATCCATTTCAGAGAGTCCTGAGTGGATTTTATATAGATAGTATCATGAATTACCTTGATCAGGAAAGCATTTAATCCTAATAATGGAACCAGATGAAATATCACTCATTCATAGAATTTAAGTGCGTAACCACCATACATCTTGATAATTTAGGACGGAAACATGATACATGAAAATATTCTACTGATTTCTCCACATCACCTCCCTCTTAATACAATCAAGATTACACGCAGAATACCAAAAAAAGCTAACTTGTGTTACCGCTTCTCATCTCTTGTTCAATACAGCCTTTATATATATCGCGATCTAAGATGGCACTGGATTTGGGACCCAATGTAGAAGATTTCTATCCTTTACCAACACCTCATGTGAGGTTACATGGTTCTGCATCGGATGCAGGTGGCCGTCCACTTGCGAAAATAGCTGAGCTACTTGAAAGTCGGCATAACTTCATTGCTGTAATTGAGTTACCTAGAGTGCAATGTGGCGATAGTAAGTCTTATTTATTTAGCTTTATTTTTTGTTCTATAGTATGTATAATTGGTTCCATTTGATCTACTAACTGAAAACAAATACACTCCATATTAGGTAAAACGTACTCGTTACTAACCAAGTTTTACATTGTTCCAATGAAGTCACGTTAGCTTTTTTATATGCCCAAAACCCCTTCAGTCTCAATATTCTTCCATTGTTATATATAACTTGGTTATTCTCTAGTCACTTAAATTTTCATGTTTCTTTTAAAGTAATTGGTTTCGATCTGTAAACATATTGCAAAAGGAAACCACTGATAACAACTAATTTTCATAACTGTTTCATTCAAGTCTATTAGTTTCAACCAACTATGAAAAGTTTCACCAGCTGGAACAATATTGAAATTTAACTGAGTGGTCTTTTAAGTGGAAAATGATAATTTTTTCCTACAAAATCCTCCCACTCATGCTCCTACATTTATAAAATATTGCATGTGTAATATTTATGCGGGTAGGAAGATTTAGCATTGCTCTTTTTTTGTGGACAGAAAGTTCAAGTGGCTTATTGAAACATTAATTAAACATGGATACTTTTTCTAAAACAGGAAAATATGAAGTTCAACATGATTACTATTTGGCGATTTTCACCATGTCATTTTTTATGCTTGGATCAGGTGAAGTAGATGTAGATATCAGTGACTTGGATGAAGTAATCATTGAAGGCCAAATTACTCCAGGTGCTATTTTTGCAGATGGGCCTGTTCTCCGAAACAAACGAAATCAGGTTCAGCTATGCCCGACTGAACCCTGGGCCATTTCCTTCGAATTTCCAGAGCCCGTAGATTTGGATACACTTTGGCTCTCATTTACTTCCGAGACTGTGCTGGAAATTGCAGTTGAAAAAATTAAGTAGCTCTTCAGCTAGAGAAGCAACTCTTGTGGAGGCAGCAGGCACCTCAAGTGTTAGTGATGCAACCGATGTGGATGTAAAAGGTTAAAAATGATAGATTTATTTTCTCAATTTGATGTAAATGACTAATCGTTGTTATACATAGCGTTACTTTTGTTTGGTGGTGGGTATCACTATTATGAAACCAACACCCATGTTATGGGGAAAACCCCTCGTTTGCTCTGGAGAAAAAGGCGACAGCGATTCACCCATCCCTAACATCCCTAAATCGACTTTTTCTTCTCTAATTGTTGTTGTTCAAAGTAATTTTTCGACCCCGAAGACACAAAACTTCATTTTTAGTCGGATTAGGTTTGCCATCCATAAGGGGGTTGCGGCGCAGATTGTTGCTCGTTTGCCTGCCATCTTATTGTTAGGAAATTTGGATCACAGTAATCTGAGAGTCGCGTAAACACTTTCAGAAGTATTTTGGTGGTTCTACCGAAATCTTAAATCGGATAAACTCAGATTTAGAACGTGAATATGTTTTGTGTGTCATGAAACTGAACCAGAGATAGAATATATGACCAAATAACTACCAAACGGTTGTAACCGCCATAGCAGTTAATTAACAACTGAAGCAGTAAAATTAACGGGCAAAATACCAGAAATTTTATTTTCTAGTGCGTTTTTAACATAACACTTTATACCAAATAAATATTTTCCAAGCTGAAAGTGTTTAACATAGCACTTTGGACCCTGCTACCAGAGCGCTGCCCCCGGACCCCCGTGATTCGGGGCTTCGCCCCCGAATAATAATCATTATAACGTCATACAAGTGTGCACTCCGCACAACCTCGACTGGTTGAACATTTATCACAATTACACATTGCTCAACTAAGTCAATCTATTACACTTAAATAATATAGGTGATGCAAAATCACCAACACTTATTGTAACTGATTTCTATATTTTTTAATCTATTGTTGTTCAATCCTTACCTTAACATGTTGACAATAGATTATATATGTCTTGCTATTGTTCTTGTTAGGGTTTTGTCTTAGCAATTAGGGTTTTAAACGTTAAAGTTTTTCTTGAATTGATGTTTTATTCGTCTACATTTATTACTGATCATGCTGCTATTAATATCATGATTGACGTGTAATTACATGAGCTATATTTTCCAAACCCTAGGTCTCTAGGATTTCTGTGTTATTGAAGATTTAGATGTGTTTATGTTCTTCTGTTTTTCGTTGCAAGTGTATGGTACGATCAAACTAGTTTGGCCGATCAAACTATGGACAAAGGAGAGGAGTTGTTGTGCAGCGTTGTTGTCTTGTTTATAGAATATGGATGGTAAGGATCAGACTTATGACCATAATGTTAATCAAACTCCAACTTCGTTAGCTAGAAAATTTCAAGATATTGAAAAGCTAATCCTTTAAAACCTATTAGTCAAACACAAGAGGATCCATCATCTCTCGTACATGACACTAGTGATGGTTATACACAGGTATAATCACGATTGTTGAAATCAAACACAAGTAATAACTTTGTTATATGAGAAATTTATGTAAAAAATAATGTGTTATAATCGGTTACAATTACTACCTATTTATATTAATCGAACCAACACTTTGAACCATTGTGATGGTTCGGTTTTGTCTTGGTTTTTCCAACTGATGCATCCCTTGGTGGTGATGGTTGGTAATCGGTGGTGATGGTGGTGGTTACACTGAACCGAAAAGGCACAAGTGTTCAGGTTTGTGCCAATTACAAACTAGTCCCTAGACTACAGTTTTTATGTATTGCGTAAATGGTCCTTCAACCTTATTTAACTTAAAATCTACGAGGTTATGATCAGGATTAACCCAACATTCACCCCCTAATCTTGATCATGCTAAGGAGATTCTTCACACCAAGTATTTGTCGCATTGTGATGAAACGTATCCTTGGTAGTGCCTTTGTGAGTATGTTAGCCCTTTGTTGTTCTCCGTTGATGTGCTCGACTTTTAAATCTTCCTTCTCAATGCATTCTCGTATGAAGTGATATTTTGTGTCTATGTGCTTGCTTCTTCCATGAAATAATGGGTTTTTCATGAGTGATATTGTTGATTTGTTTTCCACATAGATTGTATCTTTTCTTCATTAGAGTTTGTTATCTTTCTTAGAAGCCTTTTCAAATTAGAGTGCTTGAGAGGCTGCTGCAGTTGCTGCAGTGAACTCTGATTCGCAAAATGATAAGGCTAATGTTCCTTGCTTCTGAGTGCTCCAGGTTATAGGTGAGTTTCCAAAGTAGAAAACTATTCATGTTGTCCTTTTTCCTTCTTGAGTGTTGACACCATAACTGTTGTCACTGTAGCCTTGAATCTTGTTTCCATCATGTCGTAAGTTATACCATAGTCTTAGGTTCCTTTGATATAACGTAGAACCTCTTTTATTGCTTTCATATGTTGTTCTTGAGGTTCCTGCGTGAATCGACTAAGTAATCCAACTCGAAAACTTAAGTTTGGTCTTGTATGTAATTGATATCATAAACATCCTATTATGCTTCGATATTCCGTAGGATCTAAAAAATTTTCTTCGCTTAACTTTGTCAGCTTCAATCCTGGTTCCATAGGTATCTTTGCATCATTGCAGTCCAACATCCTTGTTTCTTTAAGTATCTTAGTCGCATAGCCTGTTTGCGTTATCGAGATTTCACCCCACTTTTGTGTAACCTCTATGCTTAAGTAGTAGGTAAGTAGTCCAAGATCAGTCATTTCGAACTGTTCTTGCATTTGATACTTGAAGGATTCGATTTCCTTCTTCGATGTTCTAGTAACTATTAGGTCATCAACGTAGACTCCGACTAATAGAGTTGACGTCTTGTTTGTTCTTGTGTAGACCGCCTGCTCTAATGCACATTTCTTAAAGCTGAGTAACTTTATGGTTTTATCCAGTTTAGTATACCAAGCACGTGGAGCTTGTCTGAGTCCATATAGTGCTTTACTCAATCTGTATACTTTTCCTTTATCTTCTGTCTTTATAAATCCATCAGGCTGTGAGACATATACTCCTTTTTTTAAATCACCATGTAGAAATGCTGATTTTACATCCAAGTGATGTACCTCCCATTTGTTGTAAGCAGACATTGCTAGAATAAATCTTATAGTTTCAATTCTTGCAACTGTGGCAAAGACCTTATCAAAGTTTATTCCATGTTCCTGAATATATCCTTTCGCTACTAGCCTTGCTTTATACTTTAATATCTCTCTGTTAGCATCTATTTTTGTATTCAATACCCACTTTAAACCAATGGCTTTATGATCCTTTGGTAAAGTAGTTAATTTCCAAGTGTTGTTTTTGTTGATGGAGTCGATCTCTACATGCATTTCTTCAATCCATTTTTCATCCTTTGATGCTTCTTTAAAATTCATCGGTTCATCTTCAACTAGTAGAAGTCTTTCTGTGTTATCATATACCTCATTTAGAGTTTTGTATCCTCTAGCGGGTATGTGATCAACATTTGTGTCAGTAGTTGAAGGTGTGGAAGTTTGGGAATTTGGTGAGAATTTTATGGATTGTATCGGACTGTATTCAGAAGTGTTTGAAAGTGGTGAATTGGTGGGTGAAGGTGTTTCTTCATTTTCATTGTCGGCAAGGACATCGTCTTAAGTTTTACTTTTTTGATCTTGTTAAACCTCCTCTGTTTCTTGTGCTTCGTTATTTTTTATAATGAAATCACTCCCTTCTGGGTCTTTTGGATCGAAATCTTTGACGTATTCCTCCCAATTCCATGTCTCGTCTTCTTTGAAATTTAAGTCACGATTGACGCATACTTTCTTTGATATTGGATCAAATAAGCGATATGCTTTTGATCCAGGTTCACTACCCAAATACCATTTCTATACTTTTATCATCTAACTTAGTAAGATATTGTGAAGGTACCTTTGCATATGCTATGCATCCAAATATTCTGATGTGTTGAAGATTTGGTTTTCTGTCCTTCAATGCTTCGTAAGGAGTAACATCTTCTAACGACTTTGTCAGTGTGCAATTTAATAGTAAAATTTCATGTCTAACAGATTCAGCCCAAAACTTTTGTGGCATCCCTGTTGCTTTCATCATACATCTTGTAGTATAAAGTATTGTCCTGTTTTTCCTTTCAATGACGCCATTTTGTTAAGGTGAATATGGTGCAGTTAACTGTCTGATTATCCCCGTTCTCCCTACAGTACATGTGGAATTCATATGATGCGAATTCCCCTCATCTGTCTATTCTAAACGTCTTTATCTTGGTTCCATGTTCTTTCTCCACGCTTGTCTTGAATTCTTTGAAGACACCGAATGCTTGATCCTTTGAATTCATAAAATATTCCCACATATGTCTAGAGTAGTCATCTACCAACAGAAATATGTACCTTTTATCAGAAGGTGTTGGTGGCGAAATTGGTCCACGTAGATCTCCATAAATCAAGTCCAATGCTGTTTTGTATAACAACCCGTAATTTTTCAGACTTGGTTTTACAATAAATTATACCTATTTTCCTGTTTTCAAACTTTTCTAAACTTATTGGATTTGAAAACGAGAAGCGTTCTTGCAAAACGAGAAAAACGGCACACATCGCGTTCCGGCACAACCAAAGTCTGATAAATGTTTTATTAAGGCTTCTTTAAAATTTCGTGGAATACTAGTCGAGTTTACACTCATTTTTCGTGGAAAAACTATTTTTAACGTAATGGCACTATTTCCGAGTCCGAGATCAGTCGTGATCGAGCCCGAATGGGTCCCACTCCATTAATATTATAAAAGATTATTAATTTTTCAAAATATACCCTTCCATTTATTTCACAACCGCCCCCTCTCTTTCCCTAGTTGGCAGAAAAGGCCCCTCGTGGGGTATAAAAGAAAACAAATAGGGTTTTCACCCATTTTATCACACACCTCACCGGATTTTTCTGTTTCCGGCGCCGCTACACTTTTCCGGCCAAATTCCGGCCACCCATTTTATTTGCCAACCACGTAGATCAAGTCGAGGGGAGTATTTCTGGAGATTTGTAGACCGAGAGGAGTACGTTTGGCTTGTTTTGAAGCTCCACCGCCGCTCACCATCGTACGCCGCCACTCACCACCGTCTTCCCCACCATTTATCTTTCGTTTGGTAAGCCAACGCGCCACTCTTCCTTATTATTTATTTTTATTTTCAAAACCCTAATCGGTTTTAATAAACTAAAACGGATTTTATATAAAAACTAATAAAACTTGTGTTTTTCTAAACTAACTCGTGTGGATCTATTATTTTAACAACAAAAATCGTCCGACTCTCACTGAGTCACTTGACTCGCCGACTCGCCACTGAGTCACTCGACTCGTGGTTATGTCTATATTCCTTGAAATTATTTTTGAGTTTAAATCATCTTGATGTATATGTTTTATGTTTAGGGGTTGTTTGGTTGCACTTCGTGGTGATCAGGGGGGGAGGTTTTGAGTGTCGAGTGGCTAAACCGTGACTCATGGGAGTCACGGTCTTTGCGTTGAGATGACAACCGAGTCATGGTAGACTGTTTGGTGTCTCTTGGTACGAATCGTGAGTCTGAGGTTCACGACCTTAATGGGTAGGTTGTATGCGATTATTGTAGTTGATTCATGGTCTTAGTGTGTCATGGTGTTCTTATGTGGTGTCGTTGGTGTTGTCACAAGCTGACGGAAGCCAGGTTATATGTGTGTGTGTTATAACTTTTGTGTCATGGTAAAACATCTTGTTTTCGTTATCATATTGGAGTCTCGACCTTATATGGTGCACGTGACTTAGTTCCGACTTGTTTGTGGGTTAACGCGACACACAATGGTGTGCTCGCAGTGTGTACCACGACACAAAACGTGTCGTGGGGACTTAGGTTAATATTGGGATATTTTTTGTTGGTTGAGTTGGTTATGACCTTTGGCTTATAAGCCGGTGTCGCATAGTAGGAGTGTGTAAACATTTGGGCCTAAAGCCCAATAACGTGTGATAATTATGTCGTTAATCATTTCATCTAACGCTTACTAACTTAATTTATATTCTTGGTTTTGTCGATGATGTTTCGGATGCTATTCGGGTACTTGGGATAAGATATGGTCTTGGATACGGATATTATAACAAAAACCTATGTTTGTCTAATATGGATGCTCGTTATTGGATTTACGGTATTAGCCGAAGGACTTATGGACGATTTTGGACACAAAATAGTCGATAAACCCGACACTAATATATACGCGAATGATAACGACGAATTAATAATAAAACTTGTAAAAAAAATAATAAAACTTGTAAAAATTGTACCAAATTAGTGAAACGTAATAAATAGAACTTTTATTCAAAAGTCGTAACGACTTGGAAATGTTTTATAAACGAATGCATCATGTCCAAGTTTTTATAAAAACCATTTTTATAACTTAAACAATTAAAATTTGTAAACGTTATAAACTTTTTTAGTTTCTCAATTATTAACATGATACATCTTTCATTAAATATATAATTCTTTCTAAAACGTCAATGTTTCACAAACTATTTGGGTTATGGGGTAAAACACCGAAACACGTTATCGACGGGTCCTTTCGTTGTCTTTATTCTTTCATATCGTTATTCCTTCTTGTCGTCCTTTCGTTACTCCTTGAGTTCATTATTTTGGCGTGAGTTATTTTGAGTCTATTTGTTTTCCTAAAAACCACACGAGCTTCGATACTAGACTTTTTACAAATAACTATTCGAGTCATCCACGAAAACTAAAATACGTTAGTTTTGAAAACTATTGTACATTACACTATTTTGAGATATATTCTGAAACAAACAATGATTATTAGGTTGTGCCGTTCGTGTACCGTTGTGCCTTGCTTCTTGACACTATTTGCGTTACTGTACATCGCTATCTTCTAAGGTGAGTTTTCGTAGCCCCTTTTTCTAATATTTTTCCTTGGGGGAAAATGGTACTCAAATTATATTTTAAACTGTTTTTATGCTGTGATCTACTGCTTTTGTGTTTTGGACAATTATGTGCGTTTGATTGCAATATGTGCTTTCTGTGTGATCTTGTTGTGTGTTCATTTGTGCACAACTGTTTAACTCCGTTTGGAGCCGAAGCATTGATAGTACTATCGGGATTATTGGAAATCGTGTACACGTGACATTTGTGAGGTTCAGTTGTTGCATGCATCGTGATTTCAGTTAGTGCTCATATTTGTATATCATGCTCACTATTGTCCTACTCTAAACTACTCACAGCTTCGTGGTTTAACTCTTAAACCTACGAGCTCACCAACTTTATGTTGACGTTTTCGAGTATCCATTTTCAGGTGTTATTGAAGTTTCCTAGAAGGTTGAGTATTGGCATGACTTAGCAAGACCTAGACAAGACCCTCCCGAGATTGTATCCCGAGGAGTTGCAGTTTGACTGTTCCTTATGAAGTAGTTTGACTTTGAGACTTATGTTTGGATTCTAGATTTTGTACTTATCCCGGTTGTGGGAATTTGCGACTATGATCCATCTTATGTTATGCATTTTAGTATTTCTCTATTTTGACACCTTGTGTTCTTGATCATGAAGTCATACCCCGTAAATGCCTTTCCGCTGCGCCATTTTTGGGGTGTGACATTTTGGACCTGTATTTTGCTTGTTGTGGAAATGGAGCTCTAGCATGTTTTCCTATTAAACAGATGTCGCAGATATCAGTTGAGTGTTTGATAGAAGGTATTCCTTGAACCAAGTTTTTCGTGTCATAGACTTTAGTGATCTAAATTTTAAATGACCCAATCTTGCGTGCCATAGCCATGTTTCGTCACATAGATTTGCTAGTAAGCATGTTGGTTCCCCTATTCTCAAGTTCGCTTTGTATAGCCTGTTCTTCAACCGCGTAACTCTAAGTAGTATGTTGTCGTTTGAATCGTACAAGAGTAGTATATTCTTTTCCATTACTACTTTGCAACCATTTTCTGTTAACTGACCAAAACTCAATATATTACTTCTTAAATTCGGAATGTAATAAACCTGTGATATAGCTCGTTGTTCCTTGATCTTGCATTCCAATAGGATAGAACCTTTCCCTTTAATATCTACATATGATATGTCTCCAAATCGTACGTTTTCTGTGATCTTTTCGTCAAACTCCTTGAAATGCTCCTTCACACCTGTCATGTGATTGCTTGCATCATTATCTAAGTACCACGGACTTTCTTCACCCGGTGATGTCTTCGGTAATTCAAAGTTTCTTTCATTTAAGAATACTTCATGATGCTCTTCGATTGTAGCCATCAGTAGTGTTAGCTCCAAGTCTTCTTCAATGAGATTTGATTGATCTTCTTCTGGATCCTTTTGAGTACAATTTCTGGCGTAGTGACCAAGTTTCTTGCATTTGTAGCATCTTGTTTTGCTTAGGTTGCGTACAAATTTCTTTTTGTCTTTCTTGAAGTTATTCTGAGAAGATTCCCGGTTCTTCTTATCTTACCTGTAATTGTTTTCTTGGTTGCTTTTGCCCTTGTAATTTCCCTGTGCTCTAAAAGATTTCCCTTGACTATCATGCTGGGAAAACATAAGTCTTTCTTGACTATCTAGTTGTCTTTCCTTTTGCATTTTAGTCTCTCCTCAAACGTCTTCAATCTTCCAATTTCTTTGTCTAGAGACATCTTATCCAAATTCGAGTATTGTTCAATTGATGCAACTATATGTAAGAACCTGTCTAGTACTGCGGTTAGCAATTTTCCTACTAGAGTAGAGTCTTTGAAGGTTGAACCGACATGTGTTGCCCTGCTTGTGATACTTGAAATTTTTGAAACAAATGAATCTACTGATTCATTTTCTTTCATTTGTAATGCCTCAAATGCTGCCTTTAATGTTTGTTTCTATGCTTGTTGCACACGATTTCCTTCAACATTTCTGGTCTTCAAAGCATCCCAAACTGTTCTTGCAGATTTATGTTTTGCAACTTGGAGGATTTGATCTTCCAGTAATGCTTGAAAAATAAAAGCTATCGCGGTTCTATCTGTTTTGTTGTCGATTTATGTTATTGGTTGTGGTTCTACCACTTTCCACAAATCGTTTGCTTCTAAGATTACTTGCATCCGGATTTCCCAAATGTTGAAGTTCGAGTTGTTCAACATATGACATTGAAAATTGGTCGTTGAACCGATTTCCTTATTCTTTTTCCCAGTCATTTTGAAAAGGTTAAAAGCAACTTTAAATTGTTTTTACCAATATATATATATATATATATATATATATATATATATATAGGTTTGGGTTATTATGAAAAGTTTCTTATAATGAAAAGAATGAGAAGACATGTGGAGGTGACATGTGTCACCTTTGCCACATCATCATGCCACATCACCATACCCCCCCTCCCCCGCCCCCCCCCCCCCGGAAAAAAAATTTCCCGCCAAAAAAAATTTTTTTTTTGGGCAAAAAATTTTTTTTTTTTTCCCGCCAAAAATTTCCCGCCAAATTTTTTTACTGCATCACAATTATGAATTTAGTGCATCAAGGTTATAAATTACTGCATCACAGTTATAAAGTTACTGCATCACAATCATAATTTTAGTGCATTAATGTTATAACCTTGATTTTAGTGTATCATAATTGATGCACTAATAACTATGATGCAGTAACTTATAAAAAAGATGCACCAAAACTTATTAGTGCATTAAGGTTATAAGTTACTGCGTCACAATTATGATTTTAGTGCATTAAGGTTATAAATTACTGCATTACAGTTATAAAGTTACTACATCACAATCATGATTTTAGTGCATTTAAGGTTATAACCTTGATTTTAGTGCATCATAGTTGATGCACTGAACTATTAACTATGATGCAGTAACTTACCAATGGAGCATTAGTCCAATGGTTGGAGCACTTGTGCTTGAGTCAATTGACCCAAGTTCAAGTCCCATCATTGGCATTTGCTTCATATAGGTACCCACCTCCGCAAAACCTGTGGGCACACTGGAGAGACTTTGTGGAATAAGAGCTTAGGGGTCCTAGTCTTGGCTCGTGCTCACTCCAGTTGGTGCCCCACTAGGCCAGGAGAGTTTCCGGAGCTATTCCTTGTGGGGTGGACAATGGCTGGTGCCAAAAGGCACCCGGGGTCAGGGTGTTCCCGCCGATCTACACCTTTTGTAGAATGATGCAGTAACTTATAATAAAGATGCACCAAAACTTATTAGTGCATTAAGGTTATAAGTTACTGCATCACGGTTATAAATTTACTGCATCATAATCATGATTTTAGTGCATTAAGGTTATAAATTACTGCATCACAATTATGATTGTGATGCAGTATTTTTATAACTGTGATGCAGTAATAAATTTTGGCGGGAATTTTTGCGGGGGGCGGGGGAGGGGGGGGGGGGTGGGGTGGGTGGGTGGGTGGGGTGGGGGTGGGGGTGACACATGGCATGGTGATGTGGCAAAGGTGACACATGTCACCTCCACATGCCTTCTCATTCTTTTCATTATAAGAAACTTTTCATTTTAACCCTACCCTATATATATATATATATATATATATATATATATATATATATATATATATATATATATATATATATATATATATATATATTTAAAAAAAACAAAAACAAAAACAAAATACACCACCTCCCTTCTTAAATATAAATTATATTTTAATATAATTAATAAATTAAAAATATAATTTATATATAAAAGGTATCAAAAGTTTTTTTTGGTATAAAAAACTTACGGGTGTTTGTTTTTGCACTTTCCCCTTTTCGGTTCTTCTTCAGGGTTGAGAGCTCCGATTAGGGTTCTTCCCCTAATCCAATTTGAGCACCGGTGATGGTGGTTCTGGTGAAGCTTTGTCTTCTCTGGTGAAATCTGAGGTTGATTACTTGTTCTCCGTAACCTAATCGAGGTTTTCGCTGTGAACCTCTCTTTTCTTCGATGACAGGTAAGTCCTCGTGACTTATAGATAGGATACCGGTGGATGTAAAATCGTCTAGGTTTGGCCACCCTGTGTATCCGGTGAATTTCGATTAGCCCCTTGTCGAACTTCGGTGACGGTGGCTAATCCCCTTGAATTTCGGTGACACTGTCTTCTTTCTCCGTTTGGTTTCAACCGGCAAGTGATGAATAAACTTCGGTTTAAATAAGGCTCTAATGCCAATTGATGGTTATACACAGGTGTTATCAGGATTTTTGAAATCAAACACAAGTAATAACTTTGTTATATGAGAAATTTCTGTAAAAAATAATGTTTTACAATCGGTTACAATTATTCCCTGTTTATATTAATTGAACCAACACTTTGAACCATTGTGATGGTTCGGTTTGTCTTTGTTTTCCAACCGATGGATACCTTGGTGGTGATGGTTGGTAATCGGTGGTGGTTACACAAAACCAAAAAGGGACAACTTTTCAGGTTTGTGCCAATTACAAAACTAGTCCCTAGACTACAGTTTTTATGTATTGCGTAAATGGTCCTTCAACCTTATTTAACTTAGAATCTACGAGGTTATGATTGCGATTAACCCAACAACTAGGTTTGAGGATAACACATTGTCGACTAATGTTCCTTCGAAGGAGACTACTACTTTTAGTAGGGGTGATGCTAATACATCTAATGCATCGAAGGGGATTGATTCTACTGGTCCAGTCGGTACTAATACTAATGTGGACACAAAATTTTCTACCGGTCCACCCAAGGTAAATGTTCCATCAGGTACTAACACAAATGTGGGTCCAAGAATTGAGTCTATTACAAAGCTGGTTTCGTACGCAAGTGCTACTAGTTTTGAGACGAGGAAAAATAAAGCCAACTTTCGTCCTTTGGAAGTTGAGAACAAGTGTGAGGGTACCGATCTTGCAATCCTATTCAAGGCTGTCGAAGAGGTGAGTGTTAGGTTTGAAAACACTCTTTATGGCTATTTTTTGGGTGAAAAGGTGAAATATATTACACCAAAACAATATGCACAATATAAGCAAATATAAGACGAGAAGTAAGGGTATTTTGAGTATGGTATTTCGAGTTATATGATGAACACTAAAGGATTCTTTTGCTTCAAATTTAGTTCAAATAAGGGTTTAGAGGATGTTCTTGAAGGTGGTCCATGGATGATACGCAATATCCTCATCATCCTTAAACCATAGACGATGAACACAAACACGTTAAAAGAAAATTTAACCCATATTCTGGTGTGGGTCAAACTTCATGATGTTCTATTGGCATTTTCTAAGGATGGACTCAGTCTTATTGCGACGAAACTTGGTAGACCAAAAATGCTTGACTCATTTACAAGCACGATGTATTTGGAATCTTGAAGTCGTAGTAGCTTTGCTCGTGCCTTAATTGAGGTGTTGGCTGAAGATGTTTTGAAAATGAGTTTAATAGTTGCTATTCCCTTATTGGATGCTTTAGGATTCTCTAAAGAAATTGTTCGGGTTGAATACGAGTGGAAACTACCAAGGTGTTCTTCATGTAAGATATTTGGTCATGTGCTTGATCAATGTCCAAAAACTATTGTGGTCACTAATCAAACTGTTGAGAAGTCAAATGATGGCTTTCAATTTGTGGTTAATGGGCATAATAATGGGAAGAATGGTAATGCGAAAGGTCGTCGAAGGCTAGTCTAAGCGTGGGGTTTAAGCTCCAATACCAACCAAATGCTAAGACGACTACTTCTAAGACCTCTAGCATGTCTAATGTGGATAAGGCATATCTAAAGGTGGTGAGGTAAATGTTTCGTGTTCCAAGAATGTGTTTAATATGTCGAATAAACATATTTTATTACCGAATGAATTTGACACTATCTTTGAGGAGAACAAAGCAAGTGGTAATGAAACTAGAATGAGCAAGTTTCAGGAAGACGTGAACATGGACGCTGGTGATGATAACGAAGGTTTGGTGGAGAAAGTTAATAATGAAACCAGAAATTTTATGGCATCAAGAAGTGGAATTGGATATGGGACCAAAAACTTGTATGAACAATGTTAGGAAATTGTGGATGATGATTATGATCCATATGATGATGACTTGTATGATGATCATGGTATCTCTGAAGATCAGAAAGTTTTCTGCGATGCTTGTGATATCAAGGTTCATGGTCGGAAAAAGAAGTATTATATTTGATGTTAATTTGAGTCATTTGTAATCTAGTCATAGTTGTTTCTTCGTTTTAGAAGTAGGTTTGCTTTGTTATGCTAGCCTTACCGCCTTGGTAACGGGCTGAGATGTGAGAGTCACCCACATCCATTGTACTTCAACATTTTTTGAAGTAATATATTTACCGGGAAAATCCTTTACTTAAAAAAAGCCAATTATGTTTAACTCACTCATGTTCTTCTCATGTTATTGATATTATGATAGGAAATAAAATAATGCATCTCTTATTTCAACTATTGATGGTCTCATTTTATCATTTTCTTATTTTAATTGGTTCAACACGACCAACATGAGAGATAAACTTGAGAGGATCCTTATCCTTTTATAAATACTTATTTTTACGGGTTTCATGCTCATTGATGGAACCATGGTGGCCGGGTCTAGGGGGGATTAAGACATTGATTATTGCGTCATATTGCTAAAATTTGTAAAAACCCTTACTTTTTTTTTATAAATGCATCCGTCCTAAAAATAACATACCTATAATCTTGTTTAGCTTTTCTAAATATACTTGATTAATTTGTCTCTTGGTTACTAATTATATATACTCCATTCCATAAACCTAATATATCATTCGAACACTATTTAAGAAAATGGATGGTTTTTTTCCCATATAACATAAAACAAACTATCACCTTAGTGTCAATAGACTAACAGTCTTGTACAAATATAATTCATCACACTAAAAAATTGTGATTTTTTTTTGTTTTAGTCTTTGAGCATTCGGCCACTCAACTAGTCAAGTGGGTGTTTTGGATTTGTTTATCTAACTTTAATATATTGTAAACATCAAATTACGGAAATATAGATGTAATATTGCATTTATTCTTATTACGATTTCACAAATTTTATTACAAACTAGTTTTTGCTATAATTTGAATACTTTTATCCAAAAAGCATTGTGTACTATTGTGCACATTAACTCCGTCATTGTACAACCGATATAAAGTTAAAGGAAGTTAATTATGCACACATTGATTTTTGATGTGCACACATAAGTGTACAAATACATTAAGCATCATGTGACATATGTAGCATGTAACTCACCTCCTATATGAAAACATCTTAGACAATGCAATTCAGTTTTATTGGTAAAATAAAAAATATCAAACTTCAAGGACTTAAGTTGACAATTATTCTTCCACCGCTAGTTTTATTACAAAGTTAAACCAATTACTACAAATGACAAGAAGACGAATATCATGACGTACAAGAGCTTCCAAAATCAACTCAAATTCAGGCAACTTTAATCGGAGTTATGATGGTGCATGACGGAGGAGCATGTTGGCTATGCCACGTGCGATTCATGTTTCAATACTGATGACATCACATACATTAACTACACCTCTATAAAGTTCAACAACAAGAAAGGAAAATTTTCATCAAGTTTCTTAGACAACTTGCTTGATTGAAGACGGTGAATCGGTGCTAGAGTTTGTTTGTTAAGTCATTAGGTATATCTTGGATTCTTTGTTTACTACTTATTGTCGTTTGTAAATGTACGTGATTATTGAACAAAAAGCGTTGATGACTGACAAATTGTGTTATGTGTCTGTTAACTGAAATAGATGTAATGTTTAATTTAATGAGATTGTAAAGCTTAATTCATTAATGTCTGTTTGCAGATTAGATCTATCAGTTAGTATAGAAACTTGTTGATCGATGATAGATGACTTGCATTGTGTGTGTTTTTTGCAAAAAAATAAAATAAAAATGAGATTTTGTTTAAAACTTAATTAAGTTCATTGAACATGACATACTGATTGTTCTAAAATACTTAGTTTTACGCGTAATATGATATGATTATTTATTCAAACTACTTTCTTATGATGCACAAATAAAATTGATTGTTGAGCTTGCTCATTTATTAATCTGAGGTACTTCAGTTGAGGTTTATATGCTGTTTACTTCAATTCATGCTGGTTGTTCTAAATCAAATTAAATCCAGAATACTACTTCACTTATAATTAATATTTTCCATTAAGGAAAATCTAATCTGACTTGTATTTAAATCATAGTGTTTGTTGTGTGCATTGAGTTTATCCAAATCATACATGTATTCTATCGATCATTTAAGAAAATCTAATCTAATTTGTATCCGAATCATACCATTCGTTCTGGGCATTTGGTGGCAATCACTGTGACTAATTTCTTGAATCGACGCTAAGAAATCTATCATCCATTTCAAAGGGTCCTAAGTGGATTTATCTAGAGAATACTATTAATTAACTATGAAAAATTGCTCATTGTGTCATAGGGTGCATGTGTGTAACCACCATACATCTTGAACGTTCAGTACAGAAACATGATCCATGAAAACATTGTACTAATAACTCTAGATTCCATTCCTTTATACCAAAAAAACTACTTATTAAAGCTGATGTATGTCACCACTTCTCATCTTTTGTTTAAACTGTAGAAATAAATACTAATTTGAAGTAATGATTTAAGGTTGTCTGATTATTCATTCGTAAACTGAACACCACTCTTTTTTCTTTATCTCCTGATTGATGGATCTCTATAACTTTATCTTGGATCTTGTTGTGATCGCAAGGAAAGTCATAAGAACTACGGAGTACTATTTATTTATGGTGCATATCATATGGCATGTTTGCGGCTTATATGATGTGAAATAAACATGTGTGAGAGTATATAGAGAAACAGTTTCAGTCCTTGATCTTAGTTTATTCAATTATACAAAACTTCACTTGTGACAGGAGTGTGTGTGCGGGGCTGTGTTTATATATAATCTCAAGGCTTTATGAACCATGGAAGTTATGCTAAAAAACGTGCCTTTCATAGGGTAATGTCGTGTCCCTTAACATCCGAAAACATTTTGTGTTTCTATTTTCTTGGAATATAGCTAGTTGCCATATGCATCCACTCTAATTAAGACGTGATCCTGTGACGTATACCCTCCTTTACGACGTATGCCCTCTTTTCTGACGTATGACCTCCTTTCTGACGTATGCCCTTTATAACCGGTTGTGTAAAACAACGAATTGAAAAAGTATTCACGTCAGCTATGATAAAAACAAAACAAAACAAAACAAAAACAAAAAAATACAGAAAATTTTACCTCCCACTCTATGACTATTGTGCTTGCATTCTCATACTTTCTAAAGATGCTTAATTGAGATTGGTTTTCTTGTGGAATATTGATTTTTGAGCTTGCTCATATATTCATCTGAAGTACCTTTTTTTTTTTTTTTTTTTTTTTTTTGGGAAAGGCTGAGATTTTATAAACACAAGAAGAGTGGATCCAAGAAGGAAACCACTAAAAGGATACAACAAAACGAATATACAACATGTTATTGGTTGTTAAAAATCAAAATAAGGATACTACTTCAATTATAATATTTTTCATAAAGGAAAATCGAACCTAGCTAACCTGTATTCAAATCATACCATTTGTTCTGTGCATTTGGTGGCAATCATTGTGGCTGCTTTCTAGAATTTATGTTGAATACTATATGATTTAAGTTGAGGTAAACATTTTATCTTGATAATGTCACCAAATGCAATATCTGTTGGGGGTTAGATCCCAGAACAGGGTTAAGACAATCAATGACAACAATAGTCAGCAGTAACAAATACCACTAGGTGGTTACCGGATATCACTTGGAATCGTGTGATCACTTTCCAAAGTAAACTATTCAACCCTAATGCCTGGGTTACACGAATATCTACTTGGGATAAGACCAAATGCAGTTATAGAATTAAGCACAATTCAATAACCCTTTCGCTTAGAAGTGTTTCGTGTTTTCTGTGTGTTCCTCATGCATGTTCAGATCTCCTATATATAGGAGGTTACTCTTGAGCTATTCCAATGGAATTATGAGTATTAATCGGCCCATTAATAGCCTCATAATTATCCCCATTATAGCCGTTAGTGGTTACATGACCAATTAAACGTGGTCATAAAGAAGTTGTAACTGCCATTTAGCAGTACTTTCCATAAGCAGTACTTTCCACTAGCAGTACTTTCACTTGCAGTGGAAGTACAGCCTATCAGTGGAAACACTGCTTATCAATACTTTCATAGCACTATCAGTGGATACACCACTTCAGTGGAAACACTGCCTATCAGTGGAAGCCACAAGCAGTACTTTCCACAAGCAGTACTTTCCTTAAGCAGTACTTTCACCAGCAGTACTTTCTACTAGCACTACCAATACAAACCACTATAAGAGTCAGGGTGTTCATGGACCTTATGGGGTGTACACTCCGTACCTCCTAACCCATTACAAGGTGTGAACTAATCCCACAAGTGCACTAAATTTTCCAACAATCCTCCCCAAATTTAGTTCACTTCCTTTGCATGAAAAATAAACATCAATCAAAACATGTGCATAAACGAAAATGTCCTGAGGATTGAATTTCCATCTTAGTAAATTACACGTTCAAATATTCGAGAATCAGGGTGTTCTAAGAATTGAACCCTTCAACCCATTTGAATACCTGAAGATAAAATACACACAAGTTTTCAAACACTTAAAAGCTCCTGACACTATACAAGCCATGTGTCCATATCCAAATTCATAAATGTTGTAAAAGCTAAAAGTCCAAAGCTTCCTGAAGCGGCAAAACTTCAACATTTACATAGGTGGTTCCTCTTTAGTCATGCTCCTGCTAAGCACTTTTTCAAAGAAAATTAACCATTGAGAAGTAAAAGCTTCATCCTCCTTTCAGCAGGTTCTGAGCACAACCTTGGGATGTAAATAAAACATGTGCGCTAGTCCACTGAATGTTCAGCTTTCCACATTGAACTCAGCTCTTAAGTTTCCTCAGGAGGGAGTTGGGTGTGCTAGCATTCAGTGACTAAGTTGGACTTAAACCCATCCCTTTAGCAGACTTTATAACCAAGTCTCTAGCCAGACCCTTCGTCAAGTGATCAGCTAAGTTCTGTTGAGATCTCACAAACTCTATTGATACCACCCCATTCATGATAAGCTCACGAATCATGCTATGCCTGACACCTAAGTGTCTAGACTTACCATTGTACATCTGGCAATAAGCCTTAGCCAATGTAGCTGCACTATCACACCGGATAGAAATATGTGCTATAGGTTTAGGCCACAATGGAATCTCAAGAAGCAAGTTTTTCAACCATTCAGCTTCTTTACCAGCAGCTGCTAGAGCCACAAATTCAGATTCCATTGTTGAACTGGTGATGCAAGTTTGTTTCTTGGATGCCCAAGAAATTGCACCTCCACCAAGTAGGAATACCCAGCCACTGGTAGACGAATTATCTTCAGTGTTACTGATCCAACTTGCATCAGTGTAACCTTCCAACACTGATGGGTAACCAGTATATGAGAGACTATAATCCATAGTTCTCTTCAAATACTTCAGTACCCTCTGAACTGCTTGCGAGTGATGAGCACTAGGATTGCTAGTATACCTGCTCAATTTTCCCACTGCAAAACCAATATCAGGCCTTGTACAAGTCATGGCATACATCAGGCAGCCAATTACCCTAGAATACTCAAGTTGAGATACAGCCTTGCCATGATTAGGCATCAGCTTCTCACAAGTATCCATAGGTGTACTCACTGGAGTACAATCAAAGTAATTGAATTTTCTCAGTACCTTCTCAATATAATGAGACTGAGAGATAGAAATTCTTTTACTTTCATGTTTAATCCTTATACCAAAGATAACATCAGCCTCCCCCATGTCTTTCATGGAGAACCTTGATGACAAAAATTCCTTTGTCAGGTCAACCTGATTTTGGTTAGTGCCAAAGATCAACATGTCATCAACATATAGACAAATGATGACTCCTTTACCAGATTCATCAAATTTGCTATATACACATTTGTCAGCTTGGTTAAGAACATAACCATTAGACAAAACCACTTCATCAAATTTTTGATGCCATTGCTTAGGTGCCTACTTAAGTCCATAAAGAGACTTAATCAGTTTGCACACCTTGTTTTCATTACCAGGCATGATGAAGCCCTGAGGTTGGTTCATATAAACCTCCTCTTCCAATTCACCATTCAAGAAAGCTGTTTTCACATCCATCTGATGAATAACCAGATTGTGAATAGATGCCATAGCAATCAGCAGTCTTATGGTACTGATACGAGCCACAGGGGCATAAGTATCAAAATAGTCTATTCCTGACTTTTGTTTAAAGCCCTGAATGACTAGTCTAGCCTTGAACTTTTCAATAGTTCCATCTACCTTCATTTTTCTTTTGAAAATCCATTTGCAACCTAGAGGCTTGCAACCTGGTGGTAGATCAACCAACACCCAAGTGTTGTTGCCCATGATGGAATCCATCTCATCATTGATTGCTTCTTTCCAGAAAGCAATATCCTGGGACTTCATTGCTTCTTCAAATGTTTTGGGGTCATCCTCAACAATGAAGCAATAGGAGTATTGGTCTGAGACCTCATCCCTAGTTCCTCCAACCAAGTATAGTTGAAACTCAGGTCCAAATGACTTTGGAGTCCTGACCCTTTTGCTCTTCCTGAGCACAGGTTCAGGTTGTTGAACCACAGCCTCATCAGGGACCACTGATGGTTCATCATCAGGGACCTCTGATACACCAGTTTCATGAGTTCCATTAGGAATCCTCATACTTGGTCTAGGGACTGATGAGAATCTATTCTCATCAAAGTCAGCATCCCTTGTTTCAATTATTGAGTTAACTGAAACATGTTCATTAGGTTCAATAGCATAGAACCTAAAAGCCTTGGAATGCTCAGCATATCCAACAAAGATGCAGTCAATGCCTCTTTCACCCAAAGTCTTTTGCTTTGGATCAGGGAGTCTTACAACAGCCCTACAACCCCAGACCCTGAGATAGTTCAGGTTGGGTTTCCTTTTAGTCCAGAGTTCATAAGGGGTAACTTTGTTCATTTTGTTGGGAACCCTATTTAGCAAATAGCAAGCTGTTAACATAGCTTCACCCTAGAACCCTTGACTCAGTCCTGAATAGGACAACATGGAATTAACCATCTCCTTCAGCACCCTGTTTTTCCTTTCAGAAATACCATTTTGCTGAGGAGTATAAGGGGCAGTCGTTTCATGGATTATTCCAACAGACTGAAAGTACTGAGTATCCATGTACTCACCTCCCCTATCAGTCCTTAATCTTTTGATCAAAGACCCAAGTTGTAATTCAACTTCAGTTTTAAACACTTTGAATTTATCTAATGCTTCATCCTTGGTATGTAATAGATAGACATAACAAAATCTAGAAGCATCATCAATAAATGTCACAAAGTACTTCTTATTTCCCAAAGAAGGAGTGGCATGCAAATCACACAGGTCACTGTGAATAAGCTCCAAGATCTTAGTCTCACGACTAACACCCTGAAAGGGTTTCTTGGTTATCTTGGTCAACATGCAAGTTTTACACTTTTCAGTGTCCATGTCAAAAGCAGGGATTAAACCATCCCTAGACATATCTTGCATTCTTTTATAGTGAACATGGTCAAGTCTAGCATGCCAAAGGCTAGAATCAGTGTCAGTGGTGGTCACAAAAGCTGAATTAACATTGTCAGTAGAAATATTAAGCCTGAACATTTGATTACATAAATAACCAAAACCAATAAAAACACCACATTTAGAAAGAACAAATTTATCAGATTCAATAACTTGTTTATATCCATGATTATTCAAAACACTACTTGAAACCAAGTTCTTCCTGATATCAGGAACATGAATAACATTAAACAAAGTTACAATCTTTCCAGAACTAAACCTAAGATCTACACAACCACGACCATGCACCAAGGCTGTTGACTCATTTCCCATGTGAAGAATAGAACCATCATTCAGTGACTCATAAGTCTTGAACCAGCTTCTATCTTTACACACATGAACTGTTGCACCAGAGTCAACCCACCACGCAACATCATCATCCTGCACATAATAAGATTCAGATACATATGTAACATAATAAATCTGAAAAGACTTATTAAACATATTCTGACCTTTCAGTGAGTTGGTTGAACCACCACTCCCTGAACCATTAGTGCCTGATCCATTGGCTTTACCACCAACTTTAACACCTTTGCAATCCCTTTTAATGTGACCAGTCTTGCCACATTTCCAACAAGTAGGTGTAGCCTTCTTGTTAGGATCTGCCCTTGTGTTGTCATGATATTTGCGTTTGCCTTTGTTGTCATTGTACCTGGTAGAGTTGTTATGCTCCACCATATTGACAACAGATGGTCCAGTAGCATTGCTACTCTTTGGCTTGTCATTATCCTGCACCTTGAGAGATTCCTCAATGCGCAGATGACTGCCCAACTCAACCAGAGTTAACTCCTCCTTCTTATGTTTCAAGGTATGCTTGAAATCTTTCCAAGAAGGAGGGAGTTTGTCAATAACACAAGAGACTGAAATAGCCTCATCCATGTGCATATTGTGTTGTGTAAACCTTCCAAGTATTCCAAGAAGTTCATTGTATTGTTCCATAATTGGTCTTGAATCAGTCATTTTGTAATTTGTGAAATTACTAACAATGAACTTCTTACTTGATGCATCCTCAGCCATATATTTGGCATCCAAGGAATCCCACAGTTCTTTGGAAGATTCAGAGTTCTGATAAATATCAAACAGAGAATCAGACATACCATTCAGAATAAGACCTCTGCATATGTAGTCATCATTCTCCCACTTGATCCTCCTCCTGATCTGCTCCACAGTAGCATCATCCCCATCATCAGGAATTGGAGTAGTCAGCACATATACCACACTCATGCTTGACAACAAGAAGTGCATCTTCTTCTGCCACCTCCTAAAGTCCACCCCTTCAAACTTGTCCAGCTTAGCAAAGTTTGAAGCCATGTGTTTCATTGCAGCAACAGCCATTGATTATCACAAAATAGTTTACTTTGATTGTTGGGGGTTAGATCCCAGAACAGGGTTAAGACAATCAATGACAACAATAGTCAGCAGTAACAAATACCACTAGGTGGTTACCGGATATCACTTGGAATCGTGTGATCACTTTCCAAAGTAAACTATTCGACCCTAATGCATGGGTTACACGAATATCTACTTGGGATAAGACCAAATGCAGTTATAGAATTAGGCACAATTCAATAACCCTTTCGCTTAGAAGTGTTTCGTGTTTTCTGTGTGTTCCTCAAGCATGTTCAGATCTCCTATATATAGGAGGTTACTCTTGAGCTATTCCAATGGAATTATGAGTATTAATCGGCCCATTAATAGCCTCATAATTATCCCCATTATAGCCGTTAGTGGTTACATGACCAATTAAACGTGGTCATAAAGAAGTTGTAACTGCCATTTAGCAGTACTTTCCATAAGCAGTACTTTCCACTAGCAGTACTTTCACTTGCAGTGGAAGTACAGCCTATCAGTGGAAACACTGCTTATCAGTACTTTCATAGCACTATCAGTGGATACACCACTTCAGTGGAAACACTGCCTATCAGTGGAAGCCACAAGCAGTACTTTCCACAAGCAGTACTTTCCTTAAGCAGTACTTTCACCAACAGTACTTTCTACTAGCACTACCAATACAAACCACTATAAGAGTCAGGGTGTTCATGGACCTTATGGGTGTACACTCCGTACCTCCTAACCCATTACAAGGTGTGAACTAATCCCACAAGTGCACTAAATTTTCCAACAATATCGCTCATAGAGTCACACGGTGCAGGTGTGTAAAGACCATACATGTTGAATATGCAGTACGGAAACATGATTCATGACGACATTGTATTAATTACTTGAGATTTCATTCCTTATTATCGCCAAGATTACATATTAAAGCTAACTTGCGTTATTGCTTCTCATCTTTTGCTCAACTTTTTCTATAGGACGGTCTGAGATGGCATTGGATTCGGGACCAAATGTAGAAGCTTTTCATCCTTTACCAGTACCTCATCTAATGTTATATGGATCTGCATCAGATGCACGTGGCCAACCACTTGCTAGCATAAGTGAGCTATCAGCTAGTCAGCATAACTAAGTTGTTAAAATCAAGCTTGCAAGAGTTGAGGGAGGCAAAAGTAAGTCTAATTTTTATCTAAACCAAATAAAATTGGTTCTATTTAATCCACTAACTCAAACAGTATATACTGCATTTTATGTAAAATCTCACTTGTTAGTAACCAAGTTTTACATGATTCCTATTAAGTCAATTTAAGTTTGTTTGCATCCGCAAAACCACTTGAGATTCAATATATTCTTCCATTTGTTATAAGGTAACTGGTTACGGTAAACATTTTGCAAAAGGAAATCACGAAATGGCAACCATGTTCCATCAAGTCACTCAGTTTTAACTAACTAAAAAAAGTTTCATTTGGAACAATATTATATCTTGAGTTGTTTTTTGCACTTCATAGAAAGTTATAAGTATTTTTGTTGGAAAGGTGACTTAAATTCTAAGGGTTGTTTGTTAAATTTTGTAATTAGTTGGACGTGTCCTACACGTTTTAATATTTGAGTTTGTTTATAACTAATAAACTATTTTATAGTTTAGTTCATTTTAAATAGAGATCAATGGAAATTGAATATAGTACGTACCCGGCTACTAGAATTTTGTACTGTTGAATATTAAGTACCTTTATATTTGGTTTGCTAATTTTGAATAAAGCTTTCGCTTTGTTTGTCGGTATTTTTTTATTTGTTTCTTCCGTTTATTACCAACATTACTTAACTAGACAAATATTTGAACTAGGTTAGTAGCATTTAACAATTTTCATCCTAGTAATTAGTCGGTTCATTTTTATATTTAATACAGGTAAAATGAAAGTGACATTCAATGGCATCGATCATGAGGTCATTATTGCTGGACAAATCACTAGGTCTGCAGTATTTGGAGATGGCCGTAACATCGGAACCAAAAGACACAGGGTCCAGCTATGCCCGACTGAACCCTGGGCCATTTCCTTCCAATTTCCAGAACCCGTAGATTGGAATACGCGTAAGCTCTCACGTGTTTCAGAAACTGTGTTGAAAATTGCGGTTGAGAAATTAAGTAGCTCTTTGGATAGACAAGCAGCTATTGAGGAAGCAGCTATTGCGGAAGCAGCAGGGCAATTAGTTGTGGATTTAGATGTGGCGAGCCCATGAGATGATGGCTTGCTCACTGATTCTGAAGATTTGGATTAGGTTGATGGCTTGTTAATAGAGTCTCATGGATATATAGTGGAAATCACAATGTGATAGTTTTAAGGGCAAATGTTTTTAAAATGTATTATATTTGCCACCATTTGCTTTTGTGGGTTGCGAATAAATTTTTTTTTTGGTACTTTTCTTTTAACTAAATCCTTTTTTGGGTATTTTGCGAAATGTTTTGACATTTTTGCCCCTCTTAGCCCTAAAAAGGATGAATTTAAAAGAAAAGTACCCACAAAAACGAAAAATTGTGTTCGCTACCCACAAAAGCAAATGATGACAAATATGATACATTTTAAAAACATTTTCCCTAGTTTTAAAACATTCATGTGTTTTAGCTTTCGAGTGGTTAGTTACTTTGTTAAAAACTTAAAATCATCTTATGCCTTTTTATTTCGTTTATATGTCTAGTAAGTCAGTAAGTTAGCATGTATAAATTATGACTTGAACTAAAAATGTTGTGATCATCTAGACCAGCCTGCGCCACATATTGTCTTGATAAGTCGAAGTCCTTGTTGAGTTAATTTTATATTTTCTTCAATTTTAATAACAGTTACAAAATAGATTAATTTTTTTTTCCTCGTTGATTTAATTAAAAATATAGATATTAATTTGTCAATGCGAATAGATCGAGATAATTTTTCATATTTCTTTTTCTAAAGTTTGGAGACAAATAAATCAAGAAATAACCATTGTATTGTACTAATATACATTTGTGAAAAATATAACAGAACGGAACATTGTTCGTTAGAAAACGTTTCTTCTATTATATAAGGTTCACAGATTCCCCCTAAAGTGTCAACAAAGTTTTATTAAACCTCTAAGTTAAAGTATGTTAATTACATTGGCAACAAAGTTTTACGGAAACATATCAAAAAAATTAAACAGATTTCATATAAGAGTTTTGTTACGTGCCATTTGAATTCCAAAATGCCCACCGCAATGCAGAGGAACTAACTTTCCTTATTTATTATACATTAGGAAAAAGTATTTGGGATTTATATTATATTAACTAGCCTACATTCATTTGATTTATGTGATCGTACAAACATTAAATTGTACAATTAATAGATAATAAAGATATTATTCACCCACCGCTAGTGTTATTACAATGTTCAACTAGTTACTACAAAATTACTAGAAGACGAATATCATGATGTAAAAGAGCTTCCAAAGTCAACCCAAATTCAGGCAACTTTAACCGGAGTTAAGACGGCGCATGACGGAAGAGCATGATGGCTATACCACATTCATGTTATAATGCTGAGATCACATGGATTAACTACACACCTCTATAAAGCTCAACAACTATAGGAAAGAATTGGCATTACTCTCTTGGGCAACTTGTTAGTGAATAGGTGCCATTTTTCGGTTGAATCATTAGGTATAACTTATCTTGTTAGCTAATTACTACTTATTTTTGTGTGTATTGTGATTATTTTTTTCAAATGTTGATGGCTGGCAACACCGACATAATGTTGAGTTTTATTTTATTTATGTAGTGGATAATTCATTAACGTTTGCAGATTAGATCAATTAATTTTATAAGTATGGTAACTTGTTGATCGATGACAATAATTGACGTGCATTATGTGTTCTTTTAAAAAGATTATATGTTAGTTTTGTAAATTTCTGAAATTTTGTTTAAAGCTTTAAATTGGTTGAAAATGACACAGTGATTGTGCTCATTTTTAGAACACTTGTTTTTATGTATCATATAGAACCCAGTATGTGGATTAAAGGTTTTGGCTCTATGGATTCTACTAAATGTATGAAATAATTACTATATGGTTGTTATAGGTTGTATGATTATTGATTTGTAATCTGAACGCTCTTGAATTGCTATTCATTTCCTGATGAATAGACCTATATATCTGTTCCATATGTATAACCTTTTATGACCAACTCATATGTTTAATTTAATTACTGCTATATGTGTCACTAGTATGTGATCTTGGATCTTGTCGTTATAGAAGGGATAATCATAAAAACCATTAATATGCAAGTTGTATATCAGATGGCATGTTTACGGCTTATGTTATGAATATATATACATGTACAGAAACAGTTTCACTCCTTATAAGGCAAGCATTAAAACTTAACTTAATTGTGACAGGAGTGTAAGTTTGCGTCTAATCACAATTTTCGTAATGAAATTAATAAGATACTTGCCTTTTAATTTTAGGCAATGTCGTGTTCCTTTACATCCGACAACATTTCATGCATGCGCTCTAACGCGTGAGCCTGTGACTTATCCCCTCCTTTAGTAATCTGTTATGTAAAATTATAGTGGTATAAATACATTACTATAAATCACCTCAGCCAATCACTATTGTGCTTGCTTATGCTCATACTTTCTAAGGATGCTTACATATGATTGGTTTTCTTGTTGAATACTGATTATTGATCTTGCTCATAAATTAATCGAAGGTACTTTAATTGTGGATTTATATGTTGTCTGCTTCATTTCATGTTTCGTTAATCAAATCCAGGAAAACCTAATCTGACTTGTATTCATATCATATCATATCATCTGTTGTTTGCATTAAGTTTATCCACATGATCCTATATTCAAATTTCTTCCATTTGGGAAAATCAAATCTAGCTTATATTCAAATTTCTTCCATTCAATGTCTGCATTTGTGGGCATCACCGTGGCTTCTTACTGGAATGTATGATAAGAAATATATCATCCATTTCAGAGAGTCCTAAGTGGATTTTATACAGATAATATCATGAACTAACTTTATCGGTAAAGCAAGCAATCTTAAAATAGCAAATGTCGCTCATTCAGGACAGAAACATGATCCATGAAAACATTGTACTAATTACTCTACATCACCTCCCTCTTAATTACTATCAAAATTACAAGCAAAATACCAATAAAAGCTAACTTGTGTTACTGCTTCTCACCTCTTCAATACAGCTTTTATAGTGTGATCTGAGATGGCACTGCATTTGGGACCAATGTAGAAGATTTAGATCCTTTACCAGCACCTCATGTGAGGTTACATGGAGCCGCATCGGATGCAGGTGGCCGTCCACTTGCTAAACTAACTGAACTAGTTGCTAGTCGACATAACTACATTGCTGTAATTGAGTTGCCAAGAGTGAAATGTGGCTATTGTAAGTCTTACTTTTTTTTGGGGGTAGTTTAATTGCAAGTCTTATTTTGGTCTTAAGTAGGTATAACTGGTTCCATATGATCCAAGTGGTACAGTATTGACTTAATTGATCGAAACACTAATTAAACGTGGTTACCCTTTTTTTTAAAGGCAAAATATGAAGTTGAACATGATTACTACCTAATCATTATCACCATGTATGTTAGTACAAAAAGTGTGACGGGTTGTGGTGGGTGTTAGTGTTGCTTGTTGGATTGGGCTAACTAGCTACTGGTGGGCTGATCTTGTACTAATCCAAGTAGTTTGATTGAATTCCCTGCACAAGAAGAGTAAACCGTTAGCCTTACCGTAAGGACGGACCCCACGATTAGACTCCAACGTGAGAGTAAGTACACATTCTTGTCAGAGAAAGTAAGGGTATGTGTGTATAATTATGAGAGAGAAAGTTGTACCTTGTATGGGGATTAGAGCCCCTTTTATAGGCGAGGCTTACTGCTAGGGTTTCCTAGTTACTCGCATATAGTAGTTAGTTGCCGGAGCCGGACCCTTGTCAGAGAAGGTTCCGTGTTAATCGCAGATGCGGACACAATATACCTTTCGCGGTCAGAGGTTCGGTCCGCTAAGTATCCTGCGTACGTCTTTTAGTCTGGACTATAGCCAATTTCGTTATTGGGCTTACCATTGGTCCAGTGTTCGTAGTTATTCTTATTGTTGGGCCTGGACCCAGTTTGTGGATGTATTAGGCCCAGTGGGCCGGTTATACGTGCTATACGTCATCAAGTCCTCCAAGTCTAGTGTGTGCATTGCGTGCGGATATTGTCGCATGCGATGGATATTACTAAACTTGAGTTGACTGAGCGCTTTGCCTTTCCGTGCCTTTTTTGAAGTGCCCTTCTGATGTTCCTCTTTTTCTGGGGTTGCTAGGTCATCAAGCCCCCCCCCCAGTCTGGCATATTTATTGCACGCGGATATTTGTCACGTGCGGTGGATATTGCTAGATTTTAAGTTTGACAGAGTCGTTTCTTTTCCGCACCTTTGAAGTGTCTTTATGACGTTTTCCTTCTTGTTTTACGTGCTATGCAATGTGGGCAATTCCTGACCCTTCGTTTTCTGGCTGATTTGACCCAGTGGGTCCTGCGTCCTTTCACTAGCCCTACTTTTGTCTTCTTGATTACTCACCGTTGGATCGGGTTACTTTTTGACACGTGTCCTTCTTTAGGGTTCCAGCAACCTCATTGTATAAATACCCTTTACTTTTTCCCTTGCCCTGTTTTTTCCTTTTACTGTTCTACATTTGCAAGCGATAATTCTTCTTCTTTTTGATCTAATCTCTTTGGATTGCATCAGCCTTCCAAGTTCCTTTTTCAGTTTAGGTTCTAATTCCTTTTTCTCTTCCGTTATGGGTACTTTTGCATCTGCTAAGTCTAAGCTTTCACAAGGGGCGCTTGATCGCTTTTGTATTAAATATTCAATTCCATAATTTGTTCATCCGGAGTTGCCTGGACCTGATCAGACCATTCAAGAGGCGCCAGATGGGAAAATTGGTCTATATACCCATTTTTTTGAATATGCTAATTTCCGTCTTCCTTTGTCTGTATTACTTGTTTCTATCCTTAATTACTATCGCATCCACATATCGCAGCTTTCTGTTATTGGTGCTGCTAAAGTTTCTCAATTTGAGATTCTTTGTTTTGCTCTTGATATTGAACCCTCGGTTGGGTTATTTAGGTGTTTTTATGCTCAGTCACAGAAAAATGGCTTGCTATCATTTAGTAAACGAGTTGATAGTTTTGGCGTTTGCTATACTAAACCCATTGATTCTCTTAAAGTTGGAATGACCACTTCTTTTGGGTCAATTCCTTTGCTTGTCCTGCTATTCATCCATTCCATTGTGGAAAAAGCGTTCCCAAGGACGCTACTCCTGGGGATGATGAGTTTGATGTTGGGCATGTTGCTTCCCTTGTTGCCCATGCTTCTCCCTTTCACAAATTTCCAAAGCCCTTTCTTTGCTTGGTTGGGTTCAGCTGTAATTACACTTTGAACGAAGATTCTTACCCTGTGTTCTATGACAAAGATGATCGGAGTGGGTACACCACGTTTATGTCTCTTCGCTTGCTATTCTGTTTTTGTGTAGTCGAAACCGTGTTTCTTTTTCTTCTACTTTTTGCAACAATGGATTTGCTATCGTTAGTTCAAATGAAGGATCCCATGAAGTTGAAGATTGGTTCTCGACTGCTAGAAAAAGATGAGCCTCCGTTGTTGGAACTAACCAAAAGCCGAACTATTTCGCTTGCCCCTCCGTATTCTGATGATGAATTGGGGGCTGATGAAAATGCGGGTCCTGGCTCGGAAGCCGGAGCTTCTCGATTATGTGATGATTCTGTGGATGTGAATGTTGCACAGCGTGTTCATTCTGCTGCGGAAGCTGATCTTTTAGTATCTGAGGCTGCTTGTGGTACTTTTTCGGCGTCTACTTGTGATGTCTCTTCAGGTTCTCGATGAAAGAGAAGGAAAGTTTACTCCGACCCTGTTTACCCTCGTAAGAAGTTGAGGGGTGACCATATGGATTCCAGTAGGGTTTCCACTGGTGGTAAGTCTTCGGAATCTATTCAGAAGTTGTTTGCTCAAAGTACGCACTCTCTTGAATTTTGTTTGAATGCTTTACCCACTCATTCTTCTTCTTCTCCTTCATTATCAATTACCCATTCATGAAGTCGGGACGTCTACTGAGTCTGATTCTGGTTTGCTCCATCTTGATGGTTCTCCCCTCAGGTTTGTTATCTTGATTTTTATCTTTTATGTGATGCTTTTGTTCCCCTTTCCTTTGCTCACTTTCTGTTTGTTGTTTGTTTCTTGGCAGGTCCTATGTACCGGTTATGACAGACGTTGTCATTACTACTGTCGTTTATGTTGCTGAGAAGGAGGAGGATCAAGTAAATGTCCCTTCCTCCGTTACTGACAGTTCTCATTTTGCTGGTGGTGCTCACCCTGTTCTTGACAACTTTTCTGACTGTGATATCTCGGTTGGAGACATCCGTGCCGTTGATGATTTAGATTCCAGCTCTTCGTCTGGTATTTATGTTCCGAAATGGAATGTTGCCAAGAATTCTCTTCTTGATGATGATGATGAATGTCGTGGTATGGTGGATGAGTATGCTCCTCCTTGCTATTTTTCTTCTGTTCGTGAGATGGGGTATGATCGCCTTCTTGTTGAGTTCAATGTCGCTATGGCACGACATGTGTGCTTTAGTTCCGAAGTCCGTGTGTGGTTGGAGTATAATATGATGGAAAGGAAACGCCTATCATCTTTGTTAGAGGAGAGGGACAAGGAGATTTCGACCCTTAAGGCTAAGGCTGCTGAAGCAGCTTCCTCGGAGTTGGTTCCTATTGCTGAGTTTTCCGCAGCTCTCGCTGCGGAACTTATTTCGTTGAAGAATCAAAATTATGTCCTTGAGCGGGAGCGAGACTCTCTTCGTTCTGAGCTAGCGGAACTTCGATTATCTTTTGATTGGAAGGATTCTGAGGCTGAAGTTGTTCTCAAATCCCAAAATGCTAATCTTTTCGGACAGGTATGTATTAGTGCCTTTTTTGACCAGTAGTTCCACTTATTTATCTTTTCCATTGTCTTTTGACTTTTTGTTTTGTTTGTAGATACGCACTTTGGAGTCCTCATGCTCTGAGCTTCGTAGCCAAATTCTTTCTTTTGTTGTTTTGAGTGAAGAGTTTTCCAAGACTCAAGATACGAAAGCGGCTACGATTATGAAGAAGGTTGACTCAGCGGTAGCCGATTTGTCTGCGTTGGCTCTTCACCTTGATGAGGAGTTTTACCCTCGCTTTCATACTTTGTTTTCCAGCCGGCGTTGGTTGTTGACTAATGGCATGAGCCTTGATGTGTTCAAATGTTTAAATTCTCCTGAGTATTCTACAGCAATGGCGAAAGTTATCAGCCGTGCCATTGATCAAGGCATGCAAGTTGGACTAGTGGCGGGTATCATTCATGGTAAAGAGAAAAAGAGATTTTAGACCTTGATGCATATGACCCTTTTGCGGAAGCTCGCTATCTTTCCGTCGTGAAGGCCCTTGCGGACTTGGAGTTTTCTTTGCTCTCCACTCTTAAGTCTAACAAGGATGCGGACATTGCGGAGATTATGGATCTTCTTCGGGTTGAGGGGCCGCATGCGAATGCTCCTATGATTGTTGGGTTACAGCCTGATATTGAACATCTTATGGTTCATGTCTATGACAAGCGTACTAGCGCTATTATTGGCACTGGCTCATTGTCTCGTTCCTTGGGAGTAGTTCAGAGAAGGGTTGATCAATTTAGGAAACGTCTCGCTGCTCATAAGCCCACGGTTGCTGATGCTTATATTTCTTTAGTTGATCCTTTGTTCGCCTGTAATGTTATGGGTGTGGAAGGACCTTCAACTAGTGAGTTGGCTTTGACTTCTACTACATCGTTGACACTTGCACTTGCTTCTGCTAGTGTCTCTGGTGTTCCTGTTAGGCCCCTTTCTACCGACGATTATGATGTTGGAGGGTCTAGTGTTATTATTGATATTGCAGAAGATCTGCATCCTGAAGTGAGTGAAGTTCCCTCCGCCCTGTCTGAGCCCGAGGCAAGCGTGACTGTCTTGGAGCAAAGCTAGTTTACTTTGCTTTTTTGGATGTTTCTAATCCAATATTTAGCTTTCCATTTCTTGTAATGTTTACAATGGTTATGTGTAGCTTGTTATTTTTGCTTATGTGTGTTGTTTATGACTTGTGCTACGCTACTATCTTTTTGTCGTACGGATATCTGTGTTTTTAATATCCGTTGTGCACATTTTTTTGTGCGATGCTATTATTTTAACATTATACGGCTATGCACGCTTTTAATAGTCTTTTGTGCACACCATTTTTTGGATTTGTGCAGTGCTATTGTTTTAACGTTATACGGATATGCACGTTTTTAATAGTCTTCGGATAATTTTGGGTTATCCTCCCAGTACTGGGCTTGCAATACCTCTTATGTACTTTGGTGATTATGTTGCTCACCTTTTTTTTATTCGTGATAACTCTTTGTTATTCGGAAATAACATTCTTTGGGTTGTGCCCAATCTCGTGCTTGCGTGTCTTATGCACTTAATCAAAATGAATTTATTGAAAAAATAAAACAATGAAGGTAGCTAATCTTCACTTTTTTATTGATTTGATATATTTCAAAGTACATTACAAAAATTGGTAAATTCAAGTACATTATACATTTTTTCTATTGTCAATTGCTTTTACCCTTTTTATTCTGATTCTTATGGCTACTGAAGCCGTGTCCTTTCCGGGACTTTGTTGATGGCGGACATCATTTTTCTTTGAAGCTATGCTTGTAAAGATTTTCTGTATTGCTTCGTTCTTGCGGAAGTTTGCTTTAGTGGTTACCCGTGATGGGTTGTCTTGTTCATAATAGTTGTAATTTTCTTTCTTGAAGGATTGTTCTGGCTAGATGTGCTTTTGTTGACGTTGTCATTTTCCCCTGGTTTTCCCGGTGCGGTTATTTTGCCTTTCTCTTCTGAGTTCGGAATCCTTCTTCTTATCTGCTATCCACTTCTTGAAAGAGTTCCGGTGGCTCGCTTCCTCGTGGGGCCACCGTGTTCTCCCATGGGATTCCCTGAGGAGTTGCGGGGTTTGTAATTTTTCCTTGAAGGGTTGGAATGCTCCTCTTGCATGCTGTTCTTTTCAGCAGCGAGCTTATAATGTTGTAGGGCATACAGCAAGTTCGATAGGTCTTTCAAGGGGTTTTCCGTCTAACGCCGCCCCTCTGCGCGGTAACGGAAGGGCTTTTAGTGAGGTGGCTTTTCCACCTGTGCAGCTTTTGTTTTATCCCGGCACCCGCAAGTTGGTCATTTTTACCTTAAACCTAGTCTATCCAACCCGATCTGCCTGGATTGGTAGACGTAAGCTTGCTTAGTGGTGCGTGCTGAACAGTCAAGCTAAATCACACAAGCCCGCCACTTGTGAATGGCGGACCGTAACCAGCTTAAAACTGCTTAAGCACGAATGCAATGAAGATCTGAGGAGTATATTGTTTCCCCGGGTCGTTATGTCCCAGCGAGTTGTGCAATGGATTATCAAACGTATAGTGATCGGGAGATTTGAATGGAAAAGGAGATTTGAGATTATTATGACTACAGAAAAAGGACATAAACTACAAGGGCTTAAATGCAAATTAAAGGAAATTAAAAAGATAAAATCTATTAAATAAACGCTATCACTATATTTAAAGTGATGAACGTTTAAAACTAAAAACTTACGTTTAAATAAAAATTACGTAAACGCACAAATTAAAAAGTGAAATCTAAGAAATAAAAGTCCTAAAAATATGAAAAATACATTTTTACAATCCTAATGATAAAAGAAAATATTTAGAAAAAGAAAATTATTTTTATAACTATTTAATTAATTATTATTAATTAAAAACTATTTTTAACTATTTAATAATTACCTAAAATACAAGAAAATAGGAAATAAAGCTAGAAAAATAAAATTAAGACTTAGAAAAGTCTAAAATAACAAACTAGAATTTTCAAAACTATTTTTGTATTTTTCTGATTATTTTTCTATTTTCTAGGAATTTTAAACTATTAAAAACTAATTAAAATATTTAAAAATACAAATATAACTAAGAAAAATATGGAAAAATATGTTTTTCTCTTTTTATATTTATCTAAACCTAAGAAAAATGAAAAATTATTTTTTTGAACCTTTTCTGAATTTTTTGTATTAAAAGCTAATTTAAAATGCTTAAAATCTACTTTAAATTAAGAAAAATAGTAAACAACAATGGAAAATTATGAAAAATTCTTGGAAACTCTAAAATTATGTTCTAAATCTAGGAAAATTATAAAAACAAGGTCTTATATGCAAAAATATGGGACTGTGGTATAAACTGCTTACAAATAAGCTCATCAAATTAAGCTACAAGCTACCTTAGAGAACCAGATGATTACAGAACCTTTCTTATACCAAAACTACTATAAAGCACTTTAATTCAACTACTCTAGACCTCTGGTTTCAAGTTAGAACAGATTTGATTGTTTAAACTAATAAGCTAAATCAGGTTCTGAGGTGTCTACTTTAAGCTGATGCACAAGCTTCAAAATAAGCTCAAACTGAAAACTATGAATTGGAACTTGGAAAGGACCTGGGTGAGACCAAGTGTACCAAAAAGCAGACTATGATAAGCTCTAATAAGCCCTGTGCCTAGGCTGCAATATCTGAGAAAACTCTCAGTGTAACTGAGAACAGTGAGCAGGGCACATGGTGCTAAAAAGAGAAGCTTGTTTGAGGCCTCTAAAAAATTTGTAAAAACCTGATAAAATGATGACAAGAAAGAACACCAGCTGAACTTTTTGAAATGCCAAATCTCACTGAGATTGGCTCAGAAATAAGCTCATGAAAAATCCTCCTTATTGAGCTCAAAACCACTTTTCACACTTTTGACTTTTGACAAGAATGAAGAACTTTGACTATAATGAACTTTGATTCCATTTTTGTGACTGAGATTAATGTTATATGATAAACTAAAGCCACTGCAAGCAATGTTTGATGATTTAAAACACAAATTAATGATCTGCTAATCCAAAATCTCAACAGTGAGCAGTGGAGATGGATTAAGGTGAAATGTTGACTTTGGGGGTATGCAGACCCAAGTTATTGACAGGTTTTGGCTTAAATAAGCTTAATAGATATGAACTATCAGAAATCAACCACTGCATAACCTCCTAAGACAGAAAGTACAGTAATTCCAAACACCCTTGTTTAACTGATTTTCAAGCAAAAACTAAACTCAAGATTGAATAAACATTAATCAATGATCAAACTAAACTAAAATAACTTAAGTACCACTGTTAGAACAGGTTTTAACAAATTTAAACTACAAATACAGATTGTGCATAGAACTTGTAAATCACTTACAATGTTGCCTAGCCACAATGGCTTGCTATTAATCAAACCAGGACTACAGTACCACTAACCTACATAGATCAACCCATAGCTTCCAAAACAACCCACATCCATGTCTGAATCAACCCAAATCCTTCCTGCATCATTTTTTATCCATTTTGACTTTTTGTTGACCCATATCAAAAAAATGTTGAAACTTGATTATAAGCTTACAAGAAGCTATTATAAGCTTATATAAGCTTAGATGAGATTAACTTGAACTGCTAAAATCTTTATCAAAAGGGTTTGAAAATAAAAATCTCAACAGTTAACATAAATGATGGATATTGAACATTAACTGAAATTGATACTTGAAACAAGTTGAATTACACTGAAATACTTGAATTTAATACAAAGAAGTTCGAAATTACAACTAAGAACTAATTAAGAGATGGTAAAATACAAGTCGACATTCATTGCTAAAAAAAACTAAAAACTAACTTCCTGCTTGATGCTTCTCCTTGCTTTTTATAAGCCCAAAGTGTCTCTCTCCTCTGTCTGGACAAATCCCACTCATAAAACTGACCATTGGATGACTGCAATTCAATCTTGGCCATTTAAAGGTTTTTGGCGCCAAAACCTTTTTTAACAGTTAGGGAGGGCAGGGGTTGGTATAAGGCATTTAATGCTCCTTTGGAGTTAAGTGTTTGGAGGAGGGGGGGTAGAGTAGGGAAGGTGATGATGGTTGAGTGTTATCAGATGGGTTGCAGGATTGTGATGATGGATATGGTGTATCCGTGAAGGAGAGAGGGAAAGGAGATAGTCAAATTCGTTTGACTGGTAATATAAAAAGAAGGGGTCCAAAATTTAGTTGACAGGGGGTCCAAAAGGCATTGGCAGGGTCAAATGGGTTAGTGACAAGGGGCCAAGGTGCAAAAGGTTTTTAATTATCAAGGACTTATCTTGCCATTTCTGAACATACAAGGACTAGAACTGCCAATTCATCAAAAATGTTTCAGGGGATGAAATTGACAAGTATCAATAGTTCAAGGACCAAAGTTACCATTTTCACATTTTCCAGGGACCAATTCTGCCAATTTTCAAAGTTGAAGGACCATTCTTGTAATTTTCTCAAACTTTTGATATTTTTCACCAAAGGACTAAATTTGACAAGTTATGATTTAAAAAGGACCTTTGGTGACTTTTCTTTTGAAATTTTGACTCAGGGACTATTTTTGACAATTTTAGAAACTTGGGGGACTGAAACTGCAATTTTTGAAAATTTGATATGTTTTTCATCTGATTTTGATATTTTTGCATTTAAAACACATAAAACACTGATTTGTGATATTTTCATCATTTTGATGTGTTTCTGAGTGTTTTCAGATGATTTTGCAGTTTAAATGGTATAAAAATGATGAGTATTTAGACACTCATCAATCCCCCACACTGAGATATTGCTAGTCCCTAGCAATGATTTGAGAAAACATAATGGATTTTAATCTCTTTACCAAAAGCCATTACTTCTGGAGTAGCCAAATGTTTCAGTTCAAGTAAGAACCATGGTACACTGATAACCATGTGATTTTGAGCAAACCACCAGCTTTCAACGGATTTGATTTTGTCTTTACCAGAAGCCGTACCCTTCTGGACTAGACAACTCTTAGATAAATTATCAATATTATCTTTGGTGAGCTGATTACCAATTATGGATTTTCCACTGCCTTTACCACAAGCCATAAACTTGCGGGCTAGCCAACTCTTCACTTTTTAGGATATGGTGAGCTGAATACCATACAATTTTGGGCAAATTGCAAGCCGTCAACGGATTTGAGATATCTTTACCAAGAGCCGTTTGCTCCTGGATTAGCCAATCCTTTTGTCTTACAGACATGGCGGACTGATAACCAAATGAGAAAGTGTAAAACACTTACTCCAAAAAAAAAAATTTTTGGCCAAAAACGGGGGAATTGGTATAATTATATGATAAAATTCGTGAGAATTCCCCCCCACACTTAGAAATGAATATTGCCCTCAATATTCAAAGTACCGGCGGTTATGCCGAAACAAAGAACGTAAAAGGGAAATACTACGGCCATTATTTAAAAGGATTTTTTTTTTTTTTTTTCAGATACTTATAATTATATAATATGTGGGGTAACTCCCCCACACTAGGATGGAACACACGGGTGAAAACCCATGTTTAGCTACTGTTTTTGATTACCGAGTCGCTAGCTTGACTCAACCCCGAATTAATTGGTTCATGGGGAAGCAAGTGGAAGAGACAATCTCCATCGGACTTTCATTCAAGATGTTTGAATAAACATTGAAGTACGTGAAAGTTCCACACCGATGAGATATACATAGAACCGGCTCAAAAATGGTACATGAAAATGCCGGGATCAAAGATAATGTCTTCATTCCCGAAGGAGTGAAGAACAGGAGAAGCCACGGGATAGGTGAAGGAGAGATAGAAAATCATGATAAACATCATGACTAACTCATCTTCATCTATAGGAGGATCCATAATTTCAGGATTATGAATCTCATCATTTAAGCTTATGTGATCAAGACAAATCTCGGGAGTGTCTAGATCAAAGTAGAATTTATCATACTCCCGCGGAGATATGATATGAGTGAGTCCATCCGAGAACTCCATGAAGGTGAATGAATCATATTCAGAATTGATATGAGTGGGTTCACTGGCGAACTCCTCAAAAGTAAATGATTCATGATCGAGGAGAGAATTATGAGAATGAGAAGTGGTACTGCCACTAATCTTCTCTCCCATATTATCAAAACAGGAGGCTTTCATTTCCGGAATAGAATCATCGGAAAGAATGTCACTACCCTTAATGGGGATAGGAGATGAAATAGGTTTCTCTTTGAAAGCCTCGATTTTAGAAATGAGAAGACTGACATTCAATAATGTTGCTCGAAGAGCTTCATCTTTGATTTCAGTGTCAGTAACTTCATCATTCTCTTCTTCTAAGCTAACAAGCTCAGAAGGTGAATCTTCCACATAAATGATGTCTCCACAAGATAACGAATCATCATTATCAGAATCGGAAAACATCTCAACATGATCTGTTTGGAAGACAAGAGGAGGAGGGATATCACACACATGATCAAGAATTCCCTGTGACTCTCTTGGGATTGGGACAAGGTTCTCAACACTAGACTTTATGAATTCGTCCGATTCCTTTTCAGGAACAGTGTCGAGATGCTCGTCCCCCATAATAAGAGAGTGAGTGTGAATCTCGGGTGTGATAGCAGTTGTTTGAGATGGAATCTCAACTGCTGGAATATCAACTGACTGAGGGGGTTGAGAAATATTACTTTTAAAAGGATAAAAACCCTCCTCGTCATCGTCATAAAGTGTTGCCTTGAGAAATTGGGAACGCCTTAGAGCTGCTTGCTCTAGGATAAATAATTCTTCCCTAGATTTGCGAGCTTCTCGTTCTTCGGCCAGCAATTCTCCTATGGTTTTTTCACCACTCACTTGATTCTTAAAGTTTTGAATCATATCATCAAGTGTTTTCATTGCGGTTTCAAGATCCTGGGAGATTTCATGAGACAACGGCTCAGATGGAGTTTGAACCGTATAGTGCTGTGGAGGTTGGAAATTATCAAACATGTGAGAGTCATGATTGTTACAAGGAAATGGATTCCCTGTTTGACAATCAGAGCTGAAATGGGGACCTCCACAGTACTCACAACAGTAAAACTGTTGAGTCTGGACATGTGAACTATATGGATATTGGTCATAACCAAAACTCTGAGCATCACTGGAAAACTGTTCATAGACAAACGTGTTTCCGGATTGACACTCAAATCCTTGGTGAGGACCTCCACAAAATTCACAACAGATATGTTGGTTATATGATGATAAGTCGGGCTGTGGTGGGTAATTGGAAAAATTAGAGGGGTCGTTAAATGAGTTCTGATTAGGATCATAATCAAATGAATTCCTTGAACCACAAAACAAACAACTCCCGTTATGAATATCATTACCACATTGTACACAAGTACACCAACGACAGGGTGAACCAAAAAGAGGCTCACCACAACCGACACAAGGAATAAACGATTGCATTTGAGAGTTATGAAGAGGAATCGGTTTATTCAAAGAATCAACAAAACCAACATGGTGATCCGAATGACTATCAAGTCTCGAAGAACATTCAGAAAAATCCGGAGGTGGGACAAGTGGTGTGCTCTGAGAGCTAGCAATTTCCACCACTTCCGTTATGGTCTCCGGTTCTGGTTCTTGAGAAACGTGAAGATTAGGCAAGTCATTCTTGCTAGTCACCGGTGTTTGAACGGGTTCATCGTAATCAATTCTACTTCTCGACCTTTTTTCATCGGCTTGAATTCGTTCGATTAGATTACGGACTCTATTTTCAAAGAAAGTGTCCTCGTAATCCTCGGTGGGTGCTTGGGGTAGCTCCGATGTTTGAACTGGTTTGTCAAGATTAGAATGTATTTCAGGTTGTGGCGGGTGGTCGAAATAACTTTGAAAAGAATTTATGATGGATAATTCGCACGAATTGCAAAATTCGCTTGAACTAGGCCCTCCACACCGCTCACACACATTTCTGACGATGAAGTTCACGAATGTCGACATAAGAATTAAACATATAGAGGATTAAGAAGAGAATCAAATGGTTGAGAGGATACGAAGAATAGAATTAAACGGCAAAAGAGGGTAAGAGAAATAGAATCAACGAATAAGAGGAATGAGAAGAGTATTTTGGGGGTTTTTGGATAAGAAAATATAAACATATACAGATGGATGGTATGAACAAAGAGTGAATATCCAAATCACTAATCTTCTAGACAGAAGATAATCAGCACAGCTCCCCGGCAGCGGCGCCAAAAATTTGGTGCGTGCTGAACAGTCAAGCTAAATCACACAAGCCCGCCACTTGTGAATGGCGGACCGTAACCAGCTTAAAACTGCTTAAGCACGAATGCAATGAAGATCTGAAGAGTATAGTGTTTCCCCGGGTCGTTATGTCCCAGCGAGTTGTGCAATGGATTATCAAACGTATAGTGATCGGGAGATTTGAATGGAAAAGGAGATTTGAGATTATTATGACTACAGAAAAAGGACATAAACTACAAGGGCTTAAATGCAAATTAAAGGAAATTAAAAAGATAAAATCTATTAAATAAACGCTATCACTATATTTAAAGTGATGAACGTTTAAAACTAAAAACTTACGTTTAAATAAAAATTACGTAAACGCACAAATTAAAAAGTGAAATCTAAGAAATAAAAGTCCTAAAAATATGAAAAATACATTTTTACAATCCTAATGATAAAAGAAAATATTTAGAAAAAGAAAATTATTTTTATAACTATTTAATTAATTATTATTAATTAAAAACTATTTTTAACTATTTAATAATTACCTAAAATACAAGAAAATAGGAAATAAAGCTAGAAAAATAAAATTAAGACTTAGAAAAGTCTAAAATAACAAACTAGAATTTTCAAAACTATTTTTGTATTTTTCTGATTATTTTTCTATTTTCTAGGAATTTTAAACTATTAAAAACTAATTAAAATATTTAAAAATACAAATATAACTAAGAAAAATATGGAAAAATATGTTTTTCTCTTTTTATATTTATCTAAACCTAAGAAAAATGAAAAATTATTTTTTTGAACCTTTTCTGAATTTTTTGTATTAAAAGCTAATTTAAAATGCTTAAAATCTACTTTAAATTAAGAAAAATAGTAAACAACAATGGAAAATTATGAAAAATTCTTGGAAACTCTAAAATTATGTTCTAAATCTAGGAAAATTATAAAAACAAGGTCTTATATGCAAAAATATGGGACTGTGGTATAAACTGCTTACAAATAAGCTCATCAAATTAAGCTACAAGCTTCCTTAGAGAACCAGATGATTACAGAACCTTTCTTATACCAAAACTACTATAAAGCACTTTAATTCAACTACTCTAGACCTCTGGTTTCAAGTTAGAACAGATTTGATTGTTTAAACTAATAAGCTAAATCAGGTTCTGAGGTGTCTACTTTAAGCTGATGCACAAGCTTCAAAATAAGCTCAAACTGAAAACTATGAATTGGAACTTGGAAAGGACCTGGGTGAGACCAAGTGTACCAAAAAGCAGACTATGATAAGCTCTAATAAGCCCTGTGCCTAGGCTGCAATATCTGAGAAAACTCTCAGTGTAACTGAGAACAGTGAGCAGGGCACATGGTGCTAAAAAGAGAAGCTTGTTTGAGGCCTCTAAAAAATTTGTAAAAACCTGATAAAATGATGACAAGAAAGAACACCAGCTGAACTTTTTGAAATGCCAAATCTCACTGAGATTGGCTCAGAAATAAGCTCATGAAAAATCCTCCTTATTGAGCTCAAAACCACTTTTCACACTTTTGACTTTTGACAAGAATGAAGAACTTTGACTATAATGAACTTTGATTCCATTTTTGTGACTGAGATTAATGTTATATGATAAACTAAAGCCACTGCAAGCAATGTTTGATGATTCAAAACACAAATTAATGATCTGCTAATCCAAAATCTCAACAGTGAGCAGTGGAGATGGATTAAGGTGAAATGTTGACTTTGGGGGTATGCAGACCCAAGTTATTGACAGGTTTTGGCTTAAATAAGCTTAATAGATATGAACTATCAGAAATCAACCACTGCATAACCTCCTAAGACAGAAAGTACAGTAATTCCAAACACCCTTGTTTAACTGATTTTCAAGCAAAAACTAAACTCAAGATTGAATAAACATTAATCAATGATCAAACTAAACTAAAATAACTTAAGTACCACTGTTAGAACAGGTTTTAACAAATTTAAACTACAAATACAGATTGTGCATAGAACTTGTAAATCACTTACAATGTTGCCTAGCCACAATGGCTTGCTATTAATCAAACCAGGACTACAGTACCACTAACCTACATAGATCAACCCATAGCTTCCAAAACAACCCACATCCATGTCTGAATCAACCCAAATCCTTCCTGCATCATTTTTTATCCATTTTGACTTTTTGTTGACCCATATCAAAAAAATGTTGAAACTTGATTATAAGCTTACAAGAAGCTATTATAAGCTTATATAAGCTTAGATGAGATTAACTTGAACTGCTAAAATCTTTATCAAAAGGGTTTGAAAATAAAAATCTCAACAGTTAACATAAATGATGGATATTGAACATTAACTGAAATTGATACTTGAAACAAGTTGAATTACACTGAAATACTTGAATTTAATACAAAGAAGTTCGAAATTACAACTAAGAACTAATTAAGAGATGGTAAAATACAAGTCGACATTCATTGCTAAAAAAAAACTAAAAACTAACTTCCTGCTTGATGCTTCTCCTTGCTTTTTATAAGCCCAAAGTGTCTCTCTCCTCTGTCTGGACAAATCCCACTCATAAAACTGACCATTGGATGACTGCAATTCAATCTTGGCCATTTAAAGGTTTTTGGCGCCAAAACCTTTTTTAACAGTTAGGGAGGGCAGGGGTTGGTATAAGGCATTTAATGCTCCTTTGGAGTTAAGTGTTTGGAGGGGGGGTAGAGTAGGGAAGGTGATGATGGTTGAGTGTTATCAGATGGGTTGCAGGATTGTGATGATGGATATGGTGTATCCGTGAAGGAGAGAGGGAAAGGAGATAGTCAAATTCGTTTGACTGGTAATATAAAAAGAATGGGTCCAAAATTTAGTTGACAGGGGGTCCAAAAGGCATTGGCAGGGTCAAATGGGTTAGTGACAAGGGGCCAAGGTGCAAAAGGTTTTTAATTATCAAGGACTTATCTTGCCATTTCTGAAAATACAAGGACTAGAACTGCCAATTCATCAAAAATGTTTCAGGGGCTGAAATTGACAAGTATCAATAGTTCAAGGACCAAAGTTGCCATTTTCACATTTTCCAGGGACCAATTCTGCCAATTTTCAAAGTTGAAGGACCATTCTTGTAATTTTCTCAAACTTTTGATATTTTTCACCAAAGGACTAAATTTGACAAGTTATGATTTAAAAAGGACCTTTGGTGACTTTTCTTTTGAAATTTTGACTCAGGGACTATTTTTGACAATTTTAGAAACTTGGGGGACTGAAACCGCAATTTTTGCAAATTTGATATGTTTTTCATCTGATTTTGATATTTTTGCATTTACAACACATAAAACACTGATTTGTGATATTTTCATCATTTTGATGTGTTTCTGAGTGTTTTCAGATGATTTTGCAGTTTAAATGGTATAAAAATGATGAGTATTTAGACACTCATCACTTAGAGGTCGGGCTGCATCAACAGAGGAATGAAGGCATAATTTTCATCCTCTGTTGTTTTTCATTCCTAGGGAAGCTTCTTGTTAATTAGGGGTCGTTTTACGCATTGCGTTGCCCCTAACTTCCTTTGTCGCCCTTCCCTAGGGACCCAAATCTTTGCACATTCTATCACTCCCTTCGACCCAATTCCCATGATATAGTTCCTTCTTCCGCTCGGAAACACCGAGGTTAAAAAGGAACTGCTTGCACTGTCAACTGATCACCTACCGTTTGTGTGATTTGACCAACTAATCACCTACCGTTTGGATGAACTTAAGAAGTCAGGGATGAGTGTTTAAGATGCTAGCGCCCGGGCACTCATTGTTACAAATCGTGCATGTAGCGGTACTTAATGACTTGGCTTAGGGGACTAAGAATAACTGGACTTTCGACGGATCACTTGACATCTCCAGTGGAACCCTTTGCTGATAGGTTAGGACGAACTGACCAAATGATGTCCTAGCGACTTTCACCCTACTTGAAGTAATTGGAAGTAATTAAACATGAACTTAGCTTGATAGGATGAATAACTAGGTTAACACACTTCTCCCCTATTGATCACAACCCTCTCCTCTATTTGCTTTCTTATTTTCTTGTTTTAGTAGTTAATTAATCATTTCAACCCTTAATCCTATTAAAATCTGTGACACCTAGACTTAGTTTAAATCCGCACACATAGCTCTTGGGACGACGTCGGTTTTACCGAATACTACACTACACTTGACCGGGTACACTACCCGTTAGTTCATTAGGGTAGACCATAGGTATAACGAGAACTTATAAATATTAAAACTTGGTCAGTAAAACCTGCATCAAGTTTTTCGCGCCGCTACCAGGGAGTTATTAGGATTTTCATTTAGTCTTTCATTTCTGTTTTGTTTTAAAATTTTCTCAAATTCTCACGATCTCTTTTCAAGTTTCAGGTACCATGGAAGTTATTAACATTGATGACCTCACTCTTGAGGAATATTTGGCGTTGACAAGAGAAGAACAAGGGTCGGGGCTCGTAAGACCGGCGATTGGAGCTAATGTCCGTTTCGAGATTAAAGATCAATTTATGAGGGAGCTTCGTGTTAACCCTTTGTCAAGAAACAGGGACGAAGATGCGTATGAGAACGTTGAGAATGTCTTGTACATCGCAAGCCTTTTCAACATTCCGGGTGTGTCTCATAACGCTGTTATGCTAAGGGTGTTCCCCATGACTCTTACTGGGGCTGCAAGAAGATGGATCGAAGGATTGCCCGTCGGGGCAGTTAATACATGGGCTCTTCTAAAAAAGCACTTCATCCAAAGATATTGTCCTCTGTCGAAGATATCTAATCGGCTCATGGAGATCCATAATTTCAAGCAAGATGACGATGAAACGTTGTATCAAGCCTGGGATAGATACAACGATCTCCTCTACAAGTGTCCTACACATGATCTAAACAACCAGCAAAAGGTCAACATCTTTTACAAAGGAATCAATGTGACTACAAGACAGATGTTGGACTACCAAGGACCAATTCCGAGCATGACTCCTACTCTCGCAATTGAAGCCATCCAAAAAATGGCTGATCATTCCCAAAAATGGCACGATGGAGGAAGCAAAAGGAACCAAGGCGGAAATCTTGATGGAATTGCCGCCATAACTAACAAAATTGAAAATCTTGGTCAGGATATGCTTAAGCTGAGAGAAAGTGTTCATGCCATCCAAGTAGGTTGCGAAAGCTGCGGAGGAGGACATCTCACCAAAAATTGTCCTCCTATTAACAAAGAAAGCACAATCGAAGAAGCTAAATATGGAGAAAATCGACCGTTTTATGGGGAAAATCGAAATAGTAATGGCTATCGTGGAGGACCTGATGGAAATTATAACAATGGGCCTTATAGAGAAAGAAGGCCTAGAATTAAAGAGACCATCAACCAATTCCTGGAAAGTTCAGCCCAAATGCAAAAAGAACAATATAAATGGCTCAGGGATTTCCAGGAAAACACAAATAAAAACCTCTCCAGACACGACACAACCCTAAAAAACCTTGAAGCCATAGTGGAAAAGCTTGGTGCTGAGATATAGATGAGTAACATTGAACCTATGGTGGTATGCAATGTCGTTTTTGCTGATAATATTTCACAGGAAGTAATTGAAGATTGCCATTCTCCAACCAAAGATTTAAAAGAGACGACTGTCGACAATCAGCTGCAGTTACGCCGTAACTATTTTCCTGATTTACGGCGTAACCAAGATTCAGAAAGCGTAAACAGGTCAGAAATCGGTTTATTTTCAATTAAAGATGTTAGCACAGACGGGTTAGTCATTCCATGTTCTGTTGGGAGTCATGATATCTTAGGGTTAGTGGATTTTGGGTCTAGCATAAACATCATGCCACTTTCCATATTCTTAAAACTCAAATTAATCCATCTTTGGAAAACGGATATAGTGATTGAAATGGCAAATATGACCAAGGCCACTCCCTTAAGAATTACAGGTGGTACTTGTGTTAAGGTAGATAGGTTTTTTTCTGCCCCCGAATTTGTGGTTATCAACATGGAGAAAAACACGAGGGAACGTTTAATTCTTGGTAAACCGTTCCTTGCTCGTTGGGATACTATAGTGATAGAGTAGAATTTTAAAATGGATAAAACTTTGTGCCATGAGCAGGATGAAATAATGAAAAATGAGGATCCAAAGGAGGTTCAAGTGGATTATTCTGATAGGTTTCCTCCTTCATATTTTGGCCATTTACAGGGGACCGAGTCAAGTGATGATGACAACAGTGAAGGAGAAGATGAGGATGTCCGACCTTCTGTACCTAGTTATGTTGTTACGAGTAAACTTCACTGTTATGCTCCTAAAATTTCTTTGATTGAGGGTTCTAAAGTTACATTACCTACGTGTTCTCCTTTTAAAAAATGATGTAATGGGGGAGGAGAATTTCTCATTCGAAGGATAAAAAAAGTAGCAGAAGTTTGGTGGTGTTGGGAAGACGAAAAATTAATCAAGAGGCGGTGGATTCAAGGACACGATATTATGAACGATTGGTTCACTGAGGTCGATTGGACTCTTCATTTTTGCGAACCGGCTATGATGTCTAATGAATTTACCAGAGCATAGCCTACGTGCGACCCCAACCGAAAGATCTGCGATGGAAGATAATTCCCCGATCCTAAATGGCTCAAATGCAAGGAATGGGCATGCTTTGACGAGGAAAAAAGAATGGAAGTCGGATACAAGGGAATCTCATTTGAAAATTGGTTAAAAGTAAAGTTTGGAGCTGTCAAGCTAAAATGGGAAGTCGAGGCTAAATTTCGCTACGAATGGGCGAAAGCTAATTTTTTGCAAGAAAATCGATATTCCTTGACCCCGATTATCTCTCCCTGTGTTTGGGACCAGCCGTCTTCGAACAAAAAATCAGCTGAGGAAGTTGGCCAAGACCGAAGGCCACCATAAAGCCCCGAGGCTTTGAGTCTAACTTAAAGACTAGTAAATAAAGAAAAGTGCTCTTTCGGGAGACAACCCGAATTATCCCTTTAATTTGTTTTATTTCCATTTCTGTTGGGTTTTGTGTTTTTAACCATTTTTGCAGGAAAACAGAGAAAAGTTGTTGCAGCATGCTGAACGGGGACCTGATCTGTCCATATTTACGGTGTAACTCATTCTTATGGTTACGCCGTAACATTCTTTTTTGCAGCAATCCTTCTCAGAGCATTACCAATTATGACGTAATCCCCTTCAATGGTTACGCCGTAGCTACACTCCTGTAGCATCGGCCAGGTTTTGCTTAATTACGGCGTAACTCGTTATGGGAGTTACGACGTAACTATCCTCTGTAACACTTCTTTATTTTTTAAACACAATAACCTTGTATTAGTTTTCAAATGAACTTTGTGGGTATGTTCCCTGTAAACCCTCAAGAGACTACACTCGTCCACTTGGGACACCAAGTGGTTTAAAAGGCTTGTTGCATACATTAAATGCAACCGTGATTCCTACGAAAGTGAGTTAGGTTTCTTTTTCATTTTTCTTTTTCAGTTTTTAGAATTATGCTTATCGGTAGTGTGATTTCAGGGATTGAAGTTTGCTCATGGATGCTTATGCGAAGGCACGACTCTTTTCGTGGGCCCTCTTTCTTGCTGGAGGAAATTTCAGGGAAGTTCTCGCTCTAATTCTACTTTTCTCTTCACCTTTATTTAACACTTAGTACAAAAGGGACTTTGTACATTTCAAGTGGGGGACGGGAGTAGAATTGCCTCTTGAACTTTATTTTTGCCCTCGTTTTTCTAGTTTATTTTGAAAAATTATGCCATTTTTAAAATTTTAACATGTTTTTCTTAACCTAACTAGATTAGACCTTAGTCGAGCACATTATAACCCTTGATATTATATGGTGAGATTAGCCTTATTCGTTTCCAAATTTTTACCCCAAATCCACCAAATTATGAGTGTGCCGGTAGCTTGTAAACTTTAGAACTTGGCCTTTACATCATTTCGAGAACATAGACGAGGTATGTTGAGTTAGCTCGATGTATTTGGACTTTCCAGTTTAAGAAGGAAGTATTATAGGATTATCGCCCAAATAGCCCATCATTGTGTGTCTATCGATTAGTCAACTTCTCGACCCTTTTGTTAAACCCTTTGTTGCACTCACCTTTAGTGCAAGATACCCCTAGATACACCCTTCTGAGCCATTCCTTTCATTTTATTCACCCAACATATTGTTTCGATACACCATTACACCTTAGCCTACCCTGTAGTCTTTATTAGTAATTGGGAAGTCATTATTTGCCTAAGTTCAATGTTCAAGTGGAAAGGTTCGGGAATCACGCTTTCGTCGATGACATATCCTTAAAGATCATTGAAGACCCCCTAAATTTTAATATTGTTCATCTCAAGTGGGGGGATGTTTTGTTTAGTTATTATGTTATGTTGAAAAAAAAATATTGTGATTCGAAAAGAAAAAAATATAGTTATTGTTATTTAGTTGATTGTAAAGTGCAATGTTATAAGCATTATTGTTATGAGCATACTATGGATTTAGTATCGAGGAGGTCACCTCGGTCACATTTGAAGAATGGAGTTGGAAATGTGCCCATCATGACGTCCTCTAATGGCACATCTACCTGGTAATATCATTGATCCGGTTTCTTAACTTCGAAACTTGAACTTTTTGCGAACGATAAGTGGTGATGACTTGGTTATAGATTTAGACTATCTGCTTGATTTTATTTTACACCAATTTTATCCCATATCTTATCTTACCCTTTAGTCATGAAGTGTGTCTAGGTGATGCAGCGAGCAATCTTTGGTATCTTGGCCATGGATTTGGTCATGTATCATTGATTTTGTCCACTTCGCCGTGACATGTTAGTATGACAAATCACCCTTAACCCTTGTCGTGTCTACCCATATTGCCTTCGAGAATTGTTTTGTCCTTAACTCTAGTGGGGGAGATTTGTGTAACCTCCAAACTTATGATAGAATACATGCTATGACTGTGCAATGAGTGATCACCCCGAAAAATTGACACTTAGAATAGTTGAGATATTTGAGTGTTTTGTTCCCATTTCATGAGGTGTTCGGCTTTGTTTTATTCTAGCATAAGGGATTTGTAAACTTATATTTTCCAGGTAATGGGATATCTCTTTTTAGGAATCTATCTAATAATGTCTACTTGAGGGCAAGTAGAGTTCAAGTAGGGGGATATTTGATAACATCAAATAGTCCTGAATATTAAGTGTCAATTTCCCTTGATAATGCCGTATTTTATATCATTTATATGGATTTACGCTTGTTTTCCTCTATATTTCACTTTCAGGTAAATTACGAGCATTGGAGCTAAAGAGACACAGATTTGGAGAGTTTATTGAAGATATATGATAGTATGCTCATTTTGAAGATGTTATGGCGTAGCTCCCCTCTCACATTAAGCCGTAACAGAAGCGTGGCTCAGAAAACCAACTCAACTGAAGATTACAGCGTAACTCCCTCCAAAGCTTACGACGTAACTAACTAGGTCAAATGAGGTTTCGCGCCGCTGCAAGCTACACCATAACTATTGTCTCAAATACGGCGTAACAAGGATTTATTGAAGATACTGAGTAACTCATTCCAGATGTTACGCCGTAGCCAGCATTTTTAGTGCAAATTACGAAGATAATGGTGTTACTTACGCCGTAACCAGATCTGGCCTATAAATACCACTCGATTTCTAGCATTTCTAATCATCCCATTTGAAACACAACATCAGTGAACATGAGTAGAAGGTTGAAGGCAGATCTTAGGGAGCATACAGAGCCATCTCCAAGGGAGAAATCACTCCCCTACGATAAGCATTAGCATTTTATCTTTTCTTTACTTTCAATTCGTGTATTTCATAATGTTAAACATTGAATCGATTGTTTTAGTTAATATGAGCGGCTAAGCACCTCTGGTGCTAGCCTAGTTATGATTCCTTAATTTCTTGTTTTATGTTTACATTGCTTCCGTATAACTGTTTCTAGTGTATGCATGCATAGTTTGTTGGTAGCTACCCTTGTTTCGGTAGTTTTGAATGGCGGTGGCTAGTTACTTAGGAGATATGACCAACTGACCCTAAGTAGGTAGACTGAGTGGGAAGGGTAAGATATGACCAACTGGTGACCCTTCTTCGCTTGTGCGATTTGGCCAACTGATCACCTACCGTTTTGATGAACTTAAGAAGTTAGGGATGAGTGTTTAAGATGCTAGCGCCCGGGCACTCATTGTTACAAATCGTGCATGTAGGGGTACTTAATGACTTGGTTTAGGGGACTAAGAACAACTGGACTTTCGACGGGTCACCTGACATCTCCAGTGGAACCCTTTGCTGATAGGTTAGGACGAACTGACCAAATGTTGTCCTAGCGACTTTCACCCCACTTGAAGTAATTGGAAGTAATTAAACATGAACTTAGCTTGATAGGATGAATAACTAGGTTAGCACACTTCTCCCCTATTTATCACAACCCTCACCTCTATTTGCTTTCTTATTTTCTTGTTGTAGTAGTTAATTAATCATTTCAACCCTTAATACTATTAAAATTTGTGACACCTAGACTTAGTTTAAATCCGCACACATAGCTCTTGGGACGACCTCGGTTTTACCGAATACTACACTACACACGGCCGAGTACACTGCCCATTAGTGCATTAGGGTAGACCATAGGTATAACGAGAACTTATAAATATTAAAACCTGGTCAGTAAAACGTGCATCATCCATGAAATTCACAGAATCTACTGTCAGCCTTTTCTTTGATTGCGGTAGCTGGGGATACATTTGGAGACCTTGCTCTCCTTTGTGCTGATGTTTCCTTAAAAGGTTTTTGCGGGTTTCGGAAACCCTGATGCCTTTCTCTTGTTCGTGGTTTGTTTCTAAATCCTCTTTTAAAGCTTTGCCGATACTTAACTGTAGCATGCCCTCTTGGTGCTTGTTTCGCTCCCAAACGGTCAAGTTTAATCACACAAGCTAACCACTTGTGAATGGTTAACCGTAATAAACTTAAAACAGCTCAGAAGGAAAATGCAATTAAGATCAGAGGAATATAGTGGATTCCTGGGTCGTTAAGTCCCACGGAGGATGAATGGTGTTTAACACAGACAGATGTCGAATAATCACTAAGGATAGTGATCAGTAAGGATTTTGGAATATTTATGCCTAAAGAAAAAGTTTATAAATTACAGGGGCTTAAATGCAAATTAAAGAAAATTAAAAAGTTAAAACATATTAAATAAACGCTATCACTATTTTTAAAATCGATGAACGTTTAAAACCTAAAACGTACGTTTAAATAAAATTACGTAAACGTACAAAATAAAACGTGAGTTTTAAGAAATAAAAGACCTAAAAATATGAAAATGATATTTTTGGAATACTAAAAATAAAAGAAAATTATTGGAAAATTAAAATTATTTTTAAAACTATTTATTTAATTATTATTAATTAAAAACTATTTATTAAGTATTTAAAATGCACTTAAATACAAGAAAATATAAAATTAACCTAGAAAAATGAAATTATAACTTAGAAAAATCTAAAATATTATAAAACTAATTTTAAAACTGAAAATATATTTTTTAGACTTTTTATGTATTTATTATTAATTTAATACTATTTAAAACTAATTAAAATGCTAAGAAATACTTTTTAAACTAAGAAAATTATGGAAAAATATTTTTTTGGCTTTTTATATTTATCTTAATCTAGGAAAATTGAAAACATATTTTTTAAAACTTTTTCTGATTTATTTGTATTAAAAGCTATTTAAAAAGGACTAAAAACTGTTTTAAATAAGGAAAAATACTAAACAGTGATGGAAAAATCTGAAAAATTCAGGAAAAGTCTAAAATATTATTCTAAGTCTAAGAAAAATATAAAAACATATGCTAGTGTGTGAAAAAAATGAAGCTGCAGTGAAACTGCTTATGAATAAGCACTTTAAAATAAGCCAAAGTCCACAAATGGACACCAAATGAACACAGAAGCTAGGTTATGCTATAATTACTTAATACTAACCTATTCCAACCATACTAAACCTCTGAAAAGCAATTTAAGCCAAAAATTAAGCAAAGCATAAACTAGTTTTATTTCAGAAATGGGACAATATTATGCTGATCTAGGAGTGGGGTCCACAGAGCTTAAGCTCAAAAGCTTGACTGAAACAGATAGTCAGCTGGGTGGTGATTCCAAAGAACCAAGAAACACCTACTGGGGCCCACTGAGGTGGCCTGAAGGACCCACCAAAGTGGTGGTGGTGCATCAGCTGCACAGAGCACTTTTCAGAAAGGGTGTTCAAAACAAGCTTAATATTAAGCACTTTATAAGCTAAGTGGGAGTGAAATACTATTTTTCTAATTTAATTAAGCAGCTAAATTTGAATATTCCAAGAGCTTATGAGCTAAATCTTAGTAATAAACACACACTAAAATTCTAAATTTTATTCAAAAACTGACCAAAGTAAAATTTGACTTTTTAACTTATGAAGCAGTTTGACTAATTTGAACTTTTAATTGATTCTATGGACTTATTATGTTGTAATAAGCTGCAATCAAGCTATCTTAATCTACTTTTATGAATTCTTTACACTTAACAAGCTTTTGATCTTTATAATGCTCACTGAATTGAATACTAAGACTGATATGATCTTATTTTGACTAAATTGTTTCACAGGTTCGATTTAAAGCTTAAACTAGTATTACTACACCTATTGAGATATGAATCAATTACTCTTATCAAGCAAACTATCCTCTATCCCCACTTTATCCACTAAACCAAACACTACTTTAAAATTTTCAAGTAACAGTTTTAGCTATCATAAATTATCCTACTTATGCAGAGATTAAAACAAGTAATTTACTAAGGTACTAAAGTTATAATAACACTAAATCAAACTCTAAACACAATCAAGCAAGCATGAGCATGAGCATATGAATAGCAGTTTTGAGCATACAACTTACAAGAGGTCCAGCCATTTTTTAGCATTTCAACAGTATGAAACCAATTCAAACATCAAATCAAACCCAAATAACTCTGCTTCCACACCATTTCCAGCTCTGCATCACTAATTTAGTCCCACAGTTGAATTTTGTTGACTGAGGTGATTTTAAGAGTAAAAACTGAGTATACGACTCAACAAGCAATCAATAAGCTACTGAGAAGCTTATAAGAGCTTATGAAAACAACTTTAATAACTGAAATCAAACTGAAGACAGATTAACTATATTTTTTATATTGTTGAGAGATTTTTTATTTTTTTTTTTAATTTTTGTTTATAAGAGGCTTAAACTGAAAACATGAGTTAAATAAGCTTAAGTTATGTTTTTGAACACTCATTAAGCTAATAAGAAACCTTAAAAACATAAATGAGATTGAGATTGAGAATTGAACAAAAACTGAATTTCATTAATTAAATGAACTACAAGGAAACTGAAATTGCTTATTAAACAAAGTTTGAAATACACTAAGATTACTGAATTCAAGACTTTAAAGCTTAAATAAACACTGGAAATTGAAAATAAACTACCTACGACATGTAAAAACTAAAACTACTCTAGATATCCTTTCACACTTCTTCTCTTTTTCTTTATAATGATCCATTTGAGTCTTTGTCGACCTCTGAGATTTTCCCACTTCATCTCAGCCATTGAATTCATCAGAATTGCCATATGTCATTTTGGCGGGAAAAGTGGTTTTAGTTGGTTCTTTACATTTAATGATTTTTGGTTGGATGTGGAGGTGTTAGGGATTAGGTATACAGCTGGGGGGATAAGTTTGAAAGGTGGAAAGTGGTGGTGAGGTGTAGAAAACCAGGTGGTTTTGGTTTGCAGGGGTGGGAGAGAAGAATGCACAGTTACAGGCGGTTTTATTTTAAATTTCGGGTTTGGGCTTTGGACTGGGCTGGGTGGATATTGGATTGGATTTGGATAATATATAGGGTCCGTTTGGTTTGTTAACAACACATAAGGACCATAGTTGTAATTCGGCCAAAGTTAAGGACTGATCTTGCCAATATTCCAAAGTTCACACAAGGACCAAACCTGCCATATATGAATAGTACAAGGACCAATGATGATTATTTTCCATTTTTTAAATGTCCAAGGACCATTTTTGTCATTTTTGAAACTTAAGGGACCAAACATGTAATTTTCTCAAAACTTATCATAAAGGACCAATTATGCCACAATTAAATAGTACAAGGTGTAGTTTGAATAATTTCTATTTTTTAAACTCACCAAGGACTGATTTTGACATTTTCCAAACTTGAGGGACCTTTTCTGCCATTTGCCCAAAGATTCATTCAAGGACCATTTTTGACAACTTAGAATATTTCAGGGACCTTGAATGATATTTTTACAAGTTTTTTAATTACCAGGGACTAGTTTTGACAATTTTTGAAACTTGGGGGACTAAAACTGCTAATTATGCAAACTTGATACGTTTTTCATCTGATTTTGATATTTTTGCATTTAAAACACATAAAACACTTATTTGTGATATTCTTATCATTTTGATGCGTTTCTGAGTGTTTTCAGATGTTTTTGCAGTCTAAAAGGTATAAAAATGATGAGTATTTAGACACTTATCAATCCCCCACACTAAGATATTGCTAGTCCCTAGCAATGATTTGAGAAAAATTAATGGATTTTATCTCTTTACCAAAAGCCATTACTTCTGGAGTAGCCAAATGTTTTGGTTCAAGTAAGAACCTTGGTACAATGATAACCAAATGATTTTGAGCAAATCATAAGCTGTAAACGGATTTGATTTGTCTTTACCAGAAGCCGTTTGCTTCTGGACTAGCCAACTCTTAGATAAATTATCAATATTATCTTTGGTGAGCCGATTACCAATTATGGATTTCCCACTGCCTTTACCACAAGCCATAAACTTGCGGGCTAGCCAACTTTTCACTAGTTAAAGATATGGTGAGCTGAACACCATACAATTTTGGGCAAATTGCAAGCCGTCAACGGATTTGAGATATCTTTACCAAGAGCCGTTTGCTCCTGGATTAGCCAGTCCTTATGTGGGTTAGACATGGTGGACTGATTACCATTTGTTGTGTTTAGTACATAGTACTTCCACTAAATAAAAAAATTTTAAATTTGGCCATTTTGGGGGAAAAAGGGACTAAAAGGGTACATTTATGATCAAATTCGCCAGAATTTCCCCCCCACACTTAGAAATGAATATTGTCCTCAATATTCAAAGTACCGGCTGTTATGCCGAAACTTAGAACGTAAAAAGATAACATTACTAGCTAAGTGTAGAAACACAACAATTATTCTCTTTTTTTTTTTTTTTTTTTTTTTTAATATTTACAATTTTCATTCATTTTTTAGATCTATATACAACATGTGGGGCATCTCCCCCACACTTAGGTGGTACACACGGGTGAAAACCCATGTTTAACTACTGTTTTTGATTACCGAGTCGCTAGCTTGACTCGACCCCGAATTAATTTGTTCATGGGGAAGTAAGTGGAAGAGACAATCTCCATCGGACTTTCATTCAAGATGTTTGTATAAACATTGAAGCACGTGAAAGTTCCACACCGATGAGATATAGATAGAACCGGCTCAAAAATGATAAATGAAAATGCCGGGATCAAAAATAGTGTCTTCATTCCTGAAGGAGAAAAGGGAACGAGAAGTCACACCATATGTGAAGAAAAGAAAGAAAATCATGATAAAAATCATGACTAACTCATAATTATCAGAAGGGGAATTCATGATTTCTGGATCATGAATCTCATCATTTAAGCTCATTTGATCAAGACATATTCTGGGTGGGAGGGATGGGATTTTGATATCAAGCAAGTTCTCATGGCTGAGAACATTTCCCTCCGGAACACAAAGATCATTTATGTCTAGATCAAAGTGGAAGTTATCATACTCTGGTGGAGATATGTTATGAGTGAGTTCAAAGGAGAACTCCTCGTAAAGAGAATCATTCACATGAAGTGAATTTGTGAACTCTTGTTCCATTGTGGGCTCATCACTATCCTCGTCAAAGATTGGATTGTTAGAAATCCAAGTGAATTCAGATTCGAATTCAAATAAAGGATTGGTGAAAGTAGCTTTGAATGCTTCGGGAACAAGGTGATTAACATTCTCTATTGGACTGTTAGGGTGAGAAGTGAGTGAACGATCATTATAAAGGAGACTTTCAATTTCTCCTAGGTTGGCTTTGAAATCAAATAGATCATCATCACTTTCGGATGAAAGTGGAATGATGTGAGTGAGTTCATCGGTAAACTCTTCAAGAAGAGGATCAACATCAAAATGTGAAAGTGATGCCTCAACATTCTCAATGTCTCCATAAGATTTACAATCATCGCTAAAATCGGAGAAAGTCTCAAAATGATCTTTTGAACACTCAAGAGGGGAAGAGATATCACACATATGGTCAAAAGTTCCCTGTGACTCTCTCGGGACTGGGACAAGGTCCTCAACACTAGACTTTATGAATTCGTCCGATTCCTTTTCAGGAACAGTGTCAAGATGCTTGTCCCCCATGTTCAGAGAGTGAGTGGGAGCTTCGGGTGTGATGGCAGTTGCATGAGAATGAATCTCAACTGCTGGGATATCAACTGATGAACTTGATGAATCTTTATAAAATTGTAGGATACCAAGTGCATCCTCATCATCACTGTCATCAGGAATAAAACGAAATTGAGAGCTAGATCTGGCTGCTTTTTCTTTTGCAATTGATTCCCTAATAGATTTTTCAAAGGCAATTTGGGAATTTATTTTAGCAGCCTGCTCTTCAGCTAGCAATTCTTCCATGGATTTCTCATGTGAATTTTGAATGACGGGACATTGTGGGAGTGGAGATTTGTCAAAACCGGAAGGTTGACATTGATAATCATCATGAGGACCCCCACAATATACACAAGAAAAACTGGGAACATTATGAAATGTTGTTTTACTCAACTCCTCAGTTCTTTTCACTGACTCCAGAAGCTCTAGATAAGTGTCTTGTTGGGTTTGTTGAGGAGTTTGAGTCATTTGGCACTGTGGAGGTTGGTCGTGATATGGATAGTCGTAATTGTTACAAGGAAATGGATTCCCTGTTTGACAATCAGAGCTGAAATGGGGACCTCCACAATATTCACAACAGTACAACTGTTGAGTCTGGACTAGTGAATCATATGGATATTGGTCATAACCAAAGTTCTGAGCATCACCGGAAAACTGTTCATAGACAAACGTGTTTCCGGATTGACACTCAAATCCTTGGTGAGGACCTCCACAAAATTCACAGCAGTTATGTTGATTATATGAAGATAAGTCGGGCTGTGGTGGGTAGTTGGAAAAATTTGAGGGGTCGTTAAATGAGTTCGGATTAGGATCATAATCAAATGAATTCCTCGAACCACAAAACAAACAACTCCCGTTACGAATATCATTACCACACTGTACACACTACACCAGCTACATGGTGAACCAAAAAGAGGTTCACTACAACCGACACAAGGAATAAACGATTCTATTTGAGAGTTATGAGAAGGAATCGGTTCATTCAAAGAATCAACAAAACCAACATGGTGATCTGAATGACTATTAAGACTCGAAGAACATTTTGAAAAATCCGGAGGTGGGACAAGTGGTGTGCTCTGAGAGCTAGCAATTTCCACCACTTCCGTTATGGTCTCCGGTTCTGGTTCTTGAGAAACGTGAAGATTAGGCAAGTCATTCTTGCTAGTTACCGGTCTAAATTCTGCATGTTTGCTTTTAACCTTAAATTGTGAAAGTTTAGGATCAATTTTAGACGGCTTAGGAGCAATTGAGGGGTTAGATCTTTGGATAACCGTAGGTTGGACGTATTTAGCACCTCCATTATCAGAGGGAAGTACCTGGTCCTTTGTCACCCTGGTTTCTCGTTCCATTTCCCTACGCAGAATTAATGGATCATCATGAACAACACGAATTCTTGACATTTGTGATAAAGTAGGAAGTTTTTCAACTTCGTTCCAGAATTCGTCGTAGTCGAGAGATTCCATGTGTGGAGTTTGTTAGAACTCCTTGAGATCGTTTTGAGCCTTAGGGTTTAACAATAACATAGACAAACAATCATGCACAGCGGAATAGAACAAACAACTATGTTATTGACACAAGGTTTTCATCATTATCTCCCCAATTATATATTGATCAGAATATAACGTGTTACCTAACTGTAACAGGGATCTAAGCCATCTCAGATCTTAGGGATATACAAAACAAACACTAACCCTAGACGTTTATAGAAACACGTCTAGGTTACACACACACACCTTTATTAGACGTCTACATTGGAAGACTTGTATATCAAATCTACACCCCATGTCCTCTTTATATATTAGAGGATTAGGGTTTACAAGATACTACGAAGGACTAATAAGTAAATCTTCTTTTGCAAGCAAGTCCTTCCATCTTTTTGTAGATTTATTCTCTTTCTCTTTAAGCCCTTGATGTTTCATTCTTCTATTTACTTTGTCTCATCAAATCCAAGGAACCTAAAACCCAACAATCTTCCCCTATTTGATGATGACAAAACAAACAAAGTCGTGTACGAACTTCCCTAGACGAAGTAGCAGAAGTTGAGATGTAAACATCTCCATGAATGAAACAAATCTTGTCTTCCCCTTAATCCATGCTACGCCACTCCAATAACTCTTCCCCTTTTTGTTATCAACAAATAGAGAATGTAAACATTAAGAACTTTCCCTTGAGTGGTGCATGAATATTGAATGATTCTTCAAATCTGTAAGCTCCTTGTAATGATCACTTGTGAAGAAAACCAAATATAACGAACTTGATGAAGAAGTAAAATCACCCAAACTTGCATCTTATGTCTTGTTTATCCACGTGACTCTGAACGTATACTAACACCATATAAGTAGACCGCAATCTCTTGACAAAATCCTCATCTTCAATGAGACACTGAGCACTACAATGTAACTCCTTTAAGTGATAGTTAACTAGGTCTTCATCCATCCACCCCTTGACCTATGAAAACTAGATTTTTCAAGTCTTCGTCAACATCCTTTAAGCACGAACAAGTTATCTCCAAAGTGTAACACCCACTTTAAGATATGATAAGATCACGAATCTAGGTAACTCAACTACAATATCAAATAGGTTATAATCAATCATCTTCGTAATTACTTATTCAATAAATCTCAAAAACAAGCTTTTTTTTTTAATTCCTTTTAAGAACAAAGTCCAAACTCCTTGTGTGTGTGAACCAATCTCCCGTGTGTGTCGTCTGACATCTCCCAATCTCATCCGAAAACCAAAAAGTACCAATGATCCTAGGTCATGATATATTAATTATTAACCAATCATAATCAGTACACTTGTTCACCTTCACAACAGCTTTTGAATCCCACCTTATGTACCTCACGATATAATACTGAAACAATCATGTAGCAATAACCATCATAGCAACATTAAATGAATAAGTACCAATATCTTCACGTGACAACTGCATCATGCTACTCTATATTCGGTGGTCATGCAAATCAAATCAGTAATATTTCACCAACCCACCAATCAATTAGTACGAGGAGAAGATTATTATTGTCCCACATGTTTAGTCGTCATATCCAAACTCCATATTCAACTGCTAACCATAAACATGGACAATATGATATTTTCAAACACTTGTAACCATGTCCATATAACTGCTTTCATGAAAACCCATCAATGTCGACACAAGCTGCTCTTTCGTACAAGAACCGTGTTTGTTTTGTCATCATCAAATAGGGGAAGATTGTTGGGTTTATTGATTCGATGATACAAAACAATAAAGAATGAAACATCAAGGGCTTAAAGTGACAAAGATGAAACCTACAAAAAGATGGAAGGACTTGCTTGCAAAAGAAGATTTACTTATTAGTCCTTCGTAGAGATTTGTAAACCCTAATGCTCTACTATATAAAGAGACATGGGGTCTAGGTTTTGATATACAAGTCTTCCAATGTAGACGTTAGTAAAGGTGTGTGTGTAGGCGTGTTCCTATAAACGCCTAGATTAGTGTTTGTTTAGTTTAGCCTCAAGGATCTTTGATCCCTGTTACAAGTTTAGTGTAACCGTATTATTCCGATCAAATAATATTTGAGGCTTGGAGTAGTGATTATAAAGATAAACCTTGTGTCAATAACTATGATTTGTTTTATTCCGTTGCGTACCAAGTTTATTGTCATAGTTATTGTTAACCCTAGAGGCTCAAAACGATCTCAAGGAGTCCAAACAAACTCCACACCATGAGAATAGAAGAAGTTAGAATCAAATGGATAGAGGGTAAAAGAATAAAGAATCAAAAAGGGTAAGAGGGTAAAGATGAATATTTTTGGATTTTTTGGATAAACATTTTGTAAAAACAAAGAATGAAAATATTTTTGGTGTTGTTAACACTTTAGGAAAAGTGTTAATGAACTTTTTGATTTTGATTAACTTTACAAAAAAATGTTTACAAACGGTGGTATATGTGCAAGTACGGGTCTGGAAATGCTTAAAACACGCTTACAGCCTCCCCGGCAGCGGCGCCAAAATTTGATTAACTCCCAAACGGTCAAGTTTAATCACACAAGCTAACCACTTGTGAATGGTTAACCGTAATAAACTTAAAACAGCTCAGAAGGCAAATGCAATTAAGATCAGAGGAATATAGTGGATTCCTGGGTCGTTAAGTCCCACGGAGGATGAATGGTGTTTAACACAGACAGATGTCGAATAATCACTAAGGATAGTGATCAGTAAGGATTTTGGAATATTTATGCCTAAAGAAAAAGTTTATAAATTACAGGGGCTTAAATGCAAATTAAAGAAAATTAAAAAGTTAAAATATATTAAATAAACGCTATCACTATTTTTAAAATCGATGAACGTTTAAAACCTAAAACGTACGTTTAAATAAAATTACGTAAACGTACAAAATAAAACATGAGTTTTAAGAAATAAAAGACCTAAAAATATGAAAATGATATTTTTGGAATCCTAAAAATAAAAGAAAATTATTGGAAAATTAAAATTATTTTTAAAACTATTTATTTAATTATTATTAATTAAAAACTATTTATTAAGTATTTAAAATGCACTTAAATACAAGAAAATATAAAATTAACCTAGAAAAATGAAATTATAACTTAGAAAAATCTAAAATATTATAAAACTAATTTTAAAACTGAAAATATATTTTTTAGACTTTTTATGTATTTATTATTAATTTAATACTATTTAAAACTAATTAAAATGCTAAGAAATACTTTTTAAACTAAGAAAATTATGGAAAAATATTTTTTTGGCTTTTTATATTTATCTTAATCTAGGAAAATTGAAAACATATTTTTTAAAACTTTTTCTGATTTATTTGTATTAAAAGCTATTTAAAAATGACTAAAAACTGTTTTAAATAAGGAAAAATACTAAACAGTGATGGAAAAATCTGAAAAATTCAGGAAAAGTCTAAAATATTATTCTAAGTCTAAGAAAAATATAAAAACATATGCTAGTGTGTGAAAAAAATGAAGCTGCAGTGAAACTGCTTATGAATAAGCACTTTAAAATAAGCCAAAGTCCACAAATGGACACCAAATGAACACAGAAGCTAGGTTATGCTATAATTACTTAATACTAACCTATTCCAACCATACTAAACCTCTGAAAAGCAATTTAAGCCAAAAATTAAGCAAAGCATAAACTAGTTTTATTTCAGAAATGGGACAATATTATGGCTGATCTAGGAGTGGGGTCCACAGAGCTTAAGCTCAAAAGCTTGACTGAAACAGATAGTCAGCTGGGTGGTGATTCCAAAGAACCAAGAAACACCTACTGGGGCCCACTGAGGTGGCCTGAAGGACCCACCAAAGTGGTGGTGGTGCATCAGCTGCACAGAGCACTTTTCAGAAAGGGTGTTCAAAACAAGCTTAATATTAAGCACTTTATAAGCTAAGTGGGAGTGAAATACTATTTTTCTAATTTAATTAAGCAGCTAAATTTGAATATTCCAAGAGCTTATGAGCTAAATCTTAGTAATAAACACACACTAAAATTCTAAATTTTATTCAAAAACTGACCAAAGTAAAATTTGACTTTTTAACTTATGAAGCAGTTTGACTAATTTGAACTTTTAATTGATTCTATGGACTTATTATGTTGTAATAAGCTGCAATCAAGCTATCTTAATCTACTTTTATGAATTCTTTACACTTAACAAGCTTTTGATCTTTATAATGCTCACTGAATTGAATACTAAGACTGATATGATCTTATTTTGACTAAATTGTTTCACAGGTTCGATTTAAAGCTTAAACTAGTATTACTACACCTATTGAGATATGAATCAATTACTCTTATCAAGCAAACTATCCTCTATCCCCACTTTATCCACTAAACCAAACACTACTTTAAAATTTTCAAGTAACAGTTTTAGCTATCATAAATTATCCTACTTATGCAGAGATTAAAACAAGTAATTTACTAAGGTACTAAAGTTATAATAACACTAAATCAAACTCTAAACACAATCAAGCAAGCATGAGCATGAGCATATGAATAGCAGTTTTGAGCATACAACTTACAAGAGGTCCAGCCATTTTTTAGCATTTCAACAGTATGAAACCAATTCAAACATCAAATCAAACCCAAATAACTCTGCTTCCACACCATTTCCAGCTCTGCATCACTAATTTAGTCCCACAGTTGAATTTTGTTGACTGAGGTGATTTTAAGAGTAAAAACTGAGTATACGACTCAACAAGCAATCAATAAGCTACTGAGAAGCTTATAAGAGCTTATGAAAACAACTTTAATAACTGAAATCAAACTGAAGACAGATTAACTATATTTTTTATATTGTTGAGAGATTTTTTATTTTTTTTTTAATTTTTGTTTATAAGAGGCTTAAACTGAAAACATGAGTTAAATAAGCTTAAGTTATGTTTTTGAACACTCATTAAGCTAATAAGAAACCTTAAAAACAGAAATGAGATTGAGATTGAGAATTGAACAAAAACTGAATTTCATTAATTAAATGAACTACAAGGAAACTGAAATTGCTTATTAAACAAAGTTCGAAATACACTAAGATTACTGAATTCAAGACTTTAAAGCTTAAATAAACACTGGAAATTGAAAATAAACTACCTACGACATGTAAAAACTAAAACTACTCTAGATATCCTTTCACACTTCTTCTCTTTTTCTTTATAATGATCCATTTGAGTCTTTGTCGACCTCTGAGATTTTCCCACTTCATCTCAGCCATTGAATTCATCAGAATTGCCATATGTCATTTTGGCGGGAAAAGTGGTTTTAGTTGGTTCTTTGCATTTAATGATTTTTGGTTGGATGTGGAGGTGTTAGGGATTAGGTATACAGCTGGGGGGATAAGTTTGAAAGGTGGAAAGTGGTGGTGAGGTGTAGAAAACCAGGTGGTTTTGGTTTGCAGGGGTGGGAGAGAAGAATGCACAGTTACAGGCGGTTTTATTTTAAATTTCGGGTTTGGGCTTTGGACTGGGCTGGGTGGATATTGGATTGGATTTGGATAATATATAGGGTCCGTTTGGTTTGTTAACAACACATAAGGACCATAGTTGTAATTCGGCCAAAGTTAAGGACTGATCTTGCCAATATTCCAAAGTTCACACAAGGACCAAACCTGCCATATATGAATAGTACAAGGACCAATGATGATTATTTTCCATTTTTTAAATGTCCAAGGACCATTTTTGTCATTTTTGAAACTTAAGGGACCAAACATGTAATTTTCTCAAAACTTATCATAAAGGACCAATTATGCCACAATTAAATAGTACAAGGTGTAGTTTGAATAATTTCTATTTTTTAAACTCACCAAGGACTGATTTTGACATTTTCCAAACTTGAGGGACCTTTTCTGCCATTTGCCCAAAAATTCATTCAAGGACCATTTTTGACAACTTAGAATATTTCAGGGACCTTGAATGATATTTTTACAAGTTTTTTAATTACCAGGGACTAGTTTTGACAATTTTTGAAACTTGGGGGACTAAAACTGCTAATTATGCAAACTTGATACGTTTTTCATCTGATTTTGATATTTTTGCATTTAAAACACATAAAAAACTTATTTGTGATATTCTTATCATTTTGATGCGTTTCTGAGTGTTTTCAGATGTTTTTGCAGTCTAAAAGGTATAAAAATGATGAGTATTTAGACACTCATCAATGCTTGTATCCATGGCCTTCTTTTCTCACGACTTCTTGCAGTTGTTTCCCCTCTTAGGAAGGAGGTGGTTATATTCATTACTTCATTCATTGACTTTGGGATTCTGTCATGTAAACGCTTAATCAGTTCTGGATCAGTAATCGCGTGCATGAATCCTGAGATTCTCATAACTTTCGGAGCTCCTTTTATGTCCCTGGTTTCGTCTTTAAACCTTCTCACAAAGTCTTTCGTTAACTCTCCTTCCCTTTGCTTGATGTGATGAAGTTCCACTGGATCTTTGATACACTTCTTTTGATGGAGGAAGTTAGCCAAGAAAACCTCCTTCAGCTTATCATAGTTGTCTACTGATTCTGGCGGGAGATCGTCAAACCAGACCCTTGCGGATCCAGTTAGTTTGGAGTTGAACATGTGGCACCATGTTGGCATGGCCCATCGTTCTACCTTTGCGGCTGCCTGGAAGATTTTGAGATGATCTTTTGGGTCTCCACTCCCATCATATGTTTTTACGTTAGTTGGCATTCGTGTTTTCGTAAAGTAGGGATACGTGGAGTGAATGGGTCAGTCTCCTTGTAGACCCAGGGCTTAGCCAGGTCGTCATTGTCGCCATTACTTGGCTTCCGCCTTCTTACCTCGGACCTTTGATGTCTACTTCCGTTTGACCCATCTCTTGAGCAGTTGCCCGCTTTCTGTGACCGCATCCTTTCGATTACTTGCCCTCTTAATTTTGGCCTTACTGGTTGCAATTGAGAGTCTTGGTAGCCACCCTCTTCTTTCATTCGGCAACATGGTGGACTAGTTTTTTGGGGTCTTTGGAGTATACGGAAATACTTTCTTCTTTGTCTCCCAGCCGGTGGAACACACTTTTGCGCAACCTTTTTAACACCGTTCCCCGTTCGTCTTCTTTCCTGTTAGGTGACCTTGACCGGGTACGTCTTCGACTGCTGCTACCATGCGCATTCCGGTGCTTCAATGACTCGAGTCGTTTACTCAAGTCTCTCCTTCCTGTTGGTATTTCCGACTCATGATGATGCGAGGCTTTATGGGAATCCACCCGGGTTGTCAGTGCTTTCACTGCTTTGGATCTTTCTTCCCGTTTCCGAACTTTCTCTGTCACAATAGGTAAGATCTGATCGAAGTACTTGTCACAATACTTCCTGAGGGCTGCGTCAGATGCAGGCCGTTCAAGATCCATCCACGTTGTATGATTTTCTCCTTCCGCTGCATTCCGTAACGTGGAAACAAGAGAGGGAGTTGGCTCGGACCGAGTACCCATGGGGAGTATTTTCCGGAACGCAGTTGTGTACTGGGTCCCACAGATGGCGCCAAATTGTTAGTACAGAAAGTGTGACGGGTTGTAATGGGTGTTAGTGTTGCTTGTTGGATTAGGCTAACAAGCTACCGGTGGGCTGATCTTGTACTAATCCAAGTAGTTTGATTGAATTCCCTGCACAAGAAGAGTAAACCGTTAGCCTTACCGTGGGGATGAACCCCACGATTAGACTCCGGCGTGAGAGTAAGAACACATTCTTGTCGGAGAAAGTAAGGGTATGCGTGTGTAATTATGAGAGAGAAAGTTGTACCTTATATGGGGATTAGATCCCCTTTTATAGGTGAGGCTTACCGCTAGGGTCTCCTAGCTACTCGCATATAGTAGTTAGTTGCCAGAGCCGGACCCTTGTCGGACAAGCTTCCGTGTTAATCGCAGATGCGGACACACGATACCTTCTGGGGCCGGAGGTTCGGTCTGCTAAGTATCCTGCGTACGCTTTTTAGTCTGGACTATAGCCAATTTTGTTATTGGGATTACCGTTGGTCCAGTGTTCGTAGTTATTCTTATTGTTGGGCCTGGACCCAGTTTATGTATAGTACGTATTAGGCCCAGTGGGCCTGTTATACGTGTTATACGTCATCAATGTATTTAGCTGAGTCATATTTTATGTTTGAATCAGGTATATTAGTTGTAGGTGTCAGTGCCTTTGATGAAGTATACATTCAAGGCTGAATGACTACAGGTGCAATATTTGTCGATGGGGTTGTTATACAAAACAAAAGATCAAGAAACCGCGTTTAGTTTTGTCCGACTAAACCTTGGGCCATTTCCTTCCAGTTTCCAGAGCGTGTAGACTGGGATACACTTTGGGTCGAGCATATTTCAGAAACTGTGGTGTAATTTGCAGTTGAGAAATTAAGTAGCTCTTTAGCTAGACAAGCAGCTGAGGCAGCTCTTGCTGAAGTAGCAGGCCCATCAACTGTTAGCGATTCAACCGTTGTGGATGTAAACGAGACGGGGTCATCAGGAGTTAGCTATGAACCGTTGTAGATGAGGAAGCAATGAGCACATCGGATGATAGCTCGCTTAGTGATCCTCAAGTTTGAGATATGGTTGATGGTTGGATAGTGACGGGTTAATCCCAATCATAACCTTGTAGATTCTAAGTTAAATAAGGTAGAAGGACCATTTACGTAATACTTAGAAACTATAGTCTAGGACTAGTATGTAATTAACACAAACTTGTAAAGGTGTCATTTGGATCGGTGTAACCACCACCGATTGCCAACCGGTACCACCAACCGCCACCACCAATGGTTACAACCATTGGAAAAACAAGGCAAAAGTGAACCAACACGATGGTTCGTTACACCCGTTCGAATAGTATAAATAGGGAATACTTGTAACCAATTCAATAACACAATATTCACATAAAATTCTCAATATTAAAGTTATTACTTTTGTTTGATTTCAACGATCTTTGATATACCTGTGTATAACCATCAATTGGCATCATAGCCTTGATTAAACCGAGGTTTTTTCATCACTTGTCTGTTGAAACCAAACAGAGAAATAAGACAGTAACCGGAATTCAATGGGATTAGCCACCGCCACCGAAGTTCGACAAGGGGCTAATCGGAATTCACCGGATACTCAGGGCGGCCAAACCTAGGCTGCTTTACCACCACCGGCACCCGTCGGAAACTTCAAAGAAGACTTACATGTCATCGAAGAAAAGAGGGATTCCCACAAGAAAACCTCGATTAGGTTACGGAGAACAAGAAATCAACCTCTGATTTCACCGGAGAAGACAAAGCTTCACCAGAACCACCATCACCAACACTCATTTTTTATTAGGGGAAGAACCCTAATCGAAGCTCATAACCCAGAAGAAGAACCGAAAAGGGGATAAGTGCAAAAACAAACACCCTTAAGTTTTATAACAAAACTTTACATACCCCTCTTATATATAAGTTTATTTTTATCATAAATTGTTTTTTTTTTAATTTATTTATTACATTAAAATATAATTTATATTTAAAAAGGGGTGGTGTATTTTGTTTTTAAACTTATTAGTAAAAAAGAACAATTAAGTGTTGTTTTAATAAAACCTTTTCAAAATGAATGGGAAAAAGAATAAGGAAACCGGTTCAACGACCAGTTTCAAATGTCCTATATTGAACAACTCAAACTTCAATATTTGGGAAATTCGGATGCAAGTAATCTTAGAAGTGGTGGAACCACAACCAACAACACAAATCGACAACAAAGCAGATAAAACCGCAATAGCTTTTATTTTTCAAGCACTACCGGAAGATCAAATCCTCCAAGTTGCAAAACACAAATCTGCAAGAACAGTTTGGGATGCTTTGAAGACTAGACACGTTGGAGAAAATCGTGTGCAACAAGCAAAGTAACAAACATTAAAGGCAGAATTTGAGGCATTACAAATGAAAGAAAATGAATCAGTAGATTCATTTATTTCAAAGATTTCAAGTATCACAAGCAGGGCAACAAATGTCGATTTAATCTTCGAGGACTCTACCCTAGTACGAAAATTACTAACCGCAGTACCAGACACATTCTTACATATAGTTGCATCAATTGAACAATACTCGAATCTGGATAACATGTCTCTAGATGAAGCAATTGGAAGATTGAAGACGTTTGAGGAGAGACTAAAATGCAAAAAGGAAAGACAACCAGATAGTCAAGAAAGACTTATGTTTTCCAGCATGATAGTCAAGGGCAATCTTTTAGAGCACAAGGAAATTTCATGGGCAAAAGCAACCAAGGAAACAATTACAGGTCAGATAAGAAGAACTAGAAATCTTCTCAGAATAACTTCAAGAAAGACAAAAAAAATTTGTACGCAACCTAAGAAAAAAAACATGCTACAAATGTAAGAAACTTGGTCACTACGCCAGAAACTGTACTCAAAAGAATCCAGAAGAAGATCAGTAAAATCTCATTGAAGAAGACTTGGAGCCAACACTACTGATGACAACAATCGAAGGCATCATGAAGTATTCTTAAATGAAAGAAACTTCGAACCACCAAAGACATCACCGGGTGAAGAAAGTCTGTGGTACCTAAATAATGGTGCAAGCAATCACATGACAGGTGTGAAGGAGCATTTCAAGGAGATTGAAGAAAAGATCACAGGAAACGTACGATTTGTAGACGGATCATATGTAGAGATTAAAGGAAAAGGCTCTATCCTATCGGAATGCAAGAACATGGAACAACATGATATATCACAGGTTTATTACATTCCGAATTTAATAAGTAATATATTGAGTTTGGGTCAGTTAGCAGAAAACGGTTGAAAAGTGGTAATGGAAAAGGATATACTAATCTTGTACGATTCAAACGACAACATACTACTTAGAGTTACGCGATCGAAGAACATGCTATATAAATCAAACTTGAGAATAGGGGAACCAACATTCTTACTAGCAAATCTATGTGACGAAGCATGGCTATGGCACGCAAGATTGGGTCATTTAAACTTTAGATCCCTAAAGTCTGTGACCAAGAAGAACTTGGTTCAGGGAATACCTTCTATCAGACACTTAACAGACGTTTGCGACATCTATCTGATAGGAAAAAATGCTAGAGCTCCATTTCCACAGTAAGTATAATATAGATCCAAAACAGCATTGGACTTGATTTATGAAGATCTATGCGGACCAATTTCGCCACCAACACCTTCATACAAAAGGTACATATTTCTATTAGTAGATGACTACTCTAGATATATGTGGGAATATTTTTTGAATTCAAAGGATCAAGCATTCGGCGTTTTCAAAGAATTCAAGACAAGGGTGAAGAAAGAACATGGAACCAAGATAAGGACATTTAGAACAGATAGAGGAGGGGAATTCACATCAAATTAATTCCACAAGTACTGTAGGGAGAACGGGATAATCAAACAGTTAACTGCACCATATTTACCTCAACAAAATTGCGTCGTTGAAAGGAAAAACAGGACAATACTTTCTACTACAGGATGTATGATGAAAGCAACAAGGATGCCACAAAAATTTTGGGCTGAAGCAGTTAGACATGCAATTTTACTATTAAATTGCACACCGACAAAGTCGTTAGAAGGTGTTACTCCTTACGAAGCATTGAAGGGCAGAAAACCAAATCTTCAACACATCAGAATATTTGGATGCATAGCATATGCAAAGGTACCTTCACAACATCTTACTAAATTAGATGATAGAAATATACAAATGGTATATTTGGGTAGTGAACGAGGATCAAAAGCATATCGCTTATTTGATCCAATAACAAAGAAAATATGCGTCAGTCGTGACGTGAAATTCAAAGAAGACGAGACATGGAATTGGGAGAAATATGTCAAAGATTTCAATCCAGAAGAACTAGAATGGAGTAATTTCATTATTCATAACAATGAAACACAAGAAACAGAGGAGGTTCAACAAGATCAAAAAAGTGAAATTGAAGACGATGTCCTTACCGACAACGAAAATGAAGAAACACCTTCACCCACCAATTCACCACCAGATACGCCTTCAACAATACCCCATTCAGACACTTCTGAATACAGTCCGATACAATCCATAAACTTCTCACCAAATTCCCAAACTTCCACACCCTCAACTACTGACACAAATGTTGATCACATACCCACTAGAGGATACATAACTCTAAATGAGGTATATGATAACACAGAAAGACTTCTACTAGTTGAAGATGAACCAAGTAATTTCAAAGAAGCATCAAAGGATGAAAAATGGATTGAAGCAATGCAAGTAGAGATCGACTCCATCAACAAAAACAACACTTGGAAAGTAACTACTTTACAAAAGGATCATAAAGCCATTGGTTTAAAGTGGGTATTCAAGATGAAAAGAGATGCTAACAGAGAGACATTAAAGCATAAATCAAGGCTAGTAGTGAAAGGATATATTCAGGAACATGGAATATACTTTGATGAGGTCTTTGCCCCAGTTGAAAGAATTGAAACTATAAGATTGATTCTAGCACTTACTGCTTACAACAAATGGGAGGTACATCACTTGGATGTAAAATCTGCATTTCTACATGGTGATTTAAAGAAAGAAGTTTATGCCTCACAGCCTGATGGATTTATAAAGACAGAAGATAAAGGAAAAGTATAGATGTTGAGGAAAGCACTATATGGACTCAGACAAGCTCAACGTGCTTGGTATACTAAACTAGATAAAACCTTAAAGTTACTCAACTTTAAGAAATGTGCATTAAAGCAGGCGGTCTACACAAGAACAGAAAAGACGTCAACTCTATTAATCGGAGTCTACGTTGATGACTTAATAGTTACTGGAACACCAAAGAAGGAAATCGAATCCTTCAAGTATCAAATGCAAGAACAGTTCAAATTAAGTGATCTTGGACTACTTGCCTACTACTTAGGCCTTGAGGTTACTGCAGTGTGATCACCTGCAACCTCTCTTTCAGTTGTAGCTTTAGCTCTGAATGCTTTGCTCATATAAATCTGAAGCTCTAAATCACTTTGGAGCTGGTCTTGAACTGCCTTTCCTGGGATCTGTAGATTAACCTTAATTTGGTCAAAGATCTTATCTGCCAAGAATTTATAAGTGTAGTGTTTGATTTCCCTTTATTGAAGGCAACTGAGTGTATCTCTGTGTGTCTTCACAACCCAATTTTTTGATATTTTGTCTTTGGTAGCATACGTGACCCAAGCGCATTAATTGCTTTCATCACCAGTTCCTACACTCTTCTTTTTATTAGCTCTACCAACTAGGCCACTTGATCCACTAGGCCTAACACCTCTTGCTTCACTTGGGCTACTTGGTCCACTACATTATTACTTTGTAAAAACTGGTAATTGGTTAGCACATTCTTTATCAGCTTCAAATTTCTTCTGGTCGCAATGGCATGCAAATGTACTATTTCCTTCACCTCACCTGCAGTAGTAAAACATTAACAAACATAAAATGAGTATTGATTCCCAACATGCTTCTTTGACAAGATTTTTTCCATATCTCTTCTTATTTTCTTTAACTGCTTGCTTTTACCATAACCTAGTTCATTCTCATAACGTGTTTCACTATCAAAACCTTCTATACTTATCCCTTCTCCTTCTCCTACTTATAGTTCATCTCCAAGTTGACTGTAGTTGCCAATGCCGTCAAAAAATTTATTCCCAGTTAGATGAAACATACTTACTTCAACCTCAGGCTCTGCTATTTGGTGTTCTTCATCAACCATAACAACATCTTCTTCCTTATATGTATCTGCATTATTACTAGAGTCTCCTTCATATTCACTATCAATCATGTCATCCTGAACATCATGTTGTACATGTTGACGATTACCCTTCTCAATAAGTTCCTCACTTGTAGGCTCTACAAATGTTGCTTGTACATGAACATGTTCCTCGGTTCTAGCACGATTACCTTGCTCAACAACTTCCTCACGTGTGGGCTCTAGAAATGCTACTTGTACATAAACATGTTCCTCACTTCTAACAGCTTCTTGCAATTAAGTTTAGGGAACATTTCAACATTCAAGCCTATGTTTAAGTCCAAGTCATCAACTCCAAAAGTTTATTATGACTTACACCAGAAGTAGTGTCAACACTAAACTTTGGGCCCGTATCCTATTCATTATCCTCAAACTCCATTAACCTAATCACATTAGCTATTTGATCACGTGCCACATCATTAACAACTGGTTCCACTTGGGTGAAAGTCATGTTTAGACTGTCAAACTATGAATCTATATGTGGAAGCTCATTGTTTTGGTTTTCACCATATTCATGGCCAATCAATTATGTAAATGTCAGACCTTGAGGTGTACACATAGCTGAAACAGAGTGACTACCATAGCCTTTGTCAGTAGGATCACAAATATCACTATTATCATGCCCTGTCAAGAACAACATTTTACCAGGATTTCTTTCTTTAGAGGCACTAGTATAAGGTTGACTGGACACATCTTCCTCACAATCTTATATTCTTGCCTTAATTTTTCCAGGTTGCATTTGGTAACAATTAAACCTAGGACAACCATGCTCTATGTACACCTCTATAAACTTGAAACTCACTAGTAGGGTACTCAAACTATGAATACTCATCAAATTCCAGTGCATACAACCCATCATCTAGACTACTCATAGGTCTTAAATAATGATAAAACATAGGCTCGTTCATACCTGAGTAACCTAATTGTGTAACCATCTTGTCAAAGATATCTTCATCACCACCAACGTATTCTCTATCAGGAAACCTCATGAATGACCCACCATGATGTATTCGTATAGTGAATAAATGCATTGCAGATTATGCATAAAAAACCAGTTACTTAGTAAATCAACATAAATTAACATAAGTTCATATCAAAATATATCTCAAACCAACAGAATTTCAAGTCATTACCATATTCCTTTTCTCAGTCCATTTCCAACTGTTCCGATGTTAAACTTGGTCCCTTTTTCTGCATCTTGCATGTTGGTAACGACATTGTAGACACATATTTTTTTCAACTTTACTCAGATTAAAAATTGAGGGACGAGAGTTGAGAGTTTTGAGATTTGATGGGTGATGTGAGAAGGCGGGAAAACAGGGAGTATGGTGGTGTCAAGTACAATGGGGAAGATTTATACCCTGTACACCATTTATGAGCGGTACCAGAGACCAAACATGTAAAAAATGTGTGAAATGACTAAAAACCCAACCATGCCACATCATCAAACGAGAAAAGTTAACACTAGTTAGCCAAAATGGGGTACTAGGGACCAAACGGGCGACGTTTTGAAACGTTGGAGACTCCGTAAGCCACTAAAACAAAACGAGGGACCAAATATGAGAACGGGGCGAAGTTTAGGAACCGACGGTGAAATTTACCCTTTATTTTATTTTTAAATCTTTTGAAACAAAGGCTCAAAACCCCAATGCTCCCACTATAAAACTCGAATAAAACCCTGAAAAGTACACACACCTTCAAACAACAAGCTTCAAGTACACACACAACCAACACACACAGTTCGTACAAACAAAACCCTACGGTAACATCTTCTTTTATTAATCCGCTATTGATTTATTCGATTTGATTAAACTCTGCTAATTTTTTAATGTGTGTATATAAATTAGATCTGTTTTAAATGTGGTATTTAAGGCAATTAAATCTTAAGTTATGTTTGATTTTGTTGCTTTGTTTAAGAAGACTGGATTTCTGCCTAATTGATTTGTTTATGAGTAATAAAAGTAAGTGCTAAAATCATGGATTTTAGATTGGATTATTTTAATAAATTATTTTACTCAAATTGGAGCTTTATATAGTATCAAGAACGCGTAATAACACCACATAACAAACCTTTTATTTGTAGCCTAAACTATGTTGATTCTAGTCGTCATTGTGCGTCTGTCTCGAGTACTGTTTGACCGCCTGTCGCACAAAATTTGGTGTGTTTCAATTTAAATCTAGGGCGTGCGTATGTAATTGCTAAATGGATTGTGGGTCATTACTATTTGATTGATAAACACGAATTAATGTAAAATCAGGCAAAAATGTATCAAACTGCACTGCGTTTAACAATTACTATCTGTCTTTATAAATAAACTAATTTTAAACTATTTATGTATAAAGAAACTGATTTTATATGTTGTTGAGGTCGTTGTGTTTCAGTTCACAAACATGACCTGGATTTAGATTGAAACACGCATTTAGTATAGATCTACAAAAATATGAGGATTTCGTGCAATCGTGTAATAGAAGATTACTGCCGGGGACATGAGAATGCATCCTGGTGTTGACGGTGATAGCCACAATACACTCAGGATTGGTGATCAAAACGGAAAACATAGTTTGAAAAAGAGAGACAACTTAATAGAGATGGTTAGACTAAGCCTATACGTATACGGACCATATTAATTAACTTATTTTATTCTTATTATAAGAGTTATATGTAAATGTATATGATTTTGGATGGTAAACGGAGTTATATGTAAACAGAGCTTTAAAGTTGTGAAACACAAGTTCAATATTTTTGCTGCATTTTCAATCCTTCGGTAAATCTGTTTCAGTTTTTACCTATTTTTGCTCGAATTGTGTAACTTTATTCTATTTGATTATGTCAGTCAAATCATCTTAGTCTTGTTGTTAGAGGTAATTAATTTGATTATTTTAGATTGTTGGTTCTAATTGTATATGCATCCGATGCCAGTATAAGTTTACTAACTATAATCCGAAAAGTATTTCAAGTAGATTTAAAGTTAATTTCGATAAATTTTTGTTGTAAATTTGATTAGTACCTGTAAAAATTGGTGATCTTTATGGCAATTAGATGAAATATATGCATTATGATGGATTTTTTGGATTTTTAGGTTACTGTTACTGAATTTGAATTATTTTGTGCTGGTTTGCGAGCATCTAAATAGGTAGTTTGTTTACATTTGGGATATTTTTTTGAGAGCTAAAATCATGGATTTTTTACTGGTTTATTTATAATAACTTTATTCATTGAAATTCGAACTTGATATAGCTGAGTTCGATACTACTGGTAGCTTAATAAAAAGACTTCTTATAACAACGGTTTTGCGTAGCTAAAAGTGGATCGTGGTATCCTTTTTGGTGTTTGACGTACTAGTGCTAATTCAAAACCTTTTGTCAAAGGTATCTATATAACTTATTGTTAGTAGGATACAAAACCAAGTTGATTTTGCTAGTTATAGGTGAAAATAAAGACTTTATGAGCAGTGTTTTTTGGTTTTGGAATTGCCAGTTTTCATGAATTGTTAGTCTTTTTAGGTGTTCCTGTATGTTTTGAGTTTGGTAAAGGAATTGAGATTAAGTTTATGTAATGTTTTCCTTCAATTCGAGTTTGTTTTGTGACACTAAATTGAAGGTGCTAATTACATGGCAAATAGGTTGTTATATGCGCTAATTTCTTTTCGTAAGGAGTATCTTTTTTTGTGATTTTTACAAGGATATAAACTCACAGTGCATAGTGTCAACCGCAATTGTCTGATATGCTAATTTAGTGCACGGTAACTAGCTTATCTAAACTTTACACCTAGGATCCTTAGGATTTAAACCTATTAGGAATCTAATGCTTTAGAGATTATGTCAGGAACATAAGATCTTAAGAGTAAGTTATTTACTTGGAAAACATGATCATCAAATAGCCTTAAAGTAGATAATTATAAGAATACTTGGAAAGTTTAAGATACCGTTAATTTCAAGTACTACTCTATGGATACTGCATAAGGGAACACAATATTGTTCCTTGATAACAGAACAGGCGTAGAATATACCTTTTTCTGCTATTAGCCTATTGGAATGGAAACTGTGGTTAAGGGCTTAAGGCAGATAGTTTTTCCCTAGAAGTCAAATGAAATTGAGCTGATGAAAAAGCAGATATATGGCACGTATTTATGGGAGTTTGTTAGACTCTATTATGAATGCTAATTTTCCCTCCTGTTATATTTTATTTCTTGACTTCAGACATCAAACTAATTTAAATTAGTAAAGGTCTAAAATCTCTGACTGTGTGAGGTACTTACCTTGTTTCTTGTTAGTGTATCTATGTGTTGTGTTTCGATTCACATGTTGTAAATATTTCATATATCTTCTTTGAATGAGTTTGGATTCCTTTTTTTTTTTTTTTTTTTTTTTTTTTTTTTTTTTTTTTTTGTAATCCCTTAATATCTTATAGCTTCTGTAACGCGTATGACAGTCATTGGTGTGTGTGTTTACATCACACTCGTCAAAATATTATTGCAGCAATAGTGATCTAGATGTGTTCATGTTACAGGAAATATGAGTGAAGCACCTGGATTTACATCGGTGGTATCAAAGACACCAGTTAGTTTCAGTGGTACAGCTAAGGATGCGAAAGTTGGGCCACCACTAGGTCTTGCTGATATAGGTGAAAGCCAGCGTGCTTATATTTTTCAGGTTTCCTTACCTGGTAAATGTAAGTACTGTCATCACTTATTGTAGTTCTTTTCCATAGTCTTCATTTTATTTTCTTCCAAATACCCATGAATTAATTGGTCGGAAATGGGGCGTTTTCCTAGAATCTATCGTTCATCCACCTTTTCCTTTTTGGGTTGTCAATCTGAGATTCTGTGCATTAACCTTGAGAAGCATTTATCAACAACCTAAACCAGTCTCGTCCAGAGCTCTTATATGACATCATAGTTTTGTTGCAGTCTGAAACCAATAATACTTATTAAATAATTACACGTCATGTTTAGTACAATCGTTGGGGTGTCTGGGAACTTCTGAAGGACTACCCTGATTTTTCGAAACAGTCCAACAACTACTCCGTAGTTATTACCACGGGTTATTATACAAAGAAGTCACTAAAGTATGCGCGAAATTTGTCCTAAGTCACTAAAGTTTTAAAGTTGTCATCAAGGTTAAAAAGCAAACACATCTATAAATTCAATGATTTTTACGTATATTTTTTTGATATGTTAAGTAACATAAATGTCATGTCTTTACAAGTCCAGTAACCTGGATACCAACTTTCATAAGTTTAATAACATGGATGACAACTTTCATAAGTTTCGTAACGTGAATGACAACTTTGAAACTTTAGTGACTTAGGACAAATTTCGCACAAACTTTAGTGACTTCTTGTTATAATAACCCTTTTTACCACTCTAAACAACACAAATATATCCAGATGCTTGCTTCTACAGTTTTCAACTGATAATATAATGCCTCAAATAATGCTGTATTTATGCTAGTTTCACGTTTGCTTAATACTTGTTTTCATAAGTATTAAAGAACCCATAGAAGAAATAACTGGCTAAAAACAACTATTACTATGCCATGGCAGGTAAAGTGAAGCTTGATGTAAGTAATGATGGAAAGGTTATGATTCAGGGACTAGTCCAAGACAGTGAATTTCTCACCAATCAATGCAGCAACAATTACAAGCCCAAAATTCAGCAACTAGCCCCATCTGGGAACTTCAACGTCTCATTCAACTTACCTGGTCGAGTTGACCCAAGGTTGGTCACACCCACTATCCGGAACACTGGCATACTGGAAGTCATGGTGATGAAAAACAAAACACTTCCCAATCAACCCAATAATGCCGGTACTCCTGTCCCTACTCCCGTCTAATTTGTTGCTTCTGTTGCTTTTGGGCTCCATTCTGGGTCAACCATGCATTGGAGAGCCTGGTTATTTTTAGACGTAATCGTATGTTATTGATTGTTATTATTATGGCTGCTATGGCTATGTTGTAACTTAAATGATAAACTTTGCTTCAATCATCAGGTGCATGTGCACAATTTTTTTTTACTTAGGTTTGTTTTTAGTAAGTGTTTCTTTTATTATTGTAGTAGAAATGGTAAGTTTTTCTTTTTATGGAACAAGTGATAGAATGAGTGGGTCGGCTAGTCAGGTAACATGTTTTTTGGGTTAAAATCTGTCATTTTTGGTATGGTTGAACACAGGTTAGGCCAGGCTGACCCAAACAGACTTTGGTCATTTTTTAAGATTTATTCAATATTGTTAATTAAGGACTTAACGTGCTAATTGTGATTACAAAGCAAAAGTGGTATTACAGTACCTCTTAATAAATATAAAGTCAGTGTTATTTAGGAGCTGTATGCATTAAAATTCTACTTAGGTGACTTTCAACGTGTTTGGCGAGTCTGAACCGTTTCCCTTCTACTTGTTTGGAGTCGACTCATTCGAGATAAACACAATTATATTGATCAATTTGTCAGTAGATGGAGTTGAAATTGTTCTCTTTGTATTAGGGAGTTTGTCATCCCATAAGGTACATAAGAGCGTAGATACGCCCACCGAAAGAACTTGTAAACAAACAAATGGAAACATTACAAATACACGTGACGGGTTGGGTCCAAACTATCAGATGTTGGGACCATTCGGTAAAGATTTAGGAACATTTTCAGTTTTCTTTTGTAGGGTAAGAAGCCATCATGTAAAGGCCACACATCCCATTTGGCTTCCCTGTCTTCCTCCTCATCCTTATGTACCCTTTCTCGCCCCATTTTGGTCCCCAGGAGTTCCTTACTATGACGTAGTCTAGTCCCTTGGTTGTTCCATATCCAACGGCTGCCACTCCATGATCCAAATCGATCCCACAATGCCCGTCAAACACACCCTAATCAACATTCACGTTTATAAATTTAGAAAGTATAAGAAAAGTTACATTTTTTACTTTTTACTTTAAAGTCATTCCTGTAGACTTACCCCACTGTAAAACTGGAAGTCACGACCCGAAGCTTCAATAGCAACGCTAATGGGTTGGTTTGCTAGTGCCTTTAAGAAGCTATCTTCATTGTTACGAGGTACATCATGGTATCCACTGATTGTCACCTTTTCTGATATGTCCTATAAAGATACAAGTACTTTAGAATCCTTGGATCCTGATAGGTTTAAGATATGTAAAAAAGATTATAGTATATACCTTCTTGTCATCACATGTGCCTTCACTCATGATGTATGGATACTCTTCTTCTTTATGTAGTCCACCAGTCTTCATGATGTATTCAAATGCATAATCCATCAGACCTCCATTGCAGCCACTATTGATGGTTGTGTCACAGTCAATTAGTTCTTGTTCCGACAACTCTGTTAGATTTCCCGTCACAATTTGGTTTATACCCTCCACTGCAGCCACCGTTGAAAATGCCCAACAACTACCTGTAACGTTTTTAAATATTCAAATTTTGTTTTAATCAACTGGAATGATAAGAGGATATCCAGGCTTGCTTATACTATGTTTTGAATGTTTAGGTAAAACGGTTAGTCTGCTTAGTTACTACTAGTACAGTTGTACTTACCACATTGTCCTTGGTTTTTTACCTGAGCAACGGCTCCTTTCTTTCTCCAATCGACTGACTTTGGTAGATCCACGAAATCTCTATAGCTAAATTCTTCTTCGGACGTTTCTTTCCTCTCAGCCAACTCTCCTTTGAGCCCCAAGAACTTGCTCTTGAACTCTTCATGGCTCATATCAGCAAACTCGTTAAGTCCAAGCCAGTAGTTGCTAACTTTCTTATTGGTGTCATCGATATGCTTCAAGTTGTCCATAAAGATTTCGAGCCTATGTAGTTTTTCATCTAGACTCTCATAGAATTTGCTATGTCTAGCAATCCATGATTCGAAAAGGTGGACGACTTTATGAATGGAGGTTAGATCTTCGGGGGCGTATCCTAGGATTGAAAACTCGTGGGCTAAAGCCGAACATGCCAAAACCGACACGAATAGGAAAAAGAGTGATGTTTTTTTGGATGAAATGATGAATGCCATGTTTGTGTTGTGGAAAACATATGAATCAAGTAGAGTTTATATAGTGTTGTGTTTGAATATTATATAAGGCATTGTTTATGTTGCTTTGAAGTTAAGATATTTGAAAAGCTGTTTGTTTCTTACAAGATTGGTTCTTTTGGCAAATCTTTTGATCCAAAGCATGTCTTTAGGAACACTTAGAAGCATGAACTTGGTGAAAACAAGTTTATTTATCTTGAAGTGTGCAAGTAACACAATATGGAACATTCGTTTAACAGCTTGGCGATGGTGAAATGTAGTTAATCAGACTGATCATTTTCATTGTCGAGAATAGCATTGTCATTTTATGTAGGAGCGTTCACAAAGTGTGTTTTCGAGTTTGAAGAAAAAAGAAGTTTTAAGATTTAGAACATAAATATTTACATTTACGTATTTAGAGAGCCAGGTGTAGTGATAACTGTTAAAGACGCCCTCACGTTAACAATATTCTTATAACTTATAAGTTAACATTCTTATAACAAAAAATCAAAAAACGCGTTAACAATAACACTTATAACACCCAGAAAAATAACTCCACCCACTAAAAAAAAAAAGAAAAAAAAAAAAAAAAAAAAAAAAAAAAAAAACCAAAACGATCGGCATCCAATAACGAAGCCACCTATAACACAATTATAGTTTTCATTTGACAATTATAGGGTTACCAAAAAATAAAAATAAAAATAAAAATAATAACCAAAACGATTGGCATCCAATAACGAAGCCACCTATAACACAATTATAGTTTTCATTTGACAAATTATAGGGTTACCCTTCTAACACCTTTCGTAAACTAATTCGGATTTATCATGATCTTTGTTTGGTATCAAAACCAACTGACAAGCCAAATTCTACCAAGAACTGAAAACCCTAAGTCGATCTCTCTGGCGAAAAAACGAATACTATCTTACGATTCCATAACCTCTAATTTTTAATTCTACTCACGTGGGTGGATTAATTATCATTGGTTTGTTGATATCGTGGGTCGGTGTACTTCATATATCCCTTTTTTTTTGTCTTTTGCGTTGGTAATTGATCCTATTATCTTATTATTATATTACCAATTGGCTTTTGTATTGATCGCTACCTATTATACTTTCGGTTAAAGTTGGCTTTTGCATTAACTTGTATAAATCGACATATCATACAACTGGTGCGATTAACATGATGTGTTCATGATGGGTGTTGGTTAGGATCTGGTCGTTAATGGTTAAACCCTAACTTTTCATAAGTTAGGGTTTTTAGTCGCTTTGTTTCTCTATTGTGCATGCGTTTAGCTGGTTGATTGTTACTAGGTTGGGGTGATTTGTTTAGACAGGTTGAGGGTTAAAGAGGGATGGAAAAAGGTTTCTTCAACAACAATAGTGCTCGTAAGGGCACTAAAGATGTGGGGTCTTCTACTAGTTTGGCCGATCAAACTAGTGGTTCGCAAACTATTGATGCACCAGCTAACTTGGCCGATCAAGTTGGTGTGAATAAGGAATCGACGATGAACCCTAATAGTAGGAATGATGAGTTTACTGGTATTGCTTCTGGTTCTCGTTCTGATGGACAAGTGGAGCCGGTTTCACTTGGTTCAAGCCCCAGTCATGACGCACCTAGTCATGACACGCCTGAGGGTCATGATACTTTATTGAAAATTCGTGCTATTGAAAAACAAATCTTTGAGGGAAAACTTGTTCTTGTGGGTGACGATGGGCAACCATTAAAATCAGCCGTGACAATGGATGCTACTACTTCTATTGGGGCTAACCCAATTGAGCATCTTAAGGTGCCGCAGTCACAGAAGGAGCTAGAGGAGATGCTTACTGCTATTGGTTATTATTCGAAACCTCCTCAAGATACGAGTGGTCCTATGACTTCTAATGTTAATGGCCATAATAATGCTAATGATAAGGTTGATACGAATGCACATGGGGCTGTTGGTATTGAGAAGGCTGGTGCTTTGAAACAACCTTCTTCATCGTATGCTGGTGTTACTTCTACTGAACCAAAGAAACACACATCTAACTTTCGTAGGTTGGAGTGTAGTAAGAAAGCTAATGGTGTGGATCTTTCTGTCCCGATGAAAGTGGTTGAAGAGGTGAACACTATGTTTGAGAATACTTTGTATGGGTATTTCCTTGGTCAACGCCTTGCTTTTCCTGTTGTTGATTACTTTGTACGTAATGCCTGGGCTAAGTTTGGTATACAAAAGGTAATGATGAATGCAAAGGGGTTCTTCTTCTTTAAGTTCAATTCGAAGAAAGGTGTTGATGATGTTCTTGAAAACAGTCCTTGGTTGATTAGAAATGTACCTATTATTCTTAAACCATGGACATTGAACACCAACTTACTTAAAGAGGATTTGACCAACATCCCGGTGTGGGTTAAATTCCATGATGTTCCTCTTGCTATGTTTTCTGATGATGGCCTTAGTCTCCTTGCCACATTGATAGGCACGCCTAAAAGGTTAGACGCTTTTACTAGCCAAATGTGCAAGGACTCGTGGGGCCGTAGTAGTTTTGCTAGATGCATGATTGATGTGAAGTCGGATGAAGTGCTTAGGGACAGCCTTACTGTTGAGATACCGTTACTTGATGGGTCGGGTTCGACTATTGAGAAGATACGGGTTGAATACGAGTGGAAACCACCTCATTGTGATAAATGTAAGATTTTTGGTCATACTCTTATTGAATGTCCGAAAGTTGTTGAACCTCCTGCTCAGCCTACTAAGCGTGTTAATGATGGTTTCAAGACGGTCAATAATAAGAAGAAGGGAAAGCAAGGTGGTTCTACTATTCCAGGTCAAGGAGGGTTTACTAAACCTGTTGTGGGTAAGCAGTTTCAATATCAACCCAAAAAGACTCCTCCTGAACCTAAGAAAGTGGAAGTCACTAAGAAGAATGCTTCTGATGTGGCTAGTTTGAGTGGAACAAAGATCTCTACATCTAATCAGTTTGATGCTCTTAATATGGAATATACGGATGCTTTTGGTATTCCTTCAAATGACACCAACAAGGATGTGGATTCTGGTCATAAAATGGAAGTTAATGAAGATAAGTCTACTAAGAGGGGTACTGCATCACAAGAACCCCTTGTGAGTGATTTGAAAGAGATGGAGTCGGGTGTGTCTCCTATAACTAGTGATTCTTGTATTCCGCCCACCTCTACTAAGAGAGTTAACCCTTTTTCTAAAGTGGGAGATATCGTGGTGTCTGATTCTGAAGATGAGGTGGTTGCTAACCCATTTGATGAGTCTGCTAATCTATTTGGTGGTGGCCAAGAGTTTGAAGATGAGTATGATGACTATGACTACGATGACTATGCGAAGCAGGTTTCTGATCTTCCAGGAAATTTGAATGCCTTTAATGCCATGTATGGCACCAAGTTTCAAGGACCTAGGAAGTAATTTTCTTTCGTTATGTCCTATGTTATCATTGGAGTAGTGGTTTGTTTTCTTGTTTAGAAAATAGGTAGTATCTTGTTATGTAAGCTTTATGCCTATGTAACGGGCTGAGATATGGGATTTCACTCATATTCATTGTACTTAAACGTTTTTTGGTTAATATATTTACCAGGGTGCATGATTACTCCCCTTTACCTAAAAAAAACTAATTCGGATTTATATATATCTTGGACAACGTAATTCACGCCACAATACGGTTTACACTTTAGGACTTCCTTGAGTGGAATTGGTCGACAAGCAATTAAGAAAAATGACATGTCATCTAAAGTTGAAAGCTTATCTCAAGGTTGAACAATATGCGACATTATGGTTGTAGCATGTTGTTTAAGATTGTTCATTTACACCTACCTGGGTCAAAGAAATAATGTATAATAGATATCGAGCAACACACAGATTGAAGTAATCTAAGAGTAAATGAGAATAAAACTTGTTGTTAGGAAATTTGGATCACAGTAATCTAAGAGTCGTGTAAACACTTTCAGATTGAAGTATTTCGGTGGTTCTACCGAAATCTTAAATCGGATAATACTCAAATTTTGAACGTGCATATGTTTTTGTATGTTATGAAACAGAACCCAAAACGAATATATGACCAATTAACCAACAGTGGTTGTAACTGCCATTGCAGTTATAATAACCGCAAAAAACAGTTAAATTTAAGGGGTAAAATACCGGCAATTTTATTTTCTATTGCGTTTTTAACATAGCACTTTATACCAAAAAACAGCTCGACCCCAGCCAGGGGCGCTGCCCCCGGACCCCGTCATTCGGGGCTTCGCCCCCGAACAATAATCATAATAACGTCATAGAAGTGTGCACTCCGTACAACCCCGACTTGTTGAACAATTATCACAATTACACATTGGTCAACTAAGTCAATCCATTACACTTAAATAATATCGGTGATGCAAAATCACCAACACTTGTTTGACTCAATATAAAAACGTATGTAAAGTATATGAGCTCCATCAGCTTATAATCACAAGAACCCTAGTTTATGCATCGTAGCAACTTGACAGCAATTCTTAATTAGCATGTACTGCCGTTATTATACGACACGAACAGAACACCCACTGAGAGTTTAGCACCGGAAAAGTTCCATGTCCTTAAAAGATGTTTGCATGCTCAATTCGCTGCAAGCCTCGTACATAACGTCCCCAATATTGATGTAGACCCGCCTCAGATATTACCAGCCAACAATTTCAACACAAAGTAAATTGCAAAGAAGAAAAGCGAATGACAAAAAGAAAACGCATCAGGTCAAACTTCTATCTATGACCAGGGACGGAGCTTCAACAAATCTCTTGGGGAGGGGGGCGATAAATGTGTAGTTTTATATGTACAAGAGGACGTATATAATTTCCGATTTTCAGCCAACGTTACTTATGTAATGAGATAAAATATGTAAAGCATTTGCCATTATTCAACAATATGGTGGTTAAATTATAGTTAAATAATAACAAAAAAAAAGGCACTTGGTATAGAAATTAAGAAATTATATCAAAGTAATAATCGGATATTATATAGATAAAAATTGAAATATTAAAGTAGATTTTGTTTTAAAAGGAATGCAACTCGGCTGAAAAGAGGACGTGGAGCAAGAAAATAGGAAGTGATTATTTCTTTCCCATTTTTGTGGGAGGGCTTATATATCGATCAGAACCAACATAACTACCGGCATTTTTTTTTGGGAGGGGGGGGGGGGTGCACGTTCCTCCTCTGCCCTTACATAGGTCCATCCTGTTAACCGTATATTGTGCGGATAAGTCCAATAGTTGTACACGTGTGGATTATCACAAAGTTATTAAGATTAGCTTGATTAGTGGGCTTACCCTAAATAGCTCTTGTAATGTTCTTATATGTACTCTTTCATTTGTCTATAATATTCAATCAATAATACGAAACATATTCCCATCTTATCTTCTTACATGGTATCAAGAGCCTTTGTCAACGGATCCTAACAAACCTAAACTCTTTCGCCGCCAGCTACACGCCGGAGGTTCGAAGGGCTCCCTTTAAACCTTAACCTCTGTAAGTGCTATAATAAAACCCACCCAGGTTTTGTGTATTTGTGAGGTGGATCTTTATATTTTTCTAAGGAAAAACACGCCCCGTGTGTTCGGAAGGTTCTTTGTGAGTTGAAGTTTTAGAACCAACTTTCTTCTTTTCATCTTTTCTTTTGATGTTGGTGCATGAGTTTTAGCTGTAATTTTCTTTGTTTTAGTGTAGGGGATACTTTGGGTTATCACGTTTGTTTTAGTTGTAGGGGATACTTTGGGTTATCCCGTTTATTTTAATTGTAGGGGATACTTTGGTTATCCCGTTTGGTCACGATACTTTGGTTTATGGTGTTTGGTAAGAGATACTTTGGTTTATCCCAATTAGTCAGGATACTTTGGTTTATCCTGTTTGGTTCGGATACTTTAGTTTATCTGGTTTGTTGTATGTTTTATGTTTGCTGCTGCTTGAAGATGTGCTTCCGCTTGCTGTCGAATGTCTTCTTCATCAATTATTTATTAGTTTTTTTTTATTGTTTATTAGCTTTTAATCTTCATTCAGAGCTTTCGTGATTTCGCCGCTCGAACTGCTGGGGAGTATTAGCTTTATAATAAAAGTGATTGCAAAGGGTTTAGATTGATGAGTAGACACTTAGTTGTATATTAAAGATGATTAGCTAAAGTTTAGAGGGTGATTACAATTTACTCTAAATAGATCATGAATAATCATTATATATTGCTTGTAACCAATGTTTTGAAACCCGGGTCGACCCGGTCGGGTTAACCGGTTGGACCGGTTCCAGGCAAAAAAACGGGTCAAAATAACCCGGGTTTCTAAAACCGGGTTAACCGGTTAGACCCGCCGGGTTTTGAATGACCCGGGACAACCCGGTTCTCGAAACCCGGCCGGGTTTTTTTTTTTTTTTTTTAATTTTTTTTTATAAAAACCGGATTGACCCGGTGGTTGAACCGGTTGACCCGGCGGTCGAACCGGTTGACCCGGTTTTTTTTTATTTTATATTTTTTAATAGAAAATCGGGTTGACCCGGCGGTCCAACCGGTCGGACCGGTTGACCCGGTGACCGGTGACTCGACCGGGTCGATTATAAACCCGGTTTTCAAAACATTGCTTGTAACTTTGTACGTATGAATCAATAAAACAATATCAAACACATTCATATCTCACATTCTTTCACATCCATGTCTATGACTAATTATTCACCATAGGTGTAGATCATGTTGATCACCAATTAACACACTATTAACTCAAAACTAGAAAATGCAAGTGATTGTTTCGACTTAAACCGGGTGTAATGATTGTGATGCTGACGACCTTTAAGTCATCGTCACATTATCCTCTTTTCATCACCATCCCGATACTATTTAACTATACCTCAGTTACACACAAAAATATCCATGACACACTCACACACAAAGAAATAACACCCTCACCACTTACATTGCATCCGCTGGCCAGTCACCACCGATCCACCTGTCTTTTTACCTGACCACTAGTGTTCTCTCGCCCGTGTAACGAGGCTTCGCGCGTGATAGCGCCAAAATCATATCAGACCACACCTTGCCATTGGCCTTATTACGGCCAATCTTACACATGTTGCTTAACATGTCACCATGTTAAATAGTATACCAAGTCAATTAGTCATGCAAACACAATGGAGAAAGTTTATAGTTTTTCCTACTTTTAACCCAAGTTATAATTGTTGTACAAGGTGTAATTGCATTAATAGTATGATTTAGTTTTACGTGCATTTCACACTAGTAGAGAACTTGCCCAAATTAACTTTAGGTTCGTACATTTTCTTCGTGGTTTTGTGAAGAAATAATAATCAAGTTTCCAACGAATATTACCATGTATTCAAGCTAGTTATTATGTTGAATCTTATGTCTCATTAGGATCTCACTACGCGCGGGAAAGGGCCCACTTGAGAGCAAAGACACCCGAATTTGGGATCACAAAGTGTGTTTAAGATAAAGATTCTCTTGTATGAGTTGTATCCATTCGAACATGAAAGATAATGTTATCCTTGTTGTGATTATACATTGTTATTATTGTAAAACATGTATTTTATTTTAAGTCAAATATGCAATCATAATAAGCACAATATTACTTTTCATGTTCAAACGAACATGAGAAAATCTTTTTTTTTAAGAGCATTTTTAATACTTACAACCCTCAATAATATATTTGGGTTATGTTTTGTTTTTCTCTTACATAAGCATAAACTGTTGTTTATCTCTTCTCTATAAACATTTGTTTATCTCTTCTTACGTGACTTGATGCTCAAATAGAAATAAAAGTGCATAAACTTCACATTACCTCCATAGCACCATAGACATGTTCTATGGACATTCATTGAAGATGCACTTACACCGCGACCATCAACATGCGTGGTGATTGAGTAGTCTATTAGGTATATATATCTACCTATACTATAAAGGAGAAGCCTCAAGTGACTGTGAGGCCTTCAAAATGAGACACGTCAGCAACAAACAGTTGCAAACTGTTAGAGCTTTGAAAATTTAAGTATACACTCTTTCCTAGCCACTTACTAACTTTTACTTTGAAAACCCACATTTTTTCACAACTCCTCTTTTTCTTCTACATTTCCTCATGCATCCTTTTTTTTTTTAAAAAACCAGTGCTTTCTTTCTCATCAAATTTCCATGAAGCTGCACCAAGCCACGAACAAGTATGAGTATGTTTAAATTATGTTTAGTTTTTTCTGATCTTATTTGGCCCCATAATTATTAATTAGTCTATACTGTGACTCATGATTAGCTTCTCTTCTTTTTACTTTCCTTTGATCTTTTCCTTTTTAGTCTATGTTGCATCAGTAATTTTATTGAAAAGCTTTGGATTTTGTGTTCATGACATTGATTTTGTGTGTGATAAATATGTTAGGACCAAATGCTGGTGATGTATATGCGTGGAGGATATGATCATAACCATTAAATGAAAGGTATATTTTATCAACATCAGTTTTTAAAAATCTCACCTCTTTATTTTTAGTGATGTTTACATATATATAAGTAGTTGATTTCCTTTTGTCTTATGATTGTTCAAGTTTGTTCCACTCAAGCAGATTTATGTATGCAGTATCCTTTTATTTATTACACAAAATTAACTACTTATGTCTAATAATGATTATGAGTAATTTTTCTGAACTTTTACTTTATTATCATTTTATAATTCTTTCTCCGAAACTAAGTGAACCATCAACTTCCAGGATAAAGGAAAAAAAGAAAAACATATGTGAAATTAAGTTTACATGAACCAACGAGCGTGAAGATTCTTAAAACAATATCCAATCATTTTTACTAGGTATATATATAAGTTATAAAAAATATACATAAGCTTTAATTTTTTTAACAAAATGGCAAACTCCACCATTAGCTAGGTTACAGATTTGTAACGTGTGTACCTAACTTCATTTATACTGATAAATAATTTATTTTGTTGTTTTATACAAATATTGTTTCCTTCAAGGTTTAGGTTTACATAACACCAAGTAATGTTTTTGCCATAAATATAGATACATATATTTCTTGATTTTCGAATTTATATGATGACAGCTTAATCTTCAAATTCTTATACCATTATCAAATTACGTGGAGTTGTTCAGATCATGATGTTTACATTCATTTTTCTAAACAGGCACACCTTATTGATCGAGGAGCATTAAAAAGTAAATAAATAATGAGAAACAAATTAAATAGTGTTGTATACAACTTCTACTATTTGAAGAGAGGTGATGGGAAAGGTGATGTGTGGAGGAAAGGTGATAAGAAAGGTGGGTGAGCAAAAGTCGAAAGGCATGGGTGAGTCAGTGATGAGTGGGTGAGTGAGGGAAATATTTAAGGGTAGTGTACAAGTTGTTTGACTTGTGTATAGGATTCTCGGAAAACATTATAGTGAATGATGCAGTTTATTTTATTACGAAGCTTCTTTTTAAAAATCTCTTTTCTTGTTGTTTTCTACTTTTCTCTAATAACACAAAAACTTGCGATCCAACAAACATGAGGCATGGATGATTGATGGTCTTCAATAGCAGGTAGAGATGTGTGTTTTTGCTCAAAAGAAATATTTTAATATATTTTTTTCACTTGTGATAAAAGCTTTTTGTTTTATCCAATATCCTCAAGTCATTTGAGTAATGGCTTAGAAAAACTTAGACTCGCCTCATGGTCTTATGTCGAAAGAAAATGTCTTCAGTAACATGTCTTCAGTAACTAAATAACATTGTGGATTCTTCAAGAAATTAAAGAGAAATGTAAATCGTAAAAGTTTGATGCTTCATAATTCATAGCAATCAATTCTATATTAGCAAGTAAAGAAGAGTAGAAGACAAATTAATGATGCTTTAGCGTTGTACATTTTTATTAAGATACTATGAATCATAAATAAATAAAGCAGTAAAAGGTCGTGGAACGGGATTCGTGTTAAACACGATTCCCTTAAAATAGATTTGCCGTCAGTTTCCTAGGGTGCAACGTCCGATTCCCTTAAAACAGATTCGCCGTGTGTTTCCCATGGTGAAACATCCAAAGCTGTTCTACAGCCGGACCCCCTGTGCGCGCAGGTAGGTGTAGTAAACCCAACTAAAAGATTTTGATAGCCAATACTAATATTTCCTTATAAACATGCTTTCATTTCCTTCTTTGGGCGATGTGGGATACTCTCCCAAAACCCATTTTATGTTTCAAGTGCCTCACTTTGAGACACGATGTCTCATTCATATCAACTCATTTTTGACATATTTTAGCTCATTGCGAAGCTCTCGTCAAGAAAAACGTAAAACTACAAAGAAATATAAATATATATAACATCTACATATATTAAATAGTGTAAAAAGATTGCAAAAAAACCATTTTGCAAAAAAAACATTTTTCCAACAATATACAAGTAACCTTTACTATGCACGTCACTTTTTTCACGTACTTTGACCAACCTACAATATAAAAATATATACATTGTAGATTTGTACAGTAGTTAACTTCTTTTTTCAAAATAAAAAACTCATCCAGCCCCTTATAAAATAACTCAAGAATGGACTTGAGCCCTCACTGCTTGCGTGGGACACCTTACATATTTGTGTAGCTTTAAAAAAACCAACACGAACCACAACGGGCCGTGCTTAGCACGGCATGAAAGTTTACCTAGTATATATATATGGAAGGGTTATTTTCAGAACCAAAAAAACTGCGAGAACCAGTATCAACCAATCAAATTTTTTCTTATATTATTTTTTATTATTTAATTCAAAAGGGTATAATGGTAAAATTATTTTTTTTATATATTTGATTTTTTTTACAAAAACGTCTTTTTGGTTCCCGTAATTCAAGGATTTTTTTTTTTTTTTTTTTTTTTTTTTTTTTTTTTTTTTTTACATTGTGTGCACATGTGTTTTGCATTATGTGATAATTGTATTTTCCGTTTATGCATATGTGTTTTATATTTGCACATGTATCTATAAAAAATATTACATATACAAACAACAAAACTTTATTAATACATTTATGCAATTTTATACAAACAACAAAACTTTAATAAAAAAATTACATAAATGTGTTTTATTACAAATATATGAAGCGTGTACATGTGCATAATATAATGTCTTTAATTGTTGGTTCATCTTTTAGGCGTGCGCATGTATTCCTCGTCTTGTTCAAAAACCCATGAAATCTACACATGTGTTTTTAATCCTTGTGCACATGTGTTTTTCCTCATTGGACACTCTCGATCTCTTTGTACGCATTTGTGCAGTTGAGTTCGTCCATATGCCCTTATATATACATATGTGCATTTTTCATATTGTTCATTATACTCGAACCTGTAATCACAAACAAATAATAGAGGAATTATTTAATCATAACAACTAACAAAACATATATGCACAATTCTTTCATAACAACTGAAATTAAACAAAAGTAACAATATCATGAAACTTTAAAAACACATATGCATAGAAGGTTTCAAATTCACAACTGTAAAACACATATGCACACTCAAAAACACATGTGCACACTGAGACGTTCAAAAATCAATTTTATTACTTTAATATTTCAAACAAAAATCTAATAGCATATGATTAAATACGACATGAGCCAAAACTTTAACAAACCTATCTCATTCGAATAGTGTTTGAGGTGTGCACATGTATTTGCCTACAAAAACTTAACATTAAACCCACAAACAATATTACCAACAAAACTACAACTAATATTCAAATGAGTTAAATTGCAATTTAAAGAGTTACGGTGGGTACCTCAACAGTTCGATATCTCAATTCGTTTCGCATTCCCACAGTTAACTTTCTAAACAATTCAAACTTGTATTCCATCTCCTTTTCTGCCATTCCAAAAATCTATAAAACACAAAATAAAATAATAATAATAAAAAAGATAATAATGATAATAATTGCATTATTAGCCAAGCAATGTGTATCCAAGGGAAAAAATCGCATAATAGCAATATGCTTTCGCCTTTAATCGATTCCAGACTTCGAGAACTATACTCGTTCAAAATCCATTACTCCAATTACAAGTTTTTGAACTACCCATATAAAAAATTAAAGGTTTTTTTCCTGGTAACCATAAACTGAAGTTTCCCTTTTTACCTCACATAACAAAAAAGCACTATGGCCAAATGAAATCATATAATTCAAAAACGGCTCACAAAAAACTAGCAAACCGCAGCAAACGAAGAATAACATTAGATCGGTCTGGGCGCAACTTATCCACCTTAGTATATTTAGGAAACCAACCTACAATATACGAGCAACAAATAACGTTGATGATTTGTTTTTATAAAAGAAAAGTGAGGGAATTAAGGGATCACTTTCAACAATTTAAATCCTATTAAAAAACTGTTTACAGGAAACAAAATCAAATACATCACCTACCTTGAAAGGAGATGGTGAAAAAAGATCATTTATTGAGATTAAACAATCGCATGAAAAATTAAGGATAACACCGTCTTCGACACCATCTTCGGATTTGTTTCTTGACAATTTGAGGATCAAAAAATTGCAGGAAAAAGAATATGGCGGCTGGGATTTTTGTTGATGAGCGGAGTTGTTTAGTAGGTTAAAAAAACTGATGAGATGTGGGAAACGTATTAATCTTTTTATCAGATCCTAAATTTAGGGGGTGATTTAAAATTCCATAAATGCCCTTTTATTTTTTGTATAACTGAACATGAATTTGTTAATAATTACTTTTATGCCATCATCATTTATAACCATTGATCAAAAAATAAATGGCCAAGATCGGTTCTCGCAGTTCTCGCAATTTTTTTGGTTCTCACAATAACCTCACACTATATATATATATGTATGTAATTAACATAATAACATCGAAAATATAAAAACATGTATCATTCGACGCTTTACGGGTCATTTTGTTTCTTGACCTTTCAAAGCTTGTATCAGGACTTTTTTTAGCTGGCTCAAAAGGTTGTTTAGATAGCTTCAAACACATGAATTTGCTCTTCAATTTTTTCTTTAAGCTCTACAGCCGTCTCTCACGCGACTAAATTATCCAGATGTTTGTTAGCGAATTCGCTTTGCAACACGTCACTGGAATTAAATAAGAGAAAATTCACATAAGTACATGTAAGCATTTCTAACTTCTAAGTAATTACCCCTGGTAACATTCTGATCCCTCGAGCATTCCACGTTGCCATGTGCATGTTAGCTCATTTCTGCACAAAAATTACTTTTTACTGTTATATACTTGCTGATCTTATTAAACCACATGAAATTTATAAAATGTTATAGATTATTAATAAGTGTAATTAGCATGAAACTTTTGGTGTATATGTATGATTTGATAAATTTTTAAGCACCTGAAACATTTCTGAGCTCGGCATTGATTATATTGTTTGTTGCTATCATAGATACATAATTACTAAAGTATTGGCAGGTTGCATACAAAGATAGAACATGAGACACTTTCGACCGATTTAGTCCATTTGACCTATCCCCCTCTAACTAAAATTTCCAATTCGACCCGTTTGAGATGAACAACAGTTTAAATCAGATCACACATCCTGCTAATTCCCATACGATTGGTACTTGTACACATCCGTGAATAGGTTGAAACATGAATTTAGTCATACAATATCTATAAATTAAGAATAAAGTTTGCGTAAATGGTTCAGTATGCAAAAATATACATACTTAATTCCTAATTCCCAATAAGTCGAAGCTTGCCTTTGATAATTGAATTGTAGTAGGGTTAGTATTACAGAACGATATCAATTGATCAATAATTTATTATTCAATTCGTATAATTACCACGCTGGGTAAAAGTAATCAATTTTTGTGATTAACTGGACAAATAACTGCACCACTATCTTCCCTAAAGTAACAAATTGAGTTAGCTTTTGATACAAGTTAATGAACACAGGTCGTTTGAAGGTTTCGATTTTGTCATTGGTATAAATAAGTTATACCACAAAGAGAGATGTGACATACATTTACAGATTAGGTGCGTACAGTGGTTCCTTACATGAACATGTTCGCTGAAGGTTTATAGACGTACCTTTTGAGCCAAATTAAGCATCATACTCGTTGACACGTATCCATTTTGTAGAGGACCATATGTTTTCCTTAACATCTAATCTGCACATAGCGAAAAAATTAACAACCCAAGAATTTATAAAAGCTAACCAAAACTGAATTTTTATTTATTAAGTTTAACGCCTACAGAATACCAAATTTGACTTGTTACCTCACCCGTTCGACTATCCCAAAATTTCCGCCTGTGTCCACTGGTCTATTCTTTTATTATTGCAAACCTATGATAACACCATTCATACCATTACTCACCTTTGACAAACGTTAGGCCTGAGCTCCTTTAACTTGTACATACTTAACTCCCATAAATCACCAACGAAAGAATATATAATAGAAAGAGAAATGCTATATACCCATACCAATATTTGACCATTCGGTTGCCTCAAATTCTCATTAAGATTGATGAGAAGATTTATCTTTATTTTTTCTGTCAAAGTTATGTTTTAGAAATACACTCATAGAACCGAGAAACATACCTGCTAATTTATAACATACACTCATAGAACCGAGAAACATACCTGCTAATTTAATAAATAAATCTCGCAAATGACTTTTTCTCAGGGTCTTCGCCCATAGTTCATATCCGATTTAATATATGCCTGTAGCTAGTATAATATTCATAGTATATAAGCTGTATTTGAAAAAGTGCTTGAGGTGCCAGGTGAGGCAAGGCAATGGGCTGATCGCATCAGACACCTGATGTAATCACTTCCAGGAATCAAAACTTGTGCTATTGAAACACTACTTACACTGCATTATATTATTCTTAGTAATAACTAATAACATATTACGACTTCAGAAAATCCTAACTTGTTTCAGTTACCAAACGACAACATAGTAAATTAGTACTCCAAATAGCATACATGTAAACGGTGTACATAAACTTCTGTATTTGTTACCTGTAATGACTTCTAACAACCTCAAAAGAATCTGTTATATAGAGATCACTGGTTCTTTAATCGAAACTGAGAGCCAATGGTCTCTCACATACTGGTTCTGTACGGAAGAGGCTTACTCATTCGATTCTCCCCTTCCTTTTCTCCAGCCGTTTGCCAATACCTACGCATTGCCAAAACAACATTGACAGATTATATAAATAAACCATTGCAAAGTCAAGAAAGTTTGGTCAAAATAAATAAAAGCAGGTTTTACATGAGGTTCATGCCTTGTTACTCGGTTCAGGCTTAGGCATCAACCTTGCTTGAGGATGGGCAAATTGCAATATCAAATGCTCCCTCTGGTTCCTTACATTGTCTTTCTGGAAAATAAAGATTCAAAAAACATGACATAAGATGACACTATCTTCAATTGATAGAGTTATTCTTGAAAGACTACATGCTTGAAACCCAAACATGGCCCTTAGCCAATCAAGAAGATCCAGTTCTCCTGATTTCTGCTGGTGTTGATCAACAGAGGTGGCCAGTTTAAGCCACGCGTGTTCCTGATGGCAGAGACTGCTGCCTTAATCTGCATTTCCACAGAGATAGATAAATGAATAAAAGTGAAATTTTCCCCTTATCTGAGTGCATGTGCTACATCTTTCATAGATAAATTAATAGAAGGTGTGTCTACCTCTTCCAACTGCATGATGCACTGTGATTCCCCAGCAGAATCGAGAGGCAGAATGTTGTAGGGAGCACATATCACCTGCTTTGCCTCAACTTCTCTAGCTGATGCAATGATCTATGCATAAAAAAAATAATTTGAGAGAACATGTTATTGGTGCGATTGGGAAGGAGAACTTACCTGTACATAGTTCAACTCTTGATAAACTCTTCTCGCGAATTTGTCGATTAAAGCAACAACATCACTTGTAATTACATCTACGTATTTATTTATAGCGATACATTGACCCCTTATAAGGTAAAAATCTAGACCAATTGCTTCCTCAATACCAGGTGTTTGCACCTTCACTGCAACATGTTGCCCAAAATACTTAAGCTTGGCTTTATAAACTTGACCCAAACTGGCTGCCGAAATTAGAGATGTTGATGTTGATGAGTAAATAGAATCAACTGGAAGCCCCAAATCTTTTTCAATGCAGGAAAATGCCTCTGCATCTGGAAATGTTGGAAAAGCGTCTTGCTTGGTCACATAAATAGTGTCAACCATAGAAAGATAAGCACATAAACAAAGTCAAACAAAAAGATAACCGAAATTATAAGAAAAAATACATAAATAGGTCAGAAGATGAAACGAACAGAGACACATTGCTATAGTCATCAACCAGATGTCCAAAGTATTGCATAGATCCGTCTTGGTACTCAGTTCCTGGGCTTGCTTTTCGGATTGCACCTTTGCTTCTTCAAACTTAGTTATCAATTCGTTTTGAGATCTTTTCAAACTATTGCATAGATCCGTCTTGGTACGAACTTCGTCCTCAAGCCGTTCCTTTTGTACTCTAACTTCATGTAAAGCTTCGTGAACGTCCATGCGTTTTGAATCTGTCATTGTGTGTGTATTCAAATAGCAACCTGAGATATGAAGTAACTGAGAGCTTAATTCACTGAATCCACCAACAATCCAATATATTAAAAAAGAAAAACCGATGGTAATTAGTTCAAAAGTCTATTACGATAACAGGTCAGTCCTGGTTATGAAACTTTTTTCCACGTTAACCTAAATTCTAATCATGTAAATTACTCATTATTACTTCTTAAACTCGCGAAATTGGTAAAATCAATACAACACAGAGAGAGATGGCATTCTGTGACCTCGTTAAATATCGCTCATCCACTAAAACTAACACTGACACCGCTGACCTGAAGCTAAAACTATTCTATTGAAATAACTCAAACATTAATTCACTAATTAATTCTGTGAACAAACCAGGACATAAAGGCTCGTTAACAGTTTAAAAGTATACTATGCGGTAAGGTAACTCCTGGTTTATACAAGTTCTTTTAGTAACCCAAACCATAACATGTCAGTTATTCGTAAGTTCTTAAACTAACATGAATCAAACCAAATAAACCTGTATCTTATCACACAATTTTGACAACCAGCTATATCATGAACATGCATGTATATACTAATTGAAAATAAGTTCAATCAGTGATATAATATCAATTTACCTTTACCACTCAGGCTTTTTGAGTCCTGCTGTTTGAAATAGAAGCTTCGATGATCGAGTGACTTTTGATGGTTTTTCGCATAAATGTCTGCCCAGACCTTAATAAAATCAAAACGACACCTTTCCCATTTGATAAGGTTTTAAAAGGTACCATTTTGAGGGGTCGTTTTAGTCCTTATTTGATCACTTTTGTATCCGTAATTGCTTAATATCGTTCCTTTTCACTTTTTAGGTCTCTTGAAGGCAAAATGCTGGAATAGCACTTATTTGGACGAAAAGGCGCGAATATATGAAGAAAATGGCCAAAGTCAAAATCGAGACACTCACAACTGCTGAAAATAGAAGGCGACGGCGTCAGGTGCTAAATTGCGACGCCGTCCGAAAATTGTTGTGACGGTTCAGAACCCAAAACTCGTATTTTCAAGTGACGACGTCCAGTTGTAAAAGAGTAGGCCGTCGCTACTCAGATGGCCTAGATGCAATCCAGACGACGTCAGAAGCTGAAGAGGACGGCGTCACGGACATAAGGTGACGCCGTCGCAAGGTTAACGTGGCCAAGACGAAACCCTAATGACGGCGACACGACCTAAGGTGTCTATGTAATCTTATATATAGAATCCGAATTTTTTAGTTTTGAGGAGAGTCTTTTTGGAGTAAAAACCTAAAACCGAACCTAAGGTGTCTTGTACAGTATTTTAGGGTTTTAAACCCTATCTTACATCAAGATAAGTATTTACTTCATTAATTCAATTATGTCTTTAATTATTTGTGTGTATGCTTGCATGTTTTCCATGTCCGGCTAATTTATTTGTGTGTTTGCTTAGGAAGTATGAAACTTAATTATTGAATATTGATTGGTTGTTTCTTATATTAGTTGATTAATGATCTAGTAATGCGATAGGTCATTCGTTGTGTACTTAATGCTTGATTCATCTTTGTGAACCTTAGAATATAATTACCTGAGTAGTTGTAAGCTAAACCATCCAAAGAGTGCCTTAGAGTAAGAGTTTATCATCCCTAGTGGGTTTGTAGACGAGACCCTTTGGTAAATTCAAAAAGTTAGGGAGAAACGCATACCCTACAACTTTAGACACACAACGCAACTAAGAATAAGGACGTGACAATTCAAACATCAATAGGAGATAATTAAGGAGTAGTACAACCTAAGTAAACACATCTTTAAACTATCATACGAGCACACATTAATTAGACATAGACTCCCACAACCTTAGTTTAGATAATTAGATAATAGTAGAGTAATCGGTAGAAATACCAACCCCCCAAATCCAATACCCGAGATTCGTACCTTTCCATTTCATAAAATATAAAAATACAAAAAATAATCATCCTCAACCTTAACCTTAGCGTAGTAACTCCTTACTAGCATTCCTATTCCCCTAGAGAACGATATCAATACCCGTGGCTTACCCTAATTACTACACTACAACGATTAGGTTCACTGCCTAGGGTGTTATAAAACTTGCTCGAAGAAAAGGAAGTTTCCTTGACCCCGAACGACGCGTGTAGCGTTATCAAGTTTTTGGCGCCGCTGCCGGGGAATAGAATAGCTAGTTAGTAGTCCACCTCGTTTAGGTTCTTTGCTTGATTCCTATCAAGTAAATTTTTTCTCATTTTTTAGCTTTCTCTTAGTCTATCCCCCTTCTTCGTGATCTTTGTTCGTAATCCCATCACTTTTCATCATGGAAGGTGATAACCAACCACCACTCATCAACCCACCACCAAATGACCCGCCAAGAGCCCGTACTCTTGGTGAATACTCGAGACCAAGCCACCTAGGCTATAGGAACACCATTGAGCTTCCCGACCAAGCCCAAACTACGGCCCTGCGATCCGACACCATCCGGTTGGTGCAAAACGGATGTGCATTCCATGGTTTTCGTTCCGAAGATCCAAATCAGCATTTGAGGGATTTCCTCAAAATCATTGATTCCATCGACCTTGATGCTACTACTCGGGAGACCACGCGCCTGCGTCTCTTCCAATTCTCTTTACGGGACCAAGCTAGTAATTGGCTTGAGCGACTTCCCGCCGGCTCCATCTCAAGTTGGGATGATCTTACCTCTCGCTTCCATGCTCAATTTTTCCCACCAGGGAGAACCACTAAGCTTAGGAATGACATCTTGATGTTCCAACAACGTCAAGGTGAATCTCTCTACGAAGCATGGACCCGATTCAAGGACTTACTTCATAAAGTCCCTCATCACGGCATTGATCTTTGGCTCCAAGTCCAAATATTTTATGATCATGTCAACTTCCCCACTAAGCGATCCATTGACCAAACGGCCGGTGGAAAACTTAGTGATCTCACCGCAGAAGAATCATGGGGTATAATAGAGGACATCGCCCTCTATGACAACGAAAGTTGGGATGACCCCCGTGAGCTGCCCAAAACCGTTAAGGCAATCTCCTCGCCCCCTTCCGACCGAAGGATGATCGAACTTGAAGATCAAGTTAGATTCCTCATGAGCTCCTACGAAAATCCTAAATCTTCACACCATGTGAACAAAGTTTCTTCCTCGTGTGAGCCGTTTTGTGATCCTCATAACACGCGCACTAGCACTCGATCCCCTGAACATGCTTCCGTTGACTACGCATCCTCACGTATTAATGGAACGGGAGGAAGATTCCCTACAATACCCGGACCTAGGAATTTCAATGAAACCCGAGAGGCATGGAAAGGCAAGCCCGACTTCTACTGGGGACAAACCAATGAATTCACCTCCAATGATTTCTCATGGCCCCCACCTAACGGTCCTAACCAACAAAACGTCGAAGGGATGTTGCAAAACCTAGTTGCATCCCAAGAAACCCAAATGGCTAAGCTCTCGGACCACTTTAACCATCAACAAGCCGAGATGGATAGGAAAATAGACAACCTTTTGAAAGCCATAACTAATAGTGATAAGAAGGTTAGTGCTATCTCAACTCCCGAGCCTTCAGGTATAGAGATTAAGGATCCAAGCAAGCTAACTAAGCATGTCCAATTCGTCAATACCATCGCCTTAGTTGAACCTAATGAAACAAATGACAAAGAGGACTATACACTTGTGGATGATGAAACACCCGAGGAGGTAGATGAAGTAGACATTGACTATTTCAACAAATTTCCTACGGAAGAAGAACTATCTCGCCACCCTCACTTAGTGCGTGACCTCCGTCACATGTATGTTAGGAAAAGTCCTCGAATCAAGTTTGGGAACCCTTGGAATCTTAACATACCATGTGTCATAGGACACCTTTTTGTGGCAAAATCCTACATTGATCGCAAGTCCCCAATCAACATAATGACTAGCACCTACTACAATTGGATATTGAAGAAGCCTATTCCAACTAGGCAAGACCCCAATGATCCTAATGTTAGTTGCAATTTTCTCGGAATAATTAAGGGATTGCCCGTTTATGTAGGTAGTTTCACGTTTCCTACGGACTTAATAATTGTGGATGATATTAGCACGGCCATAGACCCTAGCTTATCCCATGTTATTCTAGGAAAACCTTTCATAGAAAGCACCGGGATGACCTATGACCCCTCGTTAGGAGTAGTGCGATTCAAGAATGAGACCGATGACATAGCTTACCAAATGCCGTTTAAGATTGAGAAGTTTTCATCACTCTCTAATGATGAAAAGGAATTTAAACTGTCGGTCTATTATAGGAATGATGAGGATAGGGAAAAAGGTGTTGATTATGTTATGGCTAAGATTTTCGGATTCTATAAGGATTGCTTGAGCCTAGGACCAGAATATAGGACCGATTGGGGAGAGGATGAACTCTTAGAGAAGTGCATTTTAGGGCACTTCTACAACACGGAATCCCCCATTAGAAACCGTCAAGAGGGCGGTGGTGAGAAAACGTAGGAGCACGACTATGAGTCTAGCTACAAGACTCTTAAATAAAGAAAAGCGCTTTGTGGGAGGCAACTCATGCTTAATTGTTTGCTTGTTAGTGTCATATATCTTTTATTAATTGTTTATCCTCATGTTTAAATTTGTAAAAATGCTTTATTTTGTTTTTAACCTCGTCTTAATTGCATATAAAGGTATTTTACATAAAGGATAAGTGTAGGGAGGATTACACACGTTTTCAAAAGAAACGTAAACATGAGAATAACAATTAACTAAAAGATATTTATGTTTGTTTGTTCGAGTCAAATGCTTGTATCGAGTCATAATGGATGTTTTGCAGAAATTTTTCCAGATTCTAAAGATGTAAATTTTCCAGAATTTTTTCCAGAAAATCGCAGACCAGTTTTTGTCAGGATAACCTGACGGCGTCAGGATTGCAACCTGACGGCGTCAGGATTGCAACCTGACGGCGTCAGGAAGGAGTAAAAACATCAGATTACTTTTTTCTCGTTTTCTGAGCCACTTATAAATTTTTGGAATTTTCCAGGTCTTAATTTTCTTAGAAATTCTGTAAACATCCATTCCACAAGCATTATATCCTAGTTTAAATCGAGTCTTATATATATTATTACCGTCGATTTTACGCGAAGGTTTCATTTGTTTTCTTCAAGTGTGCAGGTTTAGTTTGTCAAGAAGAAGTTACATAAGATTGGAAGGAGCTTTTCACGCAATAATTCTTCTTGAAAAGGATTTAACCACCACTTTACACGGATCCTACCGAGCTAATCAGGGGAGTACTAGTTTCTTTCGTTTTTAATTACCTTCCATTATCATAACTTTGATACTTTCGGGGAACATTGGGGACAATGTTCAGTTTAAGTGTAGGGAGGGAAAATATAACGGGAACTTTGAAACTATGCTTATCCTTGACTATTTGCTTTGTCCAATTGTGATTGTGTAATAAACCATGAGAAAATGTCGGTTAGGGTAATTTTGGCACCAAATTTTAAATTTTTTATGACATATAGGAGTGGGCCATTAGTCTTAACAAAAGCGTCTCATGGATAGGAAGTTGCATGACTAGCACAAAAACCCTTTACCACCCAAATTCCACCAAAATGTGAGGATCGCCCTTAGATTAGTAGGAATTAAAGCATTCATCTTCAATGCTTAGAGTGTGAACCGGTAGTATATTAGATTCTAGAACTTGTTTTGTGATGCATTCCGAGATCGCAAGTGAGGCTACACTTGTGTAGTTAGGAATAACTAAATGATAAGAGGCATTAGGATAAACCCTTGTTTGATACCCGTAATATAATTACTTCTTCCACACCGGTTGAGTAATTCCCCCACACCCTTTGCGTTGTACTCATCTTTAGTACACGATACCCCTAGTTAACCCCTCAGAGCCTATCCTTTTCGCGGTTCTCGTGATGTTTCGGTTTTTCCGGAATATCAATGAAGAGCATTGTTTACACCTCACCCCCAAATATACACCCAAATTTCCTTAGCCTACCCCTTATGCACTCACTTTTAGTGCAAATGTTTGTTATCACCCCAAACCCTCAGTTCAATTATCTAGTTGCTTGCATAAGTTGCTAAGTCGAGTCATATCCTTTGTATACAGTTTTGGGACGATTGGGATTCATGGGAAAAGTTAAAGTTTATGAAATAACGGGAAGGGAACGTTAAATTCAAATTCCCTTTGTTTGCATAATAATGTACCCCAAGTGTTTTGATCTTTTCAAATCGGGTCAAATTAGTGTTAGAGTAATAAAAACTCAAGTGTAGGGATATGCCTATAAATCCCTAGTATTTTGATGTTATCGTAAAGGATGGTAGAGTAAAAGTGTATGAAAAAAAAAAAAAAAAAAATCGAAAAAAAATAGAAAAAGAGAAAAAGAAAAAAATATATAGAGTAAAAAAAAAAAAAAAAAAAAAAAATACGGGCTACCATCCTACATCTATCTTTGAATTTATGTTTATTTATTTCAGTTATCTAGAGTTTAGAGTGTCGAGTCTTGGCTTAGCAACGCCGTTCTTCATATGCTTTTAACATAGAGATTTTTGACTTACCACCTCTAAATAGCCTATCCCACCAAACCCTTTGTTTCCCTACCGTAAGCCTAACATTACAACCCTTTAAAGACCTCTTTGATAGTCTTTCCTAGGTGCTTACGCCAAAGCGATGGAGGTTTGATCTATTTTCAAGCCTATGGTAATCTATGTACTAGGACCGGTTAATGAGTGTTTATCTTCCATTTCCTATTTGTTATATTTCATATATACCCCCGAGAGAGATGTGAGTATCCAAACACCCCATGTGAGGTGCTAATATGTAGTTTCCGTGCTTGTTATGACTTTTGCGGGGCTTATATGTGTTGTGGACCGTTTTGAATTAATGCTTCATGACCCCTAACTTATAAATTAATTGGTTAAAAGCACATTTGCTTGAGGACAAGCAAATAACAAGTGTAGGGATGTTTGATAAGGTTTTAAAAGGTACCATTTTGAGGGGTCGTTTTAGTCCTTATTTGATCACTTTTGTATCCGTTATTGCTTAATATCGTTCCTTTTCACTTTTTAGGTCTCTTGAAGGCAAAATACTGGAATAGTACTTATTTGGACGAAAAGGCGCGAATATATGAAGAAAATGGCCAAAGTCAAAATCGAGACACTCACAGCTGCTGAAAATAGAAGGCGACGGCGTCAGGTGCTAAATTGCGACGCCGTCCGAAAATTGTTGTGACGGTTCAGAACCCAAAACTCGTATTTTCAAGTGACGACGTCCAGTTGTAAAAGAGTAGGCCGTCGCTACTCAGACGGCCTAGATGCAATCCAGACGACGTCAGAAGCTGAAGAGGACGGCGTCACGGACATAAGGTGACGCCGTCGCAAGGTTAACGTGGCCAAGACGAAACCCTAATGACGGCGACACGACGGCGTCACGAAACATAAGGTGACGCCGTCGCATATGTAATCTTATATATAGAATCCGAATTTTTCAGTTTTGAGGAGAGTCTTTTTGGAGTAAAAACCTAAAACCGAACCTAAGGTGTCTTGTACAGTATTTTAGGGTTTTAAACCCTATCTTACATCAAGATAAGTATTTACTTCATTAATTCAATTATGTCTTTAATTATTTGTGTGTATGCTTGCATGTTTTCCATGTCCGGCTAATTTATTTGTGTGTTTGCTTAGGAAGTATGAAACTTAATTATTGAATATTGATTGGTTGTTTCTTATATTAGTTGATTAATGATCTAGTAATGCGATAGGTCATTCGTTGTGTACTTAATGCTTGATTCATCTTTGTGAACCTTAGAATATAATTACCTGAGTAGTTGTAAGCTAAACCATCCAAAGAGTGCCTTAGAGTAAGAGTTTATCATCCCTAGTGGGTTTGTAGACGAGACCCTTTGGTAAATTCAAAAAGTTAGGGAGAAACGCATACCCTACAACTTTAGACACACAACGCAACTAAGAATAAGGACGTGACAATTCAACCATCAATAGGAGATAATTAAGGAGTAGTACAACCTAAGTAAACACATCTTTAAACTATCATACGAGCACACATTAATTAGACATAGACTCCCACAACCTTAGTTTAGATAATTAGATAATAGTAGAGTAATCGGTAGAAATACCAACCCCCCAAATCCAATACCCGAGATTCGTACCTTTCCATTTCATAAAATATAAAAATACAAAAAATAATCATCCTCAACCTTAACCTTAGCGTAGTAACTCCTTACTAGCATTCCTATTCCCCTAGAGAACGATATCAATACCCGTGGCTTACCCTAATTACTACACTACAACGATTAGGTTCACTGCCTAGGGTGTTATAAAACTTGCTCGAAGAAAAGGAAGTTTCCTTGACCCCGAACGACGCGTGTAGCGTTATCACCATTCCTCACCAATATTTCAGCGTCTCGATATTATTTTGAAATATTGTATGCATAACTTGTATAATAAGTTCCATGTGTGACCTCATGAAATTATATCAACCAAACCTAAAGAGGATTATATCAAGCAAACCTGAAGAGGATTATGAATCCATAAGCCTCTGCAACCATTCCTACTATTTGAGATAACTTATCGTAAACCTGCAAACACAAAAGAAGATCAACATGAGAGAATTGAGAAAAAAGGCTGAGGAAAAGATTAAATTAGGGTTTGGAGAAAGAGCATATTATGAATGCAGTGAGATTTATTTTTTACGTGATATATGGGATTTCAATAAAAAAAAATAGGTATTAATAGATTATAAATAAGATTAGGTTAAAGTATAAGTCTTTAACTATAATTAAGGAAGGGATATGTGAAATATAATTTTTGTAGATAAATACATTCTTTTTCAAACTAATAAAAATACTCAATGATTGGTTGTAGAGATTTATAAATTTGGTTTTCCAAGTTATAATCAAAAAATTGTGTTGATCTAGTGGTAATCATGTTTGTTTATAAACTAACAGACCCAGGTTCGAATCCTTGCAAGGCTCCTTTTTTATAAACATATTTCGAAAATTTAAAAAAAAAAAATACATGAATATTAAAAACGAAATTTAATAAAAATATTAATAATTTAGAAATAAAAAAAAAATACATGAATATTAAAAACAAAATTTAATAAAAATATTAATAGCTTAGGTGGACTAATGTGATGACATGGCATTGAGGTGACATTGAGGTGGTATTGAGGTGACATTAATGCCAAATGCCTCCTGTTATATATAATATAGAGATATATATAGTGAAACTTTATTTTCAGAACCCACTTTAAATGCGAGAACTGCGAAGACCACCTTTTTACTATTAATAATGCATAATGTACATCATATCAATGCAAAATGGCATTTTGGAAAATATATGTAACTTAATTTGAAGGAAAAAATTAAATTAGGGGCAAAGTGGGAATTTAATTATCCCATGAAAATATCATCACATATCAAAAACGGTTTCCACCAAAACCCGTGTTTTATTTTTTTTCACATCTCTCTCTCCCTTTCACTTTTGATCTCTCTTAACCCTAGCCGCCAATTCCAATTTGGTGATGACGAAGATGAACCATCACTCTCCGGTAAACAATACAAGCGACACAAAAACCAATCCAGACAAAGAATATTATGATATTTAGCGCGTCAGGCTGTGATCGTGATTCCAATTTTTTTGAGGTTTGTTTTTTTATAAAAGTTATGTTTTTATGGTTTAATCTATCTCTGGGTTCTCACGTGTAGATTAAACCCATGTTTTGTTTTTACCTAAAATCTTGTTTTTCATATTAAACCTGAAATCTTTTTTTTTGGTTAAAAAGATATATACTATTAGTTAAGGTTTTGTGATAATGAGATTAGCAGCGATGAAAAGGAGTACAAGGGTTTTTGGGGATAGGGTTTTAAGGTCGAGAAAAAGGTTTAACGAAACTCAATATGAACACGAAGCCAAAAAAATAAAAAAAGTTGTTACTTGTTGATGTAGATATTCAAGAAAACAATGTTAAGGTTGTTAATCATCGTTTTAGATTAGTTGCTGAGTTCTAGGGGAGTCGGAGGTAAATACTGGTATGTTCAGTTTTGAATATTCTAGTGTATAAGTTAATAGCTTTTTGATTTACTGATGTTCCTATAATCTTGTAGAATGGATATTATGATGTCAATTGTTCACATTAAATAATACGTAGTGTTTATCTGTTTTAAAGTTGCATAGTATTATAAAGTAATAATTGGTTAGTGCTTTTATCCAAAAACAAAGTCTTGTATGTTTTAGAAAGGGATACACTATTGGGACGGGGTCTACCCTTAGGTGGGTCCCCCTTTGTCCTCCCTCTCTCTCCCTAGTAAGCCCCTTATGTTTTTATAAATTTTTTATAAACCTTTTTTATAAAATTTTTATTAGGGGTGTGCACGGTTCGGTTTGGGTCGGTTTTTGGCTAAAACCGAAACCGAACCACAATGTTCGGTTTTTGTAGAACCCAAAACCGAAACCGTTCGGCTTTTGGCGGTTCGGTTTTTTCGGTTTGTTATCGGTTTCGGTTCGGTTTTTTGGTTTTTTCGGTTTCTAACCTTTAATATTTGGGTATGGACAAATTATACTAACAAACTTATTTTACGTACAAAATTAGTTATTCTTCTTTACTTTTTTTCAATCTAAGCATAATGATGTTTATTGCATAATTCTATAATTACAAATATATAAATGAGACATACACATACAAATAAACATACACATAGTATAATCATTATTGAATACTTATTGATATATTCACACAAAACACGCGACACGACAAACACACATATAAATATAAACGTTAAGATAAATATACTATAAACTCACTCACAAAATGAATATGAATTTATAAAATTTATTTATTAAGTTATTTAATCATATTATATTAATTAGATATTTTTTATATAATAAAACCGGTTTAGTTTGGTTCGGTTTTTGCGGTTTGGTTTTTTGACAAAAACCGAAACCGAACCGTATTTTTCGGTTTCTGAAAAAGTAAAAACCAAACCATCGGTTTTTAGTTTCGGTCGGTTTTATCGGTTCGGTTTTTCCGGTTTTCGGTTCGGTTTCGGTTTTTCCGGTTTGTTTTGCTCACCCCTAATTTTTATAAACTTTTTTTATAAACTTTTTATAAACTTTTTTTATAAACTTTTTTTATAAACTTTTTATAAACCTTTTTAAAAAATTTATATAAAAAAGTTTATAAAATATTTATAAAAAAAGTTAATAAAAAATTTATAAAAAAAGTTTATAAAAAAAAGTTTTTAAAAAAAAGTTTATAAAAAGTAACGTAAAATAAATACCATATAAAAACACTACACAATTAAAAACACTATACATATAAAAACACTACACAAATAAATACACTATACATATACCTAAACACTACACAATTAAAAAAAAAAAAAAAAAAAAAAAGGACAAGGGGACAAGAAAGTACCCCTAGTTTTAGGGGGGGGGGGGGTGGGGTTAAACTAAAATATTAGGCACCATCAATATAACCTTGCCCTTTAGAAAAAGTAGATTCTATGCCCGTGGAAATATTGTGTCTAGAGAAGTTGAGTACTGAATTGAAGGGACAGTAGTTTACCATCTTAAAAGTTAGTAGTAGTTCACATTCACGAGTAATCCAAGTAAATGTTCTTGATTTTTCTCAAAGAAAAACGTTTGAAAATAATTCTTCTCAAAGAAAAGCGCTTGCAAGAAAAAAGGTATTTGGTTTCAAGTCGTGCATATATGTTTTAAGGTTAATATAGATTCAAGGATAAACGGATGTATATATGTTCCAAACATATATGTTTTAATTAGTGAAATCTAACTGATGAAAACCATATTGAACACCATATACGTTTGAGTACATGATGTTTTTAAACATCTATGTTCAAAACATGTATGTTTTAAAACAAGTATGTTTAAAAAAATAATTGCTTATAAACGAAATGCTTAAAACATGTATGTTTTAATAATATTATTGTTGCTAATTTTTACACTAGACGAGTACCTGCGCCTAGCGGCAACGGCGTCTAGTTTTCTGCAAAATTCCGACGACCCATAAGTTTCTTTCAACAAACTGTATTTGTAACGTCAGAGAATCATTTTTGAATAACTATAATTCTGATGCGTGGTTGCATAACATCAGAAATATACAGTTTTCAAGAAAATTATGTGGAGTCGATTTAAGTGTGGGAGTATATTTCTAATAGGATTGTTTTAACTTTTAAGTTATTAAGATTTTAGTAATAATAGATTCAAGCATTACAAAAAGCAACAATATTATGTAGTTGGCAATATTATATTGTAGTTTAGAGGTATAACCAACGTGTGTGACCGCCTTTTCTTGTTTTGTCAGTAATTTAGGAAGTGATAACTATTTTTTTTACATGTGTAGCATTTATTATTTGGTGTGTGGCTTTTAAACTTGTAACCTTACAAATTTAATATCACCATAATAAGATTATCTTGTACTATCAATTTGCATAGATATTTAAACATTGTTCAAAACTATTTGTTTGGGGTACAAATAATTATCGCTAAAGATAACAATACTATTTAATTTTTGTGATTCTAATAAACTTACATAACATTATTGATATACCGGACAAAAGGCTATACAATATATATTAACTTTTAAAAGACGATTCATATATGCTAATCACTTAAATGGTGCGACCAACATTTTTCAAAATAACATTATACAAATGACAACGTACATTTGTCAAAACAAAATAAACAACAAAAAACTACAATTACTTGGTCTATCATTTTTCTAAATTTGTCATGGGTTCCACAACTACTTCATCATTTCTCATATAATTTTGTCAAATTTGAAACCTGATTCGACCCGGGTGGTTCAACCGGTTGAACCGTTCTGGTAAAAAAAACAAGTCGATTGAAACCGATTCAACCCGACAGGTTGGGTCGAAAACAAGTCAAATTAAATCGGGTCAACCCGTCGGGTTTGAAGCGTCCGGGGTCAACCCGGTTTTCGATGTGTATTAATAGTTTCCTTTTGAAATATATGTCTTCAACATTCCACTTTTAGTTTAAACTTTTTACTTTTTACTTTTTGGTTTTTCCTTCATATATAGTATATAGCAGGGTACTCGCGGGCTTTGGCGGCGGGTACCCTATGACGATTAACCGCATAAATAGATCTCGGTGAGACTTGATTCACCAGTTTGTATTGGTTTCAACGGGTCCTCTATGGTTCGTTTTCGGATGGCTTTAATTGGTTAGCCAAACCGGTGGCGACACCGGTTTTCCGGTTGAACATGTTGGTCCGGTCCGGTTTTCAAAACTATATGTAACTTCAACTTGTTAGCTTGTATAAAGTTTGGTGTGTTTTATTAATTTGTATAATGTGTATAATAACATGTACTTTTCATTTTAGGGTGTTTTAAAAATATCATTAATTAGTGTGTTTAATTATTTTATATTTTGGATTATGTTGTAGCTTCTTTAAATTGTCCGTTATGAAAATTTTATTGTACTTTTTAGTAAGGGGTGTTTTAATTGGTTGTTTTTAATTTGGTAGATGTACTTTTAATTGGTTGTACATGTGAATAAATTATTGTACATTTAAGTAGTGGGGTATTTTAATAAAAGTATTAATTACACTATGCATTACTCTCTCATTTGACCAATTTCAGCAATTCAACTTTTCAACTTTTCACCTTTGACCGTTTTTCTATTATATGTAGTGTGTGTGTATATATATATATATATATATATATATATATATATATATATATATATATATATATATATATATATATATATATATATAGGGTGAAGTTATTTTCAGAACCATATAAATTGCGAGAACTGCAAGAACCAGCATCAACCAATTAGATTTTCTTGGATATTAATTTTTATTATTTAATTCAAAAGGGTATAATGGTAAATTACTTTTTTATTTTCTTTTTTAATTTTTTAAATAAAAAAAACGTTTTTTTAGTTACTAAATTTTCGGATTTTCAAAAAAAAAATATTTCCAGCATGTATGTTTGGTAAGTTGCATATGTGTTTCTTGTAGTAGATAAAGTAAATTTTCAATTTAGACACTGAGACGATTTTTAGAATGTGAATACTTTCAAAGTTTTAATGTATGAGCATATGTGCACACGTGCAACTAACTCTCTTACAACATAAACATCTCTAGAAACTTATCAACAACATAAATAATAAATCAAAATCGTACAAGTTAATGATTTACAAAATCTAGTACCTGCTATAATTCTACTTCATTACAAATGCTTAATTAATAGAGAAAAAACAAATTTAATTGAAGATGCACATGTGTAAACACCATGTTTTGCAACATCGCCTTTAGTGTATACATATGCATTCACGTATTCTTGATTATCTTGATCAATTTTTCATATACGCACATGCATGTAAACTTTTTGTCGTATTCACATGTACAATGCACATGTACATTCTTCGTCTTTATCATTTTCAATGCATTTGTATTCTTCATCTTGAGCATAAACCTGGATATTTGCAACCAATATTATATCTCAACAATAACATGAAAAAATTATGGATCAGATCTTGTAATAAAGTTATGTACACATTTGTTATTGATACTAACTGTAAAAACACATATGCAACCTTTAATTCTGTATATATATAATACATAAAACATATATGCAAATATATACCAACTATAAAACACACTATAAAACACATATGCACCCTTCAATTTTTTTAAAGCTTCTCACTTTTTTAAAGCTTCCTTTATTCGAAAAGATATCTTAAAAAGGCTTTGTCAAGTTAAAAGATCATGTAACCCCAAATAACCCATAATCATAATAATGCAGGCACCAAGCTTTTTCAAAGGAAAATGTTTATTTATAAAAAAATAACAAAATGAATAAAAACGAGTATTTTTTAATCAAAGGAACACGTTATTCATAAAACAACAATACTTGTGCACATATGTTTTGGGATGTCTTGCAAAGATATATGTGTACATGTGTTTTTAATCCTTGTGTACATGTGTTTTTAATCCTTATACACATGTGTTTTTATCGTCTCGCTCATCTTAACTGATATATGTCTGTGCCACCATCCACAACGTCAAATAACCTGCTACCATCAATTATCATTCACCACATCAATAACTTTTTATTAATTCAAGAGTGGTAAGGACACGTATATAGCAAAACATCAATAATTGACTAACACCAAAAAACTAAATTAAACGTCGAAATAGAGTACACACAATCGTTTGCAGTCGGTTGCCTATTTACATGTGCCCATTAAGAACGAGGTAAAACATCTTTCATTCACTTTTTATAGGCCATAAAACACATATGCAAACCCTTTCGATCACTTTTTATAAGCCATAAAACACATACGCACACCCTTTCATTCACTTATTATAAGCCATAAAACATATATGCAAACCTTTTTCATTGATTTTTTTACTAGCAATAAAATAAACTTTAACTTTAAAACACATATGCACATAATTCAATTATTTTATAATGACAGAAAAAAACAAAACGCCAAAATGAAATTACACTCTTACATACAAGTATAACATCCTAAAAATATGCATGTGCCATCAAAGTAATTCTTCATCAAAGTTACTAATAAATAATTATCACTACTACTTATAATGCACAAACGACTCTCTCTCCTATTTAATTTTCAGACTTTCAGACTTGCAAGTACTAAAGCATGATGTACAACACATTAAAGCACAAAATTTCAGACTTACAACCACATATGCATTATATACAACACATTGATACAAATATTAAATAAAGAAACCACATTAATGCATCCGGTACTTTCTTCCTTCTCACTCTTTCAAAAAATGCATCCAGTACTTTCTTCCTTCTCACTCTTTCAAAAAAGACCCACAATCCGTCACCACCTCACCTCTGCCGCCACAGTCCGTCGGAACCACTGCTTTTGGTAGTTTCATCTCATCCTCCTCATACACTATTACTATAACAACAACCAGACACCACAAAAATGGCCACCATTAAAGCCCCATTACCTTTGAAACACACCGCCAACAAAAACCCCTCCCACCGGAAACCCCGCAACCTAAAACACCACCTTGAAAACTCACATATCATCCATCACACCACTACTTCGTCACCACAACAACCGCCTCCATCGATACACCAAATCTAAATCGATGAACATCAAATCCATAACTAACCTAGACCCATCACCATCGCACGAGCACAATCAAGAAACCAACATCAAACCCACATCTAGACAAGAATCGAACCATTTAAAAGAACAAAAACCATACACAGGTTCATTCTTTTTTTTGTTCGGTCAAAAAAAAAAAAAACATAAAGGTACCTACCCGAGACCTATTTAAAAGATCTTGAAGCCTTCTTTATTTCCTGTTTACGTTCGAACCTCAAGGAACACAAGGGATGATTTATTTATTTTTGCGGTTTTTCGGATTTTAAGCAGAAAGAAAACCAAGTTTTTTTATTTGGTTTGGTTGTGATAAATTGTGATTTGTGAAGATAGTATAATTAAAGGATCTTTTGTTTGGGGTGGTCAAATGAAGAATACAAGATCTGTATTTTTTATTTTTATTTTTGGTTTGAGAGACAATTGTGTGGTGGCTGCGTGAAGTGTGTTAGTGTGTGACAAAAGTGATTAGGTTTATTAAAGTTTAAGGTTGGTAGTGGATCATTGCTGGGCTTTTTTGTTTTTGGACTTGGGTTATAACTTCATTTGGGTTTGGTGTTATATTGTTGTAGACTTGTAGTAATTAGTGATCATTTGAAAATATAGTTATAGGGTACCCGCCGCCGCATTGCGCGGGTACCTTGCTAGTTAATCTTAAAACTACAACACCTTCAATACGTGTACAACACCTTCAGATCTAAAACATCATGACGTCATCAAGCAATTAGCATTACTTATATTTTAATCAATATCTTGAACTGCAAGTCCAACAATTACGCAAAAATAATAAGTATAATAGAAACAACAACTAAAAAGGGAAGAGATAGAAAAAATATGCAAATTAAATTTACGTAAACAAGCTTCTGCAAAGGATAGGTAAAGTGCAATCAAATAGCCTTTAAACCCACCATTATTACTGAGATATAGCTAAAAAACATACCAGCAGTGATCCGTAAATCGTTTATACCCACCATTATTAATTGCACTTTTTCGGATCGACCCACCTGTGATCCGAACACCAAACCAGTGGTGACAACAACTTTCCGGCAACAAAAGTGGCGCCAACAGTCTTTTCGCCAAGACAGTTCACGACCGAGTTTTATTTTCTTTTGTCGTTCATGGGTTTAATAACCATCGTTGTTTGATGATGGAATAAAAAAAATCAAGAAACTAGATCTGATATTCTTATTTTGTGTGAGAAGGAGATGGCGGTGGTTTTGTTTGAGAGAGAGAAACTGATTTTTCTTTTTAACCTAATTGTCATACGTGAATACGTATTTAGTGGGGTGGTTTTAAAATAAATAAGGTGATATTTCAATAATGCCCTTTTAACACTTATAAAATTAAGCATAAATTTGTAATTATTTACATTTATGCCACACTCATTTATATCCATTGATAAAAAATCTGATGGTCAAGATTGGTTCTCGCAGTTCTCGCAATTTATTTGGTTCTGAAAATAACTCTACACTATATATATATATATATATATATATATATATATATATATATATATATATATATATATATATATATATGCTAATTTTTTAAAAAGGTGAAAGTTATTTGCAATTTTTATCACTTTTTGATAAGTTTAGTTCCCCATTTATGTTTTTACTTATAAAATTCTAATTAGAACTATGAGATGAGGAGAAATTTTCAAATGCTTACTCTTATTTTGGTGTTTACTAAGAGACAAATCTTCATCATCTATCAAGTTTGATCTAATGGTGGAGATTAACATAAGATTTAAAGATAAACCTAAATCCATGTTTTTTTTTCTTGTCTTTTTCCATTTCTTTTTTTATTTTCATTCTTTTTTTTGTCTTTTTTTCGTATTTTTTTAATTCACGTTTTTTTTGTTTATTATCCATTTTTAAAATCGGTGTTTTTTTTTCTTTTTTTTTAATTCATGTTATTTACTTTTTTAATTCGCGTTTTTTTCTTCGCTTTCATACGTTTTCGTCGGTTTTCATACGTTTTCGCCTGTTGTCATACATTTTTGTCCCTTTTCGTCCGTTTTCTTACGTTTTCGTCCATTATTCAAACGTTTTCGTCCGTTTTCATACGTGTTTTTACGTTTTCATACACATTCGTTCGTTTTCTTACATTTTCGTCCATTTTTAAATGTTTTTGGTCTTTTTTAACCATTTTCATACGTTTCTGAATATCACAAGTGGTATTATGAATATCACAAGTGATATTCTGTGATATTCACAATATCTCACAAATGATATTGTGAATATCGTAAGTGATATTATGTGATATTCTGTGATATTCAGAATATCATCACTTGTGATATTCTGAATATCACAAGTGATTTTCAACTAATGTTTTGTAACATGAAAATCACATGTGATATTCAAAATATCACACAGTGATATACAGAAAATCACAAGTGATATTCATAATATCACAAAATGATATTCAGAATATCACAGAGTGATATTCATAAAATCACAAGTGATATTATGAATATCACAAAGTGATATTCAGAAAATCACAAATTCATGTTAACAAAATATCACTTGTGATTTTCTGAATATCACTTTGTAATATTCAAAATATTACAAAGTTATATTCAGATAATCAGAAGTGACATTCTGAATATCACATAAAATCACTTGTGATAGTCAGAAACGTATGAAAACGGACGAAAACTTAAGAAAATGGACGAAAACGTAAGAAAACGGATGAATGCGTATGAAAACGGATGAAAACGTATGAAAGAGTAAAAAAACGTCTGAAAACGGATGAAAAATGGACGTAAATGAAAGAAAATGATGAAAACGGACGAAAACGTATGAAAACGGGCGAAAACGTAAGAAAACGGACGAAAATAGATGAAAACGTATGAAAACGGACGAAAATGTATGAAAGCGAAGAAAAAAACGCGAATTAAAAAAAAATGTGAATATAAATAAATAAATAAATAAATAAAATAAAAAATAAAAAAAACGTGAATTTAAGAAGAAAAAAAAATGGACTAATGTTTATCTTTATGTTAGGAATTGGAAATTCCATAGTGAAGTGTCGGTCACCCCAAATGTTATTTAGCATAAGTTAGCTCGTAGACATTACGTTAGTTACTTGTTATTTAGTTAGTTATTTAGTTTAGTACAACATCGTGGAGGACGGACGGGTCTTTACCCACTGTATGTCTGATCCACAGTCCGAAGGAGGACGTTTTGTATGTAACTATAAATACCCTCTACCTCCCAAGGTAGAGGGTTTGACCTTTCATTCTAATCTAACCTTTTCTCTTTTGTTTACTTTCTCTCTCTAGAAAGGCTCTCATTCTATTTTCTCTCTCTAAAACTTCATTCTATACGCCCCTTATTGTGGTTGTGTGTGTGTTTATGAAATCCAATATGTTACAAATAGTATCAAGAGCGATGGTTTGATCATCTCTCTAACATGTTCTTGGATTTCTAGTGGTTTTATATGGTTTTTGGGGTTGAAAAAGTTTAGTGGTATTTGCATCATTTGGACCATTTCTAGTGTTAAAGTTTGAATTTTGATTGTACTTTTGTGTTTAGAATCATTAGAAGTGTTTAGGTTTTGATTTAGAAGGCTTGAATCAGTGTGGTTGGGTTGTTTTTGGATTGAAAAGTGGTGTTTTGGAAAGATTCCTGGAAGCGACTTGTGTCTCGTACCTTTGCTTCTTGGTAGCGATTTGTCCCATAATTCTAGCGACTTGTCTCTCTTGAGATTGCTTTTTGAAGCGACTTGTCATTTTTTTGGTAGCGATTTGTCATATTCTTGGCTTAGCGATTTGTCTTTTGAGACAAAACGACAAAAAGGACAAAAAGGACAAGGTAGTGGATGTACTTGACTGTCTAGCGACTTGTCCACCTAGCGATTTGTGTGTCTAGCGATTTGTCACTAGCGACTTGTCTTTCTAGCGATTTGTCTCTTTAGCGACTTGTCTGTTTAGCGAATTGTCACTTCAGCGACTTGTCTTTCTAGCGATTTGTCCCTCTAGCGACTTGACTTTCTAGCGACTTGACTTTCTAGCGACTTGTCATTCTAGCGACTTGTCACTCGAGCGACTTGTCATCAAAGCGATTTGTCAAGGACTGAGATTTGTCTATTCCTGCGATTTGTCCCTAAACCTAACATACAAAACCCTTGTTTTCAAACCCTAATTCTCCGAAAAATCCGCGGAACAGGGGGTATATATAAAGAATTGGGGAATATCACAAACTCAACCATAACACCATATTTATCTTTACCACAAAATCATCTCCTAGTGCCCTTACTACATCCTATTTCTTACTCTCTTACGGTTTGGTCTTGATTTTAGTAAAATCCCGCGAAAGATTCTATTTCCCGGTTTAAATCTTTAACACCCCAACCCGACAAGGGTAAAGATATCACAAATACAGTTTCATATCAGAACCTTCAGTACTATACAATAGCGGATGCCTTTACAAACTTTACAAAAGAAGATATAAATAACCTAATAATCAAAATAAATCTAAGATCCCTATTCAAATCTTGCTCTCGTCTCTACTCTCAACCCAAATCAGCTATCCCATAAGCTCATCTTGAATGCTTAATACCTGCCGCAGGAAAAGAAAATGCGGCTGAGCTTACAAAGCCCAGTGAACAGATATAACGAAACAAAAGCTAAACAAAACAAAGATACGAATAACGAAATCACAATGAAATGATAATGATGAATCTTTGAGGATTCTGCGGAAGCACAAATATACAGAAATCCAGAAAAACACATAACAGTTAACAACACCTCAGAGCACATTAATGACACAAACGCAAACACATCAGAATAACCAAACACTTAACATATCAAGGATAATAGATTACATATAAACCAAACGAAGAGTCTAAAGGCTAACGGAAGCAGTTCCTAGAAAGTAAACATGGCATTCATACTAGTCAATGAATCTACATTTAACACACTTAAACAGTATAGTAGCAGCGGAACAATAGCAGTCAAAATCATGGCAGTCACACGCATACAAATATAAAACACAGTAGGCAAACTATAACTAATTAGACCAAACAAAACATAGCATAACCATTAGCAATTATCAGAACAGATACCACACGCTAAACCAGTTTCCAGATCAAATCTTAACATCATCAGAGTTTAAACATAGCAGATCAAATCATGGCAGATAGATACCCTAACGTATAGGCAAAGTTCACCAAATTAACTGAACAATCATACTTACTAAACTTTCAGGATACTTACTTTCACACTAGCACATTCATCTCACAAATCAACGAATTCACATAACGATAAACTAACATAACATCAGATGACAGAATGTGATTTATATTTAAACATGTTAATCATAACCTAGCATAATAAACGGTAGTCACATAAACATACGAAAGCATAAACACATATAATAACATATAATAAGCCTAGCACATAACTATAAACAATTGAACATACCAAACCATAATCAGAATACTTAATATAGAAATAACAGATAAAGATTTAGTTAACTACCACGAGCCCAGAACTTATCATATCAGAAATAACTACTTATTCAGAAAGTAACCTCAGAAAAATAATTGGTGTAGCTAGCTCCCAGAATTTTGTGAAGACGCGTATTGCACACGACATCATTCACCAGAAAACATATCAAATAACATATCAGATCTAGGATGCATCCATACGCCCCAACAGACGGATAGTGGCCATAATATCAATAAACAGATAACGGAAAGGGACGTGGCTGAACATCACTCTACTGCCCTAGAGTCATGTCAGAGGTGCATCACTGACACGGACATGGAACCCCCATGACTAGTGAAATATTGGCTCGGGTGTCAAACTAACTTAGGTAAAACAGATTGTCATAAAAGACACAGATCATAATTCATCATAAAGGTCAAACAGATTTACAAATCAGAGTTTTCATATCATAAGTTCAAATCAGATGTTTCATGGTTCAATAAACAGAGATTTCAGCTAAGCAACGGATCAAACAAATCAGAAAGGGTTCATATCAAATGTTCAGAAATCAAAGGTTCATATCACAGTCACATATCATACGTTCATAATCAGAGGTTCATAATCAGAAATTCATACTCAAACATAGCAAGGTTCAACAAACAGAAGTTCAGACAAACAGAGATTTACATAAACAGAAGGGAAATCATAGCAATGGCATAGGGAATCCTAATAAGCATAAGGGAATGACAAGAAAAGGAGATCATGAGAAAACCTTTACTAAAAAGGTCAGAATATCTGTACCTTAAAGCAAATGAGAGAAAAGCAAACGAATGAGTGAATCACGTAGATATAACGTCGCGTCTCCTTCAACGAATCTACACGGATTATGATTTATTTAATACTTGTTAGCATCATTAAGTTATAACGGATTCATCGCATTAACATTCTTAGGGTTGTAAGTATATTCTTATTCTTAGTGACGGACGAAATTACGACATTTTAGAGTCTTAATCATTAATTAGCCAAACTTTTGTTGTTACAAATGATAAATGGTAAATTTAAGGGTTTAATATGATAAATATTCTATTTGAGAGCTTATATGATCATCTTTCAAAGTATAGGGTTTATAAATGTCAAGAACGGATTTTGGGACTCTCTTTTAAAATAGTTTACACAAGCCTTCATAACTTACATGATTAACCAAGACTCACATGTAACATTGTTCGAACACCACCTTAATGAGACCATGCATGAAAATACTTTAATTCATGATATTTAACTCCTTGCATAAAATCATAACTCACGCATGTTTACAACACACTTAATACTAGCTAGTTATACATTAAATCAATGGTTATTAATGACCTTAAACTTACTATTTTCACATGAAATAACGAATTAGCACACCAAGCTTCTTAACCCTAATCGTCTCCCATTAATGTTCTAGGGTTTTCCCAATCTTTTATTATCATATTAATACGCATTTAATTGACATGTTACTTCCTTTAAAACTCATTACTTTAACCTAAGTCGTATGAAATAAACTTCCTTTCCTTGTTTCAAATACATACGCAACTCATGCAAATCCCAACTTATTACACGTTGTTTTCCCGACTCACAGCCCATTCGAAACCCACAAACACTTAACCATTTTCTCTAGTCGACAAGATGCTAACTTATATTCTAACCAAGCGCACACCGATCACCAAAAGGCCGTTTGAAAAAGGTTCTCAATAGGGAAGACGCATGCATGCAAACCGATTCATAATAAAACCACAACGGCTTGTTAACGTGACCAACCTCATGTACATGTTTCTTTTCGTTCCAATTATAATAACACATTCACACCCTACATCTCATGCATCGACTCATAACATCTTAATTGTGATTTCTTGCAGCTACAAAATACTACTTGTTATACATTTCATTACACATGACCAATACACATATATATAGGTTTCGGAAATCGTACATGAACATGAATACGTAACATATATAAACGATAAGGCTCACATGTTCCACAATTAATTATACGTATGACTTATGGTCTCACTTGTACGGCTCACTTTAATCATGTCCATCCGTATGGCTTATCATACATCTCACAGTTTTTAAAGGTTTTAAATGTTAGCATGCGAATGAAATTGAGATGAATGGAAGATGATTGTACCTTGATATACGTCAGATCCAGACACCGAAGCTCAAAAGAGTGTGATAGCCGATCGGAAAAAGAAGGAAAAAGGAAGGCAGAAACTCTTGTGTCGAGCCTTGTAAATTTAGGGTTTCAAATTTTATGTTTTGTGTTGTATAAATACTAAGCATGTATACCGATCGGGTCCTAATGGGCTTTTGGTGTGGGTCGGCTCACAAACCCAACCGATCCCATGGCTTAAGTTAAATCGGCTTGCACAAAAAGGAAGAATCGGCCCAAAGTTCATGTCGGGTATTCGGCTTTCAAATTCAAACCGCCATGGCTCATGTGTACTCGGCCTAAAAGAAAATGAGACCCAAAGTTTAGACGCGTGACTTTATTTTCGTCGTACCAACAGTCGGATTTTTAATATACTCGTTAGGTTTTAATTTCAATTTATGAGCGTTAATATTAGTTTACGTATTTTATAATCTTTGATTTTAAAGGGTAATTTAGTCTTTTAACATTTTTCGTATTTTAGGGTTTTACAAAATCACAGACTTGTAAAATCCCGTGTACACAACAACATCATGTCTTACACTCCTGATTCATTGATTTCAGAAGTACTCAAACTGTATGATGCTGTGGACAACCATGAGAATATTAACTACACTGAACGGTTAAAGATTGTTAATACAAATAAACCGTAAAACCGTTTATTAATATTTTGCGATCTCTTTGTGTTTTGTTGATAACAAATATAACGTTATCTTAAGTATAATTATAAAGGATACATGTGAGTTTTGTAAAGCATTTACATATAGCCATTTAAATACAAAAATGTAGTAATTAAGCATTTGTTGTAATAGTTTATTAGGATGGGTAAAAATCATAACCCATGGACCATAACCCATGGATCTTAACCCATACCCAAAGAGACTTGATACAATGTATACTTAGATACATTGAATCTAAAGATAACCCACGGACCAACCCATAACCCATGACCCATAACCAAAAAACCCATGGGCAAAGAGGAGCGTTCCACGGATCCCTAGGATTACACTAGACGGATCCCTTGTGGAAGGGATCCGTGGGATCCGGGGGAACAGTGAAGGAATTTGCCTATAAATAGAGAGCCATTTCTTCATTCTAACTCACCCCTCTTCTTACTAAATCTCTCAAACACTCTCATTCTCTTCTAACATATAGATCACTTGATCTAGAGAGTTGTTCTTCTTTCTTTCTATTGTGATCCTCATATAGGTCCTTCTCTAAGGCGAGATCACGAGCATTCTACAAGTCATCCAAGCAAGGGGTCCTTGATTGATTTGTCACTCCGCAAGATTTCTGTAGCGAAGATCTTGTATTTGATATTTCACACATTTGTTGTGTAATAGTCGTGTAGGTTTGGTCCACCGTGTTACGGACTCGGTATCTAGCTTTGTACCGAAAAAAGTGTAAGCAACGTTGTGAAGGCTTCTCCTCTAAGTGAAGGAGTTTGTTGACATAGTGCTTGAATTCTCGAGTAGGTGACTCGGGGATTGGAGTAGGGCAAGGAAGGTGTCCTTGTAGCCGAACCACTATACATCGGTTGTGTCTTTTCTTTCCCTTCGCTTTACTTTATTTACTTACTTTATCATTAGATCTATACTTTCTCTACATCCACAAGATCTCACATATCAACGAATCTATAAGTTTTTGAAACTAACGTAAAATCGGCAAAACTATTCAACCCCCCCTTCTAGTTTTCCACAATTGGCATCAAGAGCTAAGTTTATAAAAGTTTTAAAATAAAATTGTATTTTAAAAACTTTTCGATCACTATGGGTTCTGAAAATTATAAGGAAGGGCAATCTATGCAACGACCACCACTACTTGAAACTAATGGTTTTATATATTGGAAAAATAGATTCGAAACATATGTGAAGTCTAAAGATATTGATCTTTGGTACATTATTGTTGAAGGTGATTTTGAAGCTACCTCAAATGATGATAAAGGAAATTTAGTTCACATACCTCATGATAAACTAAACGATGAAATGAATAAAAAGCTTTTTAAAAATAGTGAAGCAAAAATGGTTTTATATAATGCTTTACCGAAAAAGGAATTCGAAAAAATTTCTATGCTTAAAACCTCTAAAGAAATTTGGAATTCTTTAGTTGTAACTCATCAAGGCAACCAACAAGTTAAAAATAATAAAATTGATTTATTTGTTCAACAATATGAACAATTTTCAATATCGGATGAGGAAACTATAGATCATTCATTTGCTAACTTTAATACTTTTATTACATCTTTACAAGCACTTGATGAATCTTTTTCTAGCCGTAATCATGTTAGGAGATATCTAAGGGCACTTCCATCGAAGTGGAGATCCAAGGTGACGGCGATCGAAGAGTTAAAAGATTTGACAATTCTCACCCTCGATGAACTCATAGCCAACCTGAAAGTCTACGAGCTTGTCCTTGCTAAAGATTCCGAAGCTTCAAAGGTGAAAGAGAAACACAAATATCTTGCCCTTAAAGCCAAAAAGGCTACGAGCGATGAGGAGAGCTCCTCTTCGAGTAGTGACGACGAAGAGTACGCGATGGCGGTAAGGGACTTTAAAAAGTTCTTTAGAAGAAAGGGAAGATACGTCTAACAACCGTATGACGATAAGAAAGGCTTTCAGAAAAGCAAAGAGGATGAGAAGCCAAAGGATGATCGTACTTGCTTTAAATGTGGGGACCCAAACCACTTTATTAGTAAGTGTCCCAAACGGGATGATCAAAAGGCGTTCGTGAGCGGCACATGGGGAATGAGCGACGAGGAGGATGAAGAAATTTGTCTCATGGCAAATGACGAGGTATGTCACGAATACTATAGTAGTTCATCACTCGATGACGACTCATTGCATAATGAATATGACAAACTATGCAATATTAGCTTAAAACTAATTAACAAAAACAAACTTTTAAAGAGTCAAAATCAACGTTTAGATAAAGAAGTCATAGAATTAAAAGCAAAACTAAAACGTTTAGAAAAGGGTAAAATAGCAAGTGGTGAATGTGAACTTTGCATTCAACTTCAAACACTAGTGGATAACTTAGATTCTAAAATTGCTAGAATGAGTACGAACACTTTAGATACAATACTCGAAGGTGTTAAAACCGGTAACAATCAAAAGGGTCTAGGTAGTCAACAACTTGATCCATCAACTAGTGAAAGTAAAGAAACAAAATTTGTTAAGGAACTAGAAAAACCAGCCACTGTTGTGGCGGATCCTACGGATCCCCTAAAAAGGGAACCGGCTAGTGTACAGAAAGGGATCCGTGGATCTACTGTAGCAAATAGTAGCAATAACTTAGCTTCCTCATCTAGAACTGAGTTTGTTATAGTTAATAGGAAGAAACCAACTCATGTCACCACTAGACAACCACCTCCAAAATATAATCCTACTTTTGCAAGAAACAAAGCTCCATCTTTTTCAAAACCTAATTCATTTAGGAGACCTAATAACGTTTACCCGAAAAGTAACCATCAAATGGGATGGAATCCAAACATGCAAAACGGTTTTCATTTTCAAAACTTTGCTCCATGGAATGCATACTTATCTTATCCATACATGTCTAATATGAATGGAATGTTTAACACTAATGGACCCATGAACAAATGGGGACCAAACTTTTGAGTTTATTATTGTTTTAGGTGTGCTTTAAGGTCGGCCTAGACCCCGATGAATGGGTCAAGGATAGCGGGTGCACGAGGCACATGACCGGCAATAGGGATCTATTCTCCACATATGAATCCTTCAATGTAGGTAATGTGGTGTTTGGAAATAGCAAAAGTAGAATCATCGGTAAAGGTACGATTTCTAACAAATCTCTAACCATTAACGATGTGTGTCACGTAGAAAACCTAAACTTTAACCTCCTAAGTATAGGACAAATATGTGATAAAAAGTGCAATGTACTTTTTACTGAAACCGGTAGTAAGATACTTAAAAATGGCATAACCATAGGAAGAGGAATTAGGAAACATGGAGTCTATGTCATTAAAATCGGTAATGAACCTAAAGACAAACTATGTCTTACCTCTATAGATGATACTTTGACCTTATGGCATCGAAGATTGGGTCACGCCAACATGCGACTTCTTCAATCGCTATCATCCAAAGATCTAGTAAGAGACCTACCTAAGTTAAAATATGAACATCATTTTTGTGATGCTTGTAATGTAGGAAAACAAGCTCATTCGAGTCATAAAGCTAAAAACATGGTGTCCACAACTAGGTGTCTAGAATTACTACATATGGATTTATTTGGTCCATCCGCTATCCAAAGTTATGGAGGCAACTACTACACTTTGGTAATAGTGGATGACTACTCTAGGTATACATGGACAAAATTTTTAAAGAACAAAACGGAAATCTTTAACTATTTTGAAATATTAAGCAAAAAGATCCAAAGACAACTAGGAAGTCCCATAGTGTCTATTAGGACGGATCATGGTAGGGAATTCGATAATGAAGTGAAATTCGGAGCTTTTTGTGACGCTAATGGTATTACTCACAACTTCTCGGCTCCACGCACTCCACAATCAAATGGGGTAGTAGAAAGAAAGAATAGAACCCTACAAGAAATGAGTAGAACCATGCTTAATGAACAATTCATACCTCAAAAGTTTTGGTGTAATGCCGTTGATACTTCAACGTACATACTCAATCGAGTCTTAATTAGACCAATCTTAGGAAAAACTCCATATGAGTTACTTCAAGGCAAAAAGCCTACGTTAAATCACTTTAGAGTCTTTTGTAGTAAATGTTTTATTCTTAACACTAAAGATTACCTTACAAAATTTGATCCTAAATCAACCGAAGGTATCTTTTTAGGTTACTCGCCAAATAGCAAAGCTTACTTCATATTAAACAAAGAAACAATGAAGGTAGAAGAGTCATTAAATATAAAATTCGATGAAAGTCCACCCAAACCCTCTCCACCTCTTATAGATGACGAGACTATAGAAAGTGAAGCTATAGTAATAAAGAAAAAGATAAGTGAAGAAGAAGAACCTCTAAGTGATGAAATAATAAACATTAAAGAGTCCAAAGATCACCCCATAGATAAAGTCATAGGAAAACTAAATGAACGAACATTAAGGTCTCAAGTTCAAAACCAAAGTAACTTGTTTTGTTTCGTTTCAACCTTAGAACCTAAGAATACACAAAAGGCCATAAAAGATGAGAGTTGGGTAATGGCTATGCAAGAAGAACTAAATCAATTTTTTTCTAATGATGTTTGGACACTTGTCCCTCCACCTAGTAATCAAACCATAATAGGAACCAAATGGGTTTATAAAAACAAATTAGATGCAAACGGAGTCGTGTCTAGGAACAAGGCTAGACTCGTTGCTCAAGGGTATAACCAACAAGAAGGAATAGACTTTGATGAGACCTACGCCCCCGTGGCTAGATTAGAGTCTATAAGAATACTTCTTGCGTATGCTTGTGCTAATGATCTAAAGCTTTATCAAATGGATGTCAAAAGCGCTTTTCTAAATGGTTTCATAAATGAAGAAGTATATGTAGCTCAACCTCCGGGCTTCATTGATTTTGAAAAACCTAAACATGTTTATAAATTAAAGAAAGCCCTTTACGGTCTTAAACAAGCTCCAAAAGCTTGGTATGATAGACTCAAGTCATTTCTAGTTAAACACAACTACACCATGGGGTTAGTTGACAACACACTTTTTACTAAGAAAAGAGAGTCACATATAATCATAGTACAAATATATGTAGATGATATTATATTCGGATCCACTTGTCAAGACATGTGTGATGATTTCTCTAAAATCATGCATGACGAGTTCGAGATGAGTATGATGGGAGAACTTAGTTTCTTTCTTGGTCTACAAATAAAACAAGTAGAAGATGGTATCTTCTTCAATCAATCTAATTACATCAAGGAGATGTTAAATAAATTCGGTCTAGAAGAGTCAAAACCAATTAGGACTCCAATGTCATCCGACACCAAACTCACAAAAGATGAAGACGGAGAATCCGTAGATAATACTAAATATCGTGGCATGATAGGTAGCCTTCTCTACCTCACGGCAAGTAGGCCGGATATCATGTTTATTGTTTGCTTATGTGCTAGGTTTCAAGAAGACCCTAAAACATCACACCTAGAAGCCGAAAAAAGGATATTTAGATATATTAAGGGTACAACACAATTAGGATTATGGTATCCTAAGGGCACGGGAGTAGAAACAATTGTATATGCAGATTCTGACCATGCAGGTGATTACGTTGATAGAAAAAGTACAAGTGGGGTATGTACTTTCATGGGATGTTGTTTAACGTCTTGGTTTTCTAAGAAACAAACGGCACTAGCTATATCAACAACCGAATCCGAGTACGTCTCCGCCGGCAAAGCATGCCAACAAGCACTATAGATGAAACAAGCGTTAGTCGACTACGACATTCATCTAAGCGACATAGCCATCCTATGTGACAACAAAGGTGCCATCGACTTAAGCAAGAATCCGGTATTGCATTCTCGCACAAAGCATATAGAGATTCGACATCACTTCTTAAGAGACAATGTTCAAAAGGGGAATATCTCTATTGAGAAGGTAGCATCCGAAGACAACATAGCCGACGTCCTCACCAAACCGTTGAAGCGGGGAACAATTCAACCTACTTCGTCTTGGTCTTGGTCTAATGGAACAAACGTCGTAACTTATTTGACTCTACAAGGTATGTAAACACTAGCCTTCTTCTTTCTGAGTCTAGGATTTCTATTTCACGCACAACTCACAAACAATACGGGAATTTTCAAAACCCAAGATAAGTCTTCCACTTATAATTTTTTTTTGCAAACACATAACTACATACACATTTTTAAAGAAAATCTCTTTTCAAAATGTTTTCTAAAAAGAATGATACCTTCCCGTATCAATTTCACAAAAGCAATTTCTCACGTCTAGGACAAATCGCTTTTTCATTATTAATACAAAGTAAAAACCCGTTTTCATTGCATCTCATGTCTTTTGAATGCTAAAGGGAACACATAACTAATAGGTGTTTTTGGGTACATTCATTTAATCAAAAATGAATTAGGAGCATTGATAACACAATATTACGTACTTATGTACTAAATGTGTGTTTTCGGGTTATCTCAATAGGATTTTTTTTCTCTACTTATTTTCCTTTTCTTTTTAGAGGTCGAGAAAACCGCAACTCCAAATAGTTTGCATATAGGCACACAATAGGCAAAAATGTTTCCAAAAAGAAAATTTTGTGCTGCCTGAATCACCAGACCCACGGATCCCAGCCTTCATGCTGGACGTAAAATCGGAAAAACTATTCAACCCCCCCTTCTAGTTTTCCACAAATATGATGGAATCAATCAATGAGGATGTGAGATCTCCTTGTTTAGAATCTAAAGAGAGAGAAATGCACTAGTCAAGGTTACAGAATGCTCTTGCAATGGGTAAGGAAAGTTGCATTGAACCTTATCGACAACTTCATTCACACCTCATGTTACTTAGAATTGATGACAAATACACAATGGGAATTGTACGATCATGTATTACACTCTTCCATCAAGAATTATCATCGATTACTGGAATATTGTTCTTGAACTTGGAACAATTAGAACAACAACTTAATAGGAAAAAGTTTCAAGAATCCAGTTCTAAAGCTACACTTCATGTGATCAACAAACAACTTCAGTCATTCATCAAAAAGGAATACACTTCAGATTATGATTATCTGGTGACTGAAATGTGCTTTAAGAATCACACTGGGATGAAAGATAATGTGTTCAGAGAAACATTAAAACTCATGGATAATGTGGAGAAGTATATTGAGGAAGTTACTCAGAAAGATTAAAAATGAATGAGAGTCTGGTGCAGTTGACAGAAAGTTGTGATGAGTTGGGTAATGTATCAGTTAAAGAATCGGGTATTGCTGAATGCAGAATGTCAGAGAAAACAAATAATAAAGTAACCAGCTGTTCAATTACTCCTAACATACAAGAAGTAGATGCAGTAATCAGAAAGGGGAATGAATGTCGGGCACAATCAAAAGATTGTAGTGTTGAGTCGGGTAAAGCACCAGATGATGGATCAGTTGACACTGAATACAGAGGCTCAGAGATAGATAAGCTTGACACAACCAGTGGTCCAGTGACTCTTGTTACACATGATATGGATGCAGATATCAGACCAAAAATTAAACAGGTTTCATGTAATGAGGTACCCTTAACTGTTCAACATAGTGCATCTGCTAAAGTACTTAAACAAACTGATCATGATGCTGAACATGACTTTGATAAATGTTCTGTAACTGAAGCTGAGTCTGAGATTAAGTGTTTCAAAACAAAAGATATGGTTGATAAAAAGGCTTTTGATGAACTTTCAAACAAATTCTCAAATCTTGAAAAACATTGCATTTCACTTGAAATTTCAATACAGAGTAAAAAAGAAAGTTTTCAACTTAACAAATCATGGAAAAATCCGGAACTTCCTGAATTCCGTGAACTTTTTGAAATAAACGATTTAAAAGCTCAGCTTCAAGCCAAAAACTTGACTATCAACAATTTGAAGAAACATATTCCGGGTATGCATGTGAAAAGTAATTTGGTTACAAGTAATTCTGATGTTAATGCTATTTATGATATTCAAATGAGAAATGATGAATTAGCAGTTTGTGTGGCCAAATTACTAAAGGAAAATGAGTCTTTGAGAAAGCATCACATAGAACTAAGTGACTCTGTCAAAGAAGCTAGAACTAAGTCAATGGAACAAACAAATTCTTTGATAGCAAAAATTGATGAACTCAAAGCTCAACTTCAGGAAAATAGTTTCGCTATTGTTGCCTTAAAAAATGAGCTTAGGAAAACTGTAGGGAAAAGTGTGAACACTAAGTTTACAAAACCATCAACCTTGGGGAAGCCAATTTCTCATTCCATTAGAGACCGGTCTGTTGTTAGGGAGCCTACTGCATTTAAATCTGAAAGAACAAAATTTTCAAAAACACGGTTTGCCTCCCAAGTTGATGTGAAATAAGTTTTGTCAAAACCAGTCACTTCACCTGATTTACCTAAGAATAAGGCTTCCAGCAACGTTAACCCTCAACAAGTAGCCACTTCTACTCCCAGCACCTCTAGGATTAGTTCAAAAACAGTATCAAAACCAAGCATTAAAACCCAGAATTCATATGACATAAATGACTTGTGGAAGAACTATTATCTAGAACAATCTAGGAAAAAGGCACAGATTCGAAAAGATGGAATTTTAGGTGCAAGACCTAGGGTGATGCATTCCACGAGATTTCAAGGCACTGCTAGTAGTTGTAAACCATTTCCTAGGAACATTCAAAAGACTAGGGGTTGGCTTGCATCTAAGAGTAATTATATGAAGAAGAATGCTAAACATGTAGAAAATGAAACTAGAAATTCTGAGTCTTTTCCGAATAAGAAACATTTTCCTTATTCACATGCTAAGGTACAATCCACTAAGACTACTAACATGGCGAAGATTCAACATGTTATGAAGCAAAACAAACCCAAAACTTCGCCTAGATGGATCCCAACTGCTAAATATTTGGAGTCTAGGAATAACGATAAGTCTTCCACTGTGCATAAGAATGTCACCAATCCTAGACCTTGCCATAAATGGATTCCGTCTGGTAAAATGTTTAAGGATGTTGGACTTAGGTAGATGCCTACCGGAAAGCTGTTTACTGATGACAAAATCAAGGTTGACTGTGAAACCCCAAAGGGTTTGGATACTAATGTCACTAACCAAAATATATGCAATCAAGTTTGTAATATTAGTGCAGGTAGTCCTTAATCAGTTGCAGATACTTCGATCCTTCACTACATGGACTGGCTTAAAGTATGGATTACAAATGGATTGATATCTCATAACTCACGGGTTCAAGTAACTCAATCTTGATATTCATTCGGCTATGACGTCTGTTCACATCAGTTCAAGCCTCGTACTTCATCATTATGGCGTCTGCAGATAACACTTCAGGCCCCGTTCCTCAAAGAAAAGAAAGGTGTACGCTTCAGTGCGCTTTATCTTCAAAAGAAGAGAAATCTTCATGTTTATGACCATTCTCATCGACATTCTTCATCAACAAGCTTCATGTTTTTCCCACGCTCTTTCAACCCTCAAGTGGATCTACGTTCATTGGTGTATATTCTTATTCACTTGTTCAAATCAAAAATGGCAACTTCGGATGCAATTTTTGAGGGGGAGAAGAGTGCATATACTACATGTTGATGGATGCTTGAATTATGGTCATATGACTCTCCTTCAACTTCAACGCCTAATGCTTCACTTACTAAGGATAACTGAGATTTATTGTTTGGGATTCATTGGGGGATTCAACTGGTTCACCTTCTTCAAATTCCATTAATCAAGATGCACCATCTAAGAAGTACAACTCAGACCACTCAAGAAGCCTAATCTCCAGTTATTCCTCAAGGCGTTGTTAATGACTATCATTGTAGTTGCACTCATGAATAATGATCCGCTCTTTGGTATTCCTTTGCCAAATCTTCACGGATTATTGTTCATGAATAATGATACGCTCTTTGGTATCCCTTTGCCAAATCTTCACGGATTATTGTGCACTCTGTAAATCAACCACATGAACATTAAGGAAAATGACTACCTCATCTGCTCGAAAACATTATTGGTGAATCTTCCAGATCAGTCTCTACATGTATACCTTAGGAAGAATGCATTGATGTTGAGGAATCATTTGTTTTGGTTCATTCAGTGGGTCAATGTACATCCGGTTGTATAATTATTCATGTGATTGGACATTTGACACAAGTTGATTACTTTGGAGTTAATCATTATCACTTATTTGAGATTTAAGTTGACTTTCACAAAGGCGTGTTCTTATTTGATAACTTGCTCGAGCTTAAGAATTTGAGTTGAAGACTTGGTTTATCTAGTTACCAGCAGTCGGGGTGGATGGTTAAAGACCGACGATGTGGATAATCTCAAGAGGTGTTAATGTCTCATACTTTGTTTGAGTAGTGAGTACTTAGAGATTTGCTTAAAGCATAGATTCTCGACACCGTTCTTCCATCATTAAGTGCAAGCTTAAGATACAAATGTAGGGAATTCGACTTCAGTTTCAAGTTTGGTATATCGGGTTTTCTTCAACAGTGGTCACTTCAAATTGTCTACATATGGGTTGATAAGGATAGTCAGAGAGAGTTTCTGTAGCAGTTGATTCTCACATGATTCATTTGAGCTAATTTTTGTTCTTCTCTATTTCAAGAATATTTGGTATATATAATGTGTTGCTGATTCTGAGGTATCAAAACCAGCAAGGGGGAAGGAGACATACATCTAAACACACAACGAGTACACGTGATGAACTTAATACTTCATCTCTATTGAAGTAATCCCGGGAAAGACAAATGTCATAACCGTAGAGAAACTCAGTGTTTAACTCGTAGCCTTTGGTGTGCTATTCCAACTATTTGGGGGAAGGATGTATTATTCCAACTATTTGGGGGAAGGATATATTATTCTAACTATTTGGGGGAAGGATGTATTATTCCAACTATTTGGGGGGAAGTGGTCTCTGGATACTTTTGGTATGTGGTAAATCAACCTTCAGTAGGAAGAAATATGAGAAGAATATTTGGAACGTGAGATGATATTGCTGATCGACATCTTCTATATGATTTATGATAAAGTGCTTCCGGTTAGTGCTTCATGTACACAATGTAATGATGATTCCGATGAGATCGCAACCATCAGGGGAGAGATATGTGTACATCACGGTCACACAACATATTCACATGATCGAGCTTAATCAGTTATTCCAGAGTTGACATCTACAGAGAAGATCAGTGATTCAACCAGTTACTGTGATGTCGTTGTCTCTACTCTGGTTGGGTACTTGTGTACATTATGGGCTGATTGGTTATATGGAAGATAACTGGAATGCACTTGGTAAAATGAAGATGTTGATATATTGTTCCCCTGAATAGACAACTGGTCAATCTCGAAGAGTAATGTGCACATCGGGGACGCACAACAGGTTCACGTGATAGAGCTTAATCATTTATTTCAGGTTTGATAACCGCAGAAATGATCCGTGTTAACTTGTTACTTCGTTGTTATTGTCTTCTTCGGGTTCTTGAGCTTCATACAATTAGACTGTTTGCTTCACTTCTTCTTCTGGAGGGAAATGGTCTTTTTACGAGGATTGTCGGTTTAGGGGAGAAGCTGCCAAAAATTCACATTTAGAAGGCTCAAGTTCTTGCGACGATTCAAGAGCCTCGAATGCTTTGGTGGTGAAAATTTAAGAGATAATGACTTCTATCTTCTACAAAGTGCTGAACGATTACCTTATCTCGGTACTCGTATCATTATCTTCTTAAACTATTTCTCTATCTTTGTAAATATTTATCAAAAACCAAATATAAAAATATAAAACCAACAAAAAGAAAATAGAAAATTATAAAACCAACAAAAACCCATAAAAATCAGAAAATTTGAAAAAAAATATATACCAAAAATATGTTCTCTCAAGACATGTCTTCTGATATCGATAACATCTACGGTCTTAGAAATGTCATTCAATAATGGCACTGGACTTTAGATGAAGTTCGAGCAGGAGGTGTATATATTTTTTTCAAAACATGTCTAAAACATGGCTTGCAGTTACTTCAGACTACAACCCATGCTTAAACTATGGCTTGCTATTATTTCAGATAGCAACCCGCTCTTCAAGGAAGGTGTAACACCCCAACCCGACAAGGGTAGAAGTGTCACAGTCTGGTGTCATATCAGAACATACAAGTAAAATTTTCAAGCGGAAGTCTTTAAATAATAAAGTACCAAGTCATAATAACCAAAGATTTACAAGGGAAATTACAAAATCCAAATGTTAGAATAAAATGAAATTTCAAAACAAAAGCCCGCCAAAACAAGTCCAAATAATAAGGTAACTAGGGTTAGTCCACTCAGATAATCCACCTCTCAGCCCAATCAAAGCCCATCTTCAAACCTAAAACCTGCCGCAGGAAAAGAAATGCGGCTGAGCTTAAAAAGCCCAGTGAACAGATATAACAAAGCGAAAGCTAAATAAAATCTGAAATGCAAAATGAAACAAAGGAACGGATAACAAAGTCGTAGCGAAATGAGAGTAATGAGTCAAAGAGGATCCTGCAGAACACAATAATACAGATATCCAAAACGAACAGATAACAAGGAGAGCGAAGCGAAGCAAAGCATCGATGACATATAAACAAGCACATACAAACCAGACATACAAGAACTGAAACATAAGCAACCATAGCAGGCGTAGCATCCACACAACATATATGGCATACAAACAATTCAGGAAATCAAAATACATACAAGCCAAACAGCTATCTACAGAAAAGCGGAAGCAATAAATAAATCAGTGAGCATGGCAATTCACACAGGTCAAAACTCTTAATTGAAGACATGATCAGTATCATAACGGTAATCAAACATGGCAGTCACAAGTAACAAGTAGGAATACAGTAAGAACACTATGATTTAATGAATTAAATACATAGTAGGGCAATTAAACCAGTTAACAAGCTAGAATTCACAAGTTGAACCATTTACCCAATCAAACCGTAGCATAAATATAAATGCAAACATGGCAGGTCAACAACAAGCAGATAAGGACACCACGGATAGTCATAGTCCACGAGATTAATTGAACGAGGTACAAAAGATAAACAGATCAACAATCGATTTCACACAAGCACGGTTACCAGACACATCAAAGGATCACATAACAGTAAGATAGCATAACACCAGATGACAACAGGTAAATCTTATATCGTATACATACATATCGTACAGAGTAATCAGTAGTCATATAAACATGAATATCATAATCAAATCCAATAACATATAATAACCCGGTACGTGAATGGAACCATAATCGGAATTAACGGAATGAGAGTGTGACAGATCAAAGCAATGGAATATATATATCTTGGTAGTAGAGGGAGTCATATAAGGGTACACAGAATATGGTGCGTTGGGGAATGTAGAAGGTACAATATAGGTATATCAAAAGTGTAAGGGTTATCAGAAATCTACCCGAGCCCAGAAACATATCATATCATATCATATCATAAGTAGCCATTGTATTCGGAGGGGTGACCTCGGAATACCATACATAATAGGAGGGGAGACCTCAGTAACAAATGGAGTAGCTAGCTCCCAGAGTTGTGAAGACGCGGATTGCACCCGACATCATTCACCAGACAAAGCTCCAATCAGATCAAATCCCTCGAAACATATCATATCTAGGATGCATCCATACGCCCCCCAGAACATATAGTGGCCAAATCATATACATATAGTGAGCTCATAATCATATCAGAATGGGGACGGTGTGGAACATCACTCAACCACACTAAAGTCATGCCATTGGTGCATCAATGACACGGTCAGGTTACCTTCCTGACTATGAAACATATTTGGCTCGGGTATCAAACTGAAGGGTCAAAGCATATTCATATCATATCATAAGGGTTCATATCAAAGTTCATATCAGAGTTCATATCAAAGTTCATATCAAAGGTGCATAATCATAACAAACTAATGTCATAGCGAATAGAATCATATCAAAGGATTAAGTCGGAATCATATCAAAAGGATCATAGCATAAGGAAACCATAGCAAGGGATATCATAAGTGAAGTAAAGTCAAGGATCGAAAAGTCAGGAGACATCCCTACTGAAAAGGGATAGAATATCTGTACCTTATTCGAAGCAAATCACAATGAAAGTAAAATCAAGAAAGAAGATCAATCCCGTCGCCCGGAACCTATATGAATTAAATAACGTTCTATAAGAATCAGATTACTCGTTTAAGACGGCTTTCCATTTTTAGTAATCTTTCCATTTTAAGTACTTTCTATTTTAGGCAGCTTTCTATTTTAGGCAGGTTTCCATATTTAGCAACTTTCCATAATTAGCAGGTTTCCATATTTAGTAAGTTTAGTTACTTATCTAAAGTTAAATAATGAAAATGAGTGTTATTATGATTTAAGGATCATTTATGACAAGTTACAAAAGTTTAGGATTTAAAATGTCAATAATGTAAAGTATAGGGTTAAAAGTGTAAATATAGCAAGTTTACTCATTTTACTCATTAAATCCATTTAGTTACTATATTAACAAGTTAATCCATCAAGTTTCATAATTTACAAAATAACCCCTTAACTTTATTAAATTAAGTAATTACAAACCCTAGTTTTAGGTTATGATTACGTATCCATTCTAAACCATTTTAGCTCGATTATTACAAGATTATAATACACCTTATGTGATAACATTTTAATTCGAACCATCCCTTCCAAAAATCAGTTTTGTACGCCCCTTATCATATCAAAACAAACCCGTAATTCATTCGTTATCAAATCCATTAATCACATACGTATTCGTATAATTTCGCAAGCTCATTAAACCCTTTATTATCATTCATATAAATCGACATAAAGAACAACCAATTTCAGTTTCATATTCATATTCATGTCATACATCATTTCGAATTACATAGATTAAAGATCAAGGTTTTATGTATAGTTATGTTATCATTTCATGTGACAATTATATTTATGATTTTATGTGATTAATAACTCGAATACAAGCCCTAGAAACATCATCCACAGCCACGAATTGAATGAGAAACACAAAGAGAGATACGAGAGATGATGATATGTTACCCTCGTAGCGTGTACGTGACAAGGAACAAGAATCAAAGCACCAAAATCAAAACCAAGCCTCCTAGGCTTTATGTAACCCACGGCTACAAATCAAACCCCACGACCTAGCTCCTTTTCGAACCAAACACAATCACCACGTCCACCAATCGATCATACACTATCACGAGCCTCCTAGGAACCTTTTGTTTGCAAGAAATTCGGATGGAGATGATGGAAATAATTGATGGCCGCCACTTATGGATGAGAGAAAATAGTTTTAGGGTTTCTTGGTATTTTTGAAATGAAGAGAGAATGATAAATGGGATTGAATATAATTGATTGAGAAATTAATGGGGGAGTAAAGAGGGAGGCCGGTCATAGGGGGGGGGGGGGAAGAAGGCCAAGTTTTTGTAACTTCCATACTTATCTATACATAATGTATTTAGTCCTCTTTTTAGTTCAAGTTAATATGTACACTTTGGTATGTTTAATTGTCACTTAGAATTTAATCACTCATGTGTCTTTTAATTTATATCATAAGTTCATTACTTCATAATGTGCATATATTATTAATGAGATAATTTGTTAAACGATGTTGAAGTGTTTCCCGAGTTTGTATAATTTTTAATTTGAGGGCAAAATTGTCATTTCACGTGATTGAGATTTTAGGGTTTTACAACTCTTCCCCTCTAAAAGAAAATTTTCGTCCTCGAAAATTGAAGTCGCAGGGGTACACAGAGACGTACCGGCTTAAGGCAGACGTAGCAATCCATAGTTTCATACAGATCATAATCGTATCAGTTTCAAAATGGACAAATCTTACACGTAACAGATATCGGTGAGAATCTCACAAAGAGGTACAGAATTCCAATCGAACATGAGGAGTGACAAATAACGGTTATAAGTCTTAGTCCATTCACGTACCAACCCCAGGCATTTCCCAAGACGTCGTATGATTCCAATAAGTTCAAATTATATGATCTCGGTATTATCACGTTGATCAGGCGTCATAATACTTGCATCACATAACAAGCGCTTATTGTCACCATATTCTGTCCCGGTTCATGACAAATCACATAGCCAAAATCACACAAAACATATCACGTACAGATATCAAGTAACATACCAAAGCAGGCCAGATCACATACATACAACATATACTACATCAAACAACTTACCATATCACCAAAGAAGTGTCACCAACTTGCTCGAAACGGTTCCTCATGACTCATTACTGACGATCCAAAAGAAAAACTGAGATATTAACAAAATGCCAAACGATAAAACTTCACGATTTAAACCGAGTTCCGAACAAATCAAGAAAAGCAATACCGATCAGAATCACTTAACAGAATATCAAACCGCCTCAAAACGTATGACAAACGAATCAGAGTAACATAAGTCGCACCCAGATCACATGAAGTAGATGAACCATCTCAGATACCGGTTGAATCTTGTCTCCGTCTTTTGCGTCTTTGGTTGATCCGTCCAGCTTCCTCCGGCAGCATCCTAATGTCTCCAACAGTACGGCAATCGGGTGTGGCTTCCGCTTCACGAACCTCTCCAGCTCAGAGATTGTTGCAGCAACGCAGGTTCGGCACCATCGTCTTCGGCTCCACGGTTAATCTCCATCTAACGATCGACAAACGGATGTGCGAAGACAAAATAATAAAATCAAATGCTAAGATAAAAAGAGCAAAATAGTGAAGACAAAAGATTATCGAAGTCAAAACTGAACGACAATCAAAAGGAATCGGAATATATCGGAACAGACGGAAGCCTAATGTCTACCCAATCCTCACAGGTCAATCCTAAGGTCAACAAGACGAAACCTGGGCTCTGAAACCATAATTGTAACACCCCAACCCGACAAGGGTAGAAGTGTCACAGTCTGGTGTCATATCAGAACATACAAGTAAAATTTTCAAGCGGAAGTCTTTAAATAATAAAGTACCAAGTCATAATAACCAAAGATTTACAAGGGAAATTACAAAATCCAAATGTTAGAATAAAATGAAATTTCAAAACAAAAGCCCGCCAAAACAAGTCCAAATAATAAGGTAACTAGGGTTAGTCCACTCAGATAATCCACCTCTCAGCCCAATCAAAGCCCATCTTCAAACCTAAAACCTGCCGCAGGAAAAGAAATGCGGCTGAGCTTAAAAAGCCCAGTGAACAAATATAACAAAGCGAAAGCTAAATAAAATCTGAAATGCAAAATGAAACAAAGGAACGGATAACAAAGTCGTAGCGAAATGAGAGTAATGAGTCAAAGAGGATCCTGCAGAACACAATAATACAGATATCCAAAACGAACAGATAACAAGGAGAGCGAAGCGAAGCAAAGCATCGATGACATATAAACAAGCACATACAAACCAGACATACAAGAACTGAAACATAAGCAACCATAGCAGGCGTAGCATCCACACAACATATATGGCATACAAACAATTCAGGAAATCAAAATACATACAAGCCAAACAGCTATCTACAGAAAAGCGGAAGCAATAAATAAATCAGTGAGCATGGCAATTCACACAGGTCAAAACTCTTAATTGAAGACATGATCAGTATCATAACGGTAATCAAACATGGCAGTCACAAGTAACAAGTAGGAATACAGTAAGAACACTATGATTTAATGAATTAAATACATAGTAGGGCAATTAAACCAGTTAACAAGCTAGAATTCACAAGTTGAACCATTTACCCAATCAAACCGTAGCATAAATATAAATGCAAACATGGCAGGTCAACAACAAGCAGATAAGGACACCACGGATAGTCATAGTCCACGAGATTAATTGAACGAGGTACAAAAGATAAACAGATCAACAATCGATTTCACACAAGCACGGTTACCAGACACATCAAAGGATCACATAACAGTAAGATAGCATAACACCAGATGACAACAGGTAAATCTTATATCGTATACATACATATCGTACAGAGTAATCAGTAGTCATATAAACATGAATATCATAATCAAATCCAATAACATATAATAACCCGGTACGTGAATGGAACCATAATCGGAATTAACGGAATGAGAGTGTGACAGATCAAAGCAATGGAATATATATATCTTGGTAGTAGAGGGAGTCATATAAGGGTACACAGAATATGGTGCGTTGGGGAATGTAGAAGGTACAATATAGGTATATCAAAAGTGTAAGGGTTATCAGAAATCTACCCGAGCCCAGAAACATATCATATCATATCATATCATAAGTAGCCATTGTATTCGGAGGGGTGACCTCGGAATACCATACATAATAGGAGGGGAGACCTCAGTAACAAATGGAGTAGCTAGCTCCCAGAGTTGTGAAGACGCGGATTGCACCCGACATCATTCACCAGACAAAGCTCCAATCAGATCAAATCCCTCGAAACATATCATATCTAGGATGCATCCATACGCCCCCCAGAACATATAGTGGCCAAATCATATACATATAGTGAGCTCATAATCATATCAGAATGGGGACGGTGTGGAACATCACTCAACCACACTAAAGTCATGCCATTGGTGCATCAATGACACGGTCAGGTTACCTTCCTGACTATGAAACATATTTGGCTCGGGTATCAAACTGAAGGGTCAAAGCATATTCATATCATATCATAAGGGTTCATATCAAAGTTCATATCAGAGTTCATATCAAAGTTCATATCAAAGGTGCATAATCATAACAAACTAATGTCATAGCGAATAGAATCATATCAAAGGATTAAGTCGGAATCATATCAAAAGGATCATAGCATAAGGAAACCATAGCAAGGGATATCATAAGTGAAGTAAAGTCAAGGATCGAAAAGTCAGGAGACATCCCTACTGAAAAGGGATAGAATATCTGTACCTTATTCGAAGCAAATCACAATGAAAGTAAAATCAAGAAAGAAGATCAATCCCGTCGCCCGGAACCTATATGAATTAAATAACGTTCTATAAGAATCAGATTACTCGTTTAAGACGGCTTTCCATTTTTAGTAATCTTTCCATTTTAAGTACTTTCTATTTTAGGCAGCTTTCTATTTTAGGCAGGTTTCCATATTTAGCAACTTTCCATAATTAGCAGGTTTCCATATTTAGTAAGTTTAGTTACTTATCTAAAGTTAAATAATGAAAATGAGTGTTATTATGATTTAAGGATCATTTATGACAAGTTACAAAAGTTTAGGATTTAAAATGTCAATAATGTAAAGTATAGGGTTAAAAGTGTAAATATAGCAAGTTTACTCATTTTACTCATTAAATCCATTTAGTTACTATATTAACAAGTTAATCCATCAAGTTTCATAATTTACAAAATAACCCCTTAACTTTATTAAATTAAGTAATTACAAACCCTAGTTTTAGGTTATGATTACGTATCCATTCTAAACCATTTTAGCTCGATTATTACAAGATTATAATACACCTTATGTGATAACATTTTAATTCGAACCATCCCTTCCAAAAATCAGTTTTGTACGCCCCTTATCATATCAAAACAAACCCGTAATTCATTCGTTATCAAATCCATTAATCACATACGTATTCGTATAATTTCGCAAGCTCATTAAACCCTTTATTATCATTCATATAAATCGACATAAAGAACAACCAATTTCAGTTTCATATTCATATTCATGTCATACATCATTTCGAATTACATAGATTAAAGATCAAGGTTTTATGTATAGTTATGTTATCATTTCATGTGACAATTATATTTATGATTTTATGTGATTAATAACTCGAATACAAGCCCTAGAAACATCATCCACAGCCACGAATTGAATGAGAAACACAAAGAGAGATACGAGAGATGATGATACGTTACCCTCGTAGCGTGTACGTGACAAGGAACAAGAATCAAAGCACCAAAATCAAAACCAAGCCTCCTAGGCTTTATGTAACCCACGGCTACAAATCAAACCCCACGACCTAGCTCCTTTTCGAACCAAACACAATCACCACGTCCACCAATCGATCATACACTATCACGAGCCTCCTAGGAACCTTTTGTTTGCAAGAAATTCGGATGGAGATGATGGAAATAATTGATGGCCGCCACTTATGGATGAGAGAAAATAGTTTTAGGGTTTCTTGGTATTTTTGAAATGAAGAGAGAATGATAAATGGGATTGAATTTAATTGATTGAGAAATTAATGGGGGAGTAAAGAGGGAGGCCGGTCATAGGGGGGGGGGGAAGAAGGCCAAGTTTTTGTAACTTCCATACTTATCTATACATAATGTATTTAGTCCTCTTTTTAGTTCAAGTTAATATGTACACTTTGGTATGTTTAATTGTCACTTAGAATTTAATCACTCATGTGTCTTTTAATTTATATCATAAGTTCATTACTTCATAATGTGCATATATTATTAATGAGATAATTTGTTAAACGATGTTGAAGTGTTTCCCGAGTTTGTATAATTTTTAATTTGAGGGCAAAATTGTCATTTCACGGGATTGAGATTTTAGGGTTTTACAACTCTTCCCCTCTAAAAGAAAATTTTCGTCCTCGAAAATTGAAGTCGCAGGGGTACACAGAGACGTACCGGCTTAAGGCAGACGTAGCAATCCATAGTTTCATACAGATCATAATCGTATCAGTTTCAAAATGGACAAATCTTACACGTAACAGATATCGGTGAGAATCTCACAAAGAGGTACAGAATTCCAATCGAACATGAGGAGTGACAAATAACGGTTATAAGTCTTAGTCCATTCACGTACCAACCCCAGGCATTTCCCAAGACGTCGTATGATTCCAATAAGTTCAAATTATATGATCTCGGTATTATCACGTTGATCAGGCGTCATAATACTTGCATCACATAACAAGCGCTTATTGTCACCATATTCTGTCCCGGTTCATGACAAATCACATAGCCAAAATCACACAAAACATATCACGTACAGATATCAAGTAACATACCAAAGCAGGCCAGATCACATACATACAACATATACTACATCAAACAACTTACCATATCACCAAAGAAGTGTCACCAACTTGCTCGAAACGGTTCCTCATGACTCATTACTGACGATCCAAAAGAAAAACTGAGATATTAACAAAATGCCAAACGATAAAACTTCACGATTTAAACCGAGTTCCGAACAAATCAAGAAAAGCAATACCGATCAGAATCACTTAACAGAATATCAAACCGCCTCAAAACGTATGACAAACGAATCGGAGTAACATAAGTCGCACCCAGATCACATGAAGTAGATGAACCATCTCAGATACCGGTTGAATCTTGTCTCCGTCTTTTGCGTCTTTGGTTGATCCGTCCAGCTTCCTCCGGCAGCATCCTAATGTCTCCAACAGTACGGCAATCGGGTGTGGCTTCCGCTTCACGAACCTCTCCAGCTCAGAGATTGTTGCAGCAACGCAGGTTCGGCACCATCGTCTTCGGCTCCACGGTTAATCTCCATCTAACGATCGACAAACGGATGTGCGAAGACAAAATAATAAAATCAAATGCTAAGATAAAAAGAGCAAAATAGTGAAGACAAAAGATTATCGAAGTCAAAACTGAACGACAATCAAAAGGAATCGGAATATATCGGAACAGACGGAAGCCTAATGTCTACCCAATCCTCACAGGTCAATCCTAAGGTCAACAAGACGAAACCTGGGCTCTGAAACCATAATTGTAACACCCCAACCCGACAAGGGTAGAAGTGTCACAGTCTGGTGTCATATCAGAACATACAAGTAAAATTTTCAAGCGGAAGTCTTTAAATAATAAAGTACCAAGTCATAATAACCAAAGATTTACAAGGGAAATTACAAAATCCAAATGTTAGAATAAAATGAAATTTCAAAACAAAAGCCCGCCAAAACAAGTCCAAATAATAAGGTAACTAGGGTTAGTCCACTCAGATAATCCACCTCTCAGCCCAATCAAAGCCCATCTTCAAACCTAAAACCTGCCGCAGGAAAAGAAATGCGGCTGAGCTTAAAAAGCCCAGTGAACAGATATAACAAAGCGAAAGCTAAATAAAATCTGAAATGCAAAATGAAACAAAGGAACGGATAACAAAGTCGTAGCGAAATGAGAGTAATGAGTCAAAGAGGATCCTGCAGAACACAATAATACAGATATCCAAAACGAACAGATAACAAGGAGAGCGAAGCGAAGCAAAGCATCGATGACATATAAACAAGCACATACAAACCAGACATACAAGAACTGAAACATAAGCAACCATAGCAGGCGTAGCATCCACACAACATATATGGCTGATGAGTGTGCAAATACTCATCATTTTTGTACAAAATAAACTGCAAAATCATCTGAAAACACTCAGAAACACATCAAAATGATCAAAATATCACAAATCAGTGTTTTATGTGTTTCAAATACAAAAAAATATCAAAATCAGATGAAAAACATATCAAATTTGCAAAAATTGCAGTTTTAGTCCCCCAAGTTTATAAAATTGTCAAAATTAGTCCCTGAGCCAAAATTTCAAAAGAAAAGTCACCAAAGGTCTTTTTAAAATCATAAATTGTCATATTTAGTCCTTTGGTGGAAAATCTAAAAATATTTGAGAAATTACAGTTTAGTCCCTGAAAATCCAAATTGGTCAAAATTTAGTCCTTGGAAATTTTCAAAAATGTCAAATTAGACCTTGGTCTATTAAAAGTTGGCAACATTAGTCCTTGGATTACATTTTCATAATTTACATGTTGGGTCCCTGGGATTTCAGACTTTACAATTTTGGTCCCTATGTTATTACTTCTACAAACCAAACGGATCTAATAATTGCCCCAAGCCCAAAACACCCTTTGGCCCAATCCAGTATATCCATGACCCGACCAACCCACAATTCAAACAAACAAACCCGCCCCTTTTTCACCTGTCATCCCCGACATTATTGTCCCCAACCCCCCCCCTCCATCCACCATTCCTTTAGAACGACAACCCGGGAGATCAATACTTGCCAAGATACTTTTGTATTTTGGTTTGTATAATCTTTCCATTTTTATAAATTATTTTTGGTGTGCTCCAACGACAACATCAAAATGGCGCCGCTGCCGGGGAGCTGTGTGTGCTGATTATCTTACGTCTAGCAGATTAGTAATTTGGACATTCACTCTTTGTCCATACCATCCATCTGTATATGTTTATATTTTCTTATCCAAAAAACACAAAAATATTCTTCTCATTCCTCTTATTCGTTGATTCTATTTCTCTTACCCTCTTTTGTCGTTTAATTCTATTCTTCGTATCCTCTCAACCATTTGATTCTCTTCTTAATCCTCTAAATGTTTAATTCTTATGTCGACATTCGTCAACTTCATCGTCAGAAATGTGTGTGAGCGGTGTGGAGGTCCTAGTTCAAGCGAATTTTGCAATTCGTGCGAATTATCCATCAAAAATGCTTTTCAAAGTTATTTCGACCAACCGCCACAACCTGAAATACATTCTAATCTTGACAAACCAGTTCAAACGTCGGAGCTACCCCAAGCACCCACCAAGGATTATGAGGACACTTTCTTTGAAGATAGAGCCCGTAATCTAATCGAACAAATTCAAACCGATGAAAAAAGGTCGAGAATTAGAATTGATTACGATGAACCCGTTCAAACGCCGGTGACTAGCAAGAATGACTTGCCTAATCTTCACGTTTCTCAAGGACCAGAACCGGAGACCATAACGGAAGTGGTGGAAATTGCTAGCTCTCAGAGCACACCACTTGTCCCACCTCCTGATCTTTCTGAATGTTCTTCGAGACTTGATAGTCATCCGGATCACCATGTTTGTTTTGATGATTCTTTGAATAAACTGATTCCTCTTCATAACTATCAAATGCAATCGTTTATTCCTTGTGTCGGTTGTGGTGAGCCTCTTTATGGTTCACCCTGTCGTTGGTGTACTTGTGTACAATGTGGTAATGATATCCATAACGGGAGTTGTTTGTTTTGTGGTTCGAGGAATTCATTTGATTATGATCCTAACCCGAACTCATTTAACGACTCCTCAAACTTTTCCAATTACCCACCACAGCCCGACTTATCATATAATCAACACTTCTGCTGTGAATTTTGTGGAGGTCCTCACCAAGGATTTGAGTGTCAATCAGGAAACACGTTTGTCTATGAACAGTTTTCCAATGATGCTCAGAACTTTGGTTATAACCAAAATCCATATGATTCACCATTCCAGACTCAACAGTTTTACTGTTGTGAGTACTATGGAGGTCCCCACTTCAGCTCTGATTGTCAAAGAGGGAACCCAGTTCCTTGTAACAATCATGACTCTTATATGTGTGATAATTTCCAACCTCCACAGCACTATACGGTTCAAACTCCATCTGAGCCGTTGTCTCATGAAAACTCCCAGGATCTTGAAACCGCAATGAAAACACTTGAGGATATGATGAGTAATTTTAAGAATCAAGTGAGTGGTGAAAAGACCATAGGAGAATTGCTTGCCGAAGAGCGAGAGGCCCGCAAATCTAGGGAAGAATTATTAGCCCTAGAGCATGCAGCTCTAAGACGTTCCCAATTTCTTAAGGCCGCTCTGTATGATGATGACGAGGAGGGTTTTTATCCTTTTAGAGGTAATATTTCTCAACCCCCTCAGTCAGTTGATATTCCAGCAGTTGAGATTCCATCTCAAACAACTGCTATCACACCCAAGGCTCCCACTCACTCTCTGAACATGGGGGACGAGCATCTCGACACTGTTCCTGAAAAGGAATCGGACGAATTGATAAAGTCTAGTGTTGAGGACCTTGTCCCAATCCCAGGAGAGTCACAGGGAATTCTTGATCATGTGTGTGATATTCCTCCTCCTCTTGTCTTCCAAAATGATCATGTTGAGATGTCCTCCGATTCTGATGATGACGATTCGTTATCTTGTGGAGACATCGTTTATGTGGAAGATTCACCTTCTGAGCTTGTTAGCTTAGAAGAAGAGAATGATGAAGTTACTGACACTGAAATCAAAGATGAAGCTCTTCGAGCAACATTATTGAATGTCAGTCTTCTCATTTCTAAAATCGAGGCTTTCAAAGAGAAACCTATTTCATCTCCTATTCCCATTAAGGATAGTGACATTCTTTCCGATGATTCTATTCCGGAAATGAAAGCCTTCTGTTTTTATACTACGGGAGAGAAGATTAGTGGCAGTACCACTTCTCATTCTCATAATTCTCTCCCTGATTATGAATCATTTACAGTAGAGGAGTTCGCCAGTGAACTCACTCATATCAATTCTGAATATGATTCATTCACTTTTGAGGAGTTCTCCGGTGAACTCACTCATATCATATCTCCGCGGGAGTATGATAAATTCTACTTTGATCTAGACACTCTCGAGATTTGTCTTGATCACATAAGCTTGAATGATGAGATTCATAATCCTGAAATTATGGATCCTCCTATAGATGAAGATGAGTTAGTCATGATGTTTATCATGATTTTCTATCTCTTCTTCACCTATCCCGTGATTTCTCCTGTTCTTCACTCCTTCGGGAATGAAGACATTATCTTTGATCCCGGCATTTCCATATATCATTTTTTAGCTGGGTCTTTCTTTGTATATCTCGTCGGTGTGGAACTTTCACGTACTTCAATGTTTATCCAAACATCTTGAATGAAAGTCCGATGGAGATTGTTTCTTCCACTTTGCTTCCCCATGAACAAATGAATTCGGGGTCGAGTCAAGCTAGCGACTCGGAAATCAAAAACAGTAGCACGCACCATATGGGTTTTCACCCATATTTCTGACTTCTTACCCCTTTCTACCACCTAAGTGTGGGGGTGTTGCCCCACATGTGTAAAAAAAAAAAAAAAAAAAAAAAAAAAAAAAAAAAAAAAAAAAAAAATCTTTCTAAATAATGGCCGTAGTATTTCCCTTTTACGTTCTTTGTTTCGGCATAACCGCCGGTACTTTGAATATTGAGGGCAATATTCATTTCTAAGTGTGGGGGGGAATTCTCGCGAATTTTATCATATAATTATCCCAATTCCCCCGTTTTTGGCCAAAAATTTTTTTTTGAGTAAGTGTTTTACACTTTCTCATTTGGTTATCAGTCCGCCTTGTCTGTAAGACAAAAGGATTGGCTAATCCAGGAGCAAACGGCTCTTGGTAAAGATCCATCAAATCCGTTTATATGGCTTGCAATTTGCCCAAAATTGTATGGTATTCAACTCACCATATCCTAAAAAGTGAAGAGTTGGCTAGCCCGCAAGTTTATGGCTTGTGGTAAAGGCAGTGGAAAATCCATAATTGGTAATCGACTCACCAAAGATAATATTGATAATTTATCTAAGAGTTGGCTAGTCCAGAAGGGTACGGCTTCTGGTAAAGACAAATCAAATCCGTTGAAAGCTGGTGGTTTGCTCAAAATCACATGGTTATCGGTGTACCATGGTTCTTACTTGAACTGAAACATTTGGCTACTCCAGAAGTGATGGCTTTTGGTAAAGAGATTAAAATCCATTATGTTTTCTCAAATCATTGCTAGGGACTAGCAATATCTCAGTGTGGGGGATTGATGAGTGTGCAAATACTCATCATTTTTGTACAAAATAAACTGCAAAATCATCTGAAAACACTCAGAAACACATCAAAATGATCAAAATATCACAAATCAGTGTTTTATGTGTTTCAAATACAAAAAAATATCAAAATCAGATGAAAAACATATCAAATTTGCAAAAATTGCAGTTTTAGTCCCCCAAGTTTATAAAATTGTCAAAATTAGTCCCTGAGCCAAAATTTCAAAAGAAAAGTCACCAAAGGTCTTTTTAAAATCATAAATTGTCATATTTAGTCCTTTGGTGGAAAATCTAAAAATATTTGAGAAATTACAGTTTAGTCCCTGAAAATCCAAATTGGTCAAAATTTAGTCCTTGGAAATTTTCAAAAATGTCAAATTAGACCTTGGTCTATTAAAAGTTGGCAACATTAGTCCTTGGATTACATTTTCATAATTTACATGTTGGGTCCCTGGGATTTCAGACTTTACAATTTTGGTCCCTATGTTATTACTTCTACAAACCAAACGGATCTAATAATTGCCCCAAGCCCAAAACACCCTTTGGCCCAATCCAGTATATCCATGACCCGACCAACCCACAATTCAAACAAACAAACCCGCCCCTTTTTCACCTGTCATCCCCGACATTATTGTCCCCAACCCCCCCCTCCATCCACCATTCCTTTAGAACGACAACCCGGGAGATCAATACTTGCCAAGATACTTTTGTATTTTGGTTTGTATAATCTTTCCATTTTTATAAATTATTTTTGGTGTGCTCCAACGACAACATCAATGGCATACAAACAATTCAGGAAATCAAAATACATACAAGCCAAACAGCTATCTACAGAAAAGCGGAAGCAATAAATAAATCAGTGAGCATGGCAATTCACACAGGTCAAAACTCTTAATTGAAGACATGATCAGTATCATAACGGTAATCAAACATGGCAGTCACAAGTAACAAGTAGGAATACAGTAAGAACACTATGATTTAATGAATTAAATACATAGTAGGGCAATTAAACCAGTTAACAAGCTAGACTTCACAAGTTGAACCATTTACCCAATCAAACCGTAGCATAAATATAAATGCAAACATGGCAGGTCAACAACAAGCAGATAAGGACACCACGGATAGTCATAGTCCACGAGATTAATTGAACGAGGTACAAAAGATAAACAGATCAACAATCGATTTCACACAAGCACGGTTACCAGACACATCAAAGGATCACATAACAGTAAGATAGCATAACACCAGATGACAACAGGTAAATCTTATATCGTATACATACATATCGTACAGAGTAATCAGTAGTCATATAAACATGAATATCATAATCAAATCCAATAACATATAATAACCCGGTACGTGAATGGAACCATAATCGGAATTAACGGAATGAGAGTGTGACAGATCAAAGCAATGGAATATATATATCTTGGTAGTAGAGGGAGTCATATAAGGGTACACAGAATATGGTGCGTTGGGGAATGTAGAAGGTACAATATAGGTATATCAAAAGTGTAAGGGTTATCAGAAATCTACCCGAGCCCAGAAACATATCATATCATATGTAAAACCCTAAAATCTCAAATCGCGTAGAATGACAATTTTGCCCTCCAATTTAAAATTTCACCAACTCGGAAAATACGTTAACATCATTTAACAAGTTATATGATTAATAATACTTTCACATTATGAGAATAATAAACTTATGTTATAAATTAAAAGACTTGAATAATTAAAGTATAAGTAACTCATAAACCTTATAACTTGTACACTATTAACTTGAACTTGGAACAAGACTAGATACATGATAAACATGATAAGAATGGAAGTTTGAGAATTGGTCTCCCAATCCTTTATGGCCGGCCATCCCTCCCCCTAAAAATACTCATCATATCAATTTGCAATCAATCTCATTTATCTCTTAATCTCATTTCAAAAATACACACAAGAAACCCTAGTCTCTTTTCTCTCCTTCCTTGTGGCGGCACCATCTTTTCTTCACCATTCCATACGAATTTTTGTCAATCCAAGGTGATCCTAGGAGGCTCGTGATCGTGGGTAATCGTTTGGTGGACGTAGCATTGGTGTTTGGTTCGTTTTGGAGCTTGTACGTGGGGGTTTAAAGGTGTACGTGGGTATTGATAGACCAAGGGAGTCTTGGTTTGGTTTTTCGTGGTTTGATTCTTGTTTTGTTTCGTTCACGCATCAAGGGTAACGTATCACCATCCTTGAATCCTTTCCTTTTCGTTTCTTAATTCCAATTCGTGGCTATGTTAATAAAACTAGGGCTTGAAACTTGATAAAATAATGGTCACATAAAATCATAGATATATAACACATGAAATGATAACACATAAAATGATAAAACCATGATATCTAAACCTATATGTATTCGTATGATATGGGGCTGAATAAAGGATTATGAAACTGATTTTGGACTTCTATTTGTCAATTTATATTTCAATTATAAAAGGGTTTAATGATCTTGTGATTTCATGTTTTCGTATATGATAAACGGATTTGTTAATGAATGATTACGAGGGTGTTTTGAATATTGTTATGGGGCGTATAATATGATCTTGGTTAGGGGCTGAATCGAATTGAATATGAGATCACATTAGGAGTCTTGTAATCTTGTAATAATCGAGCTAGAATGGTTAAAAACGGATTCGTTAATCTTAAACGTAAATTAGGGCTTGTAATTCATGATTATATATAATTAAGGGGTTGTTTGGTAAATTATGAAACTTGATGGTCTAACATGTTAAAATATTAACTAAAGGGATTAAATGAGTAAAATGGGTAAACTTACTATATTTACACTTTTAACCCTATACTTTGCTATATTTACATTTTAAACCCTAAACTTTTGTAACTTGTCATAAATGATCTTTAAAGCATTATAATACTCATTTTCTATTATAACTTGAGATAAGTAACTAAACTTACTATATATGGAAACTTACTATATATGGAAACCTGCTATTTATGGAAACCTGCTATTTTTAGAAAGTTACTAATTATGGAAATCTGCTAATTCTGGAAAGTTACTAAAAATAGAAACCTGCCTAAAATAGAAAGTTTCCTAAAATAGAAAGTTACTTAAAATGGAAAGATTACTAAAACGGGAAACTTGCTAAAAATGGAAAGCCGTCTTAAAACCAGTGTTTCGGATTCTTATAGAACGTTATCTAATTCATATAGGTTCCGGGCGGCGTGATTGATCTCACTCTTGACTTTACTTCTTTGTTTGCTTGCTTCGAATAAGGTACAGATATTCTGACCTTTCTCTTAAGGTTTCTCGTGATCTCTTGCATCTTTGATCTCCTGCCATATTGATATTGAACCTTTGCTTTGCTATTTGAACCTTTGCTATTGAAACCTTGATATTGATCCTTTGCTATTTGAACCTTGATAATGGAACCATTGATATTGAACTATTGATTTGAATTGTGAACTGCTAATATTGGACATTGATATTGATTGAACTCTATATTGTACACTTTGACCTGTCAGTTGATACCCCGAGCCATTAACTAGGCATGGGGGTTCCATGTCCGTGTCATTGATGCACCAATGGCATGACTCCAGTGTGCACGAGTGATGTTGCACACCGTCCCCATATTTGTATTGATTATGCGCGCTTTGGATATATTGGCCACTATTTGTTTTGCAGGGGGGCGTATGGATGCATCCTAGATTTGTATTTGTTTTGTATCGACATATGGTTTGGTGATGTGGTTGGTGTGTGCAATACACCCCCTCACATTTTGGGAGCTGATCACTCCATTGGCTACTAGAGGACTCCCCTCATATTGGTTTGGTATTCCGAGGTCACCCCTCCGAATACAATGGTTACTACATGATATTGATATATGGTTTGATTTGGTTTGTTTTGTTGGCTCGTGGTGGAAAACTGACATTCCTTTCCTTTGTTTCTATTACCTACTCTATATTGCTTCATATCCTTCTTATCTTATATAACCAGCCTTTGATTCTATTATTGCTTTGTATTGCTATATCTGTTCACTGGGCTTTTTAAGCTCAGCCGCATTTCTTTTCCTGCGGCAGGTTATTAAGCTAGGAGCTGGGGCTTATCTTGGGGATTGAGAGTAGGATGCTTATGAGGATTTGCTTTAGTTATTCTAGACTTTGTTTACCATTGTTATTATGATTTGGAGACTTAGACTTTGTATCGTTTCTTTTCCTTGGGGACATCTTTTGGAACTTTGTATTTGATCAAGTCGTGTTGACTTGTTACTCTTTTGATTATTATTATTAGACTTCCGCTTGCATGGTTTATATGTATTGTTCTGATTTGACTCCATAAATGTGATACTTCTACCCTTATCGGGTTGGGGTGTTACAATTATGGTATCAGAGATCTTAAGCAGCATTTCTGGTGGAGTGGTATGAAACAGGATGTGGCTTTGTACGTTTCTAAGTGTATGACTTGTCAGCAGGTCAAGATAGAGCATCAGCGGGCTAGTGGTCTACTTCAGCCATTGGAGATTCCTACTTGGAAGTGGGAAGAGATTTCTATGGATTTTGTCACCGGTTTGCCTCTTACTCGGAAAAGACATGACGCGATTTGGGTGGTTGTTGATCGACTAACCAAATCTGCTCATTTCTTACCTATTCGGAAGGACTATCGCGTTAGTAGATTGGCGGAGATTTTTCGGCAAGAGATTGTTAGATTGCATGGCACTCCTACTGCTATTATTTCTGATAGAGATCCACGCTTCACGTCACATTTTTGGAAGAGTCTACAGAAAGCTTGGGGCACGCGTCTTAAGTTTAGTACGGCGTTTCATCCTCAGACTGATGGTCAGACGGAGAGGACCATTCAGACTCTTGAGGACATGCTGAGGGCTTGTGCATTGGAATGGACTGGGGACTGGGATGAGTATTTGTGCTTGGTGGAGTTTGCCTACAACAATAGTTGGCACGCTAGCATCAAAGGAGCACCGTACGAGCTGTTATATGGGAGGAAATGTAGAGCACCTACTTGTTGGGATGAAGTAGGCGAGCGTTTGATTGAGGGCCCGGAACTCGTTGAGATTTCTAACGAGAAGGTGGCAGTTGCTAGGGAAAGATTGAAGGAGGCTCGTTCACGGCAAAAGAGTTATGCTGATAAGCATAGGCGCGACTTGGAGTTTCGTGTTGGTGATCGTGTTTTTCTAAAAGTTTCGCCGTTCCGTGGTGTTAAACGTTTTGGTATTAAAGGGAAGCTTAGTCCTCGTTTTATTGGGCCGTTTGAGATTCTCGAGCGCATTGGAGAGGTTTCTTATCGTTTGGCTCTTCCGCCGCAGTTGTCGCATGTGCACGACGTTTTCCATGTATCTCTTTTGAGGGGATATAACTATCATCCGTTACATGTGGTTTCCTATCCTTTGGATCAGATTCAGCCAGATATATCCGTACCGGAAGAACCCGAGGCTATTTTAGATCGACGAGATCGAATCACGAGAAACAAAGTTATTCAGTTTGTTAAGATTCTTTGGAAGAATCACCCAGAGCGTGAAGCTACCTGGGAGACCGAGGAATCTATGCGAGCTAGTTATCCACATTTCTTTTCATCATCGGGTATGTCTTCGTTTATTGCTTCGTTTCCTTTTCAATTTTCGAGGACGAAAATTTTCTTTTTAGAGGGGAAGAGTTGTAAAACCCTAAAATCTCAAATCGCGTAGAATGACAATTTTGCCCTCCAATTTAAAATTTCACCAACTCGGAAAATACGTTAACATCATTTAACAAGTTATATGATTAATAATACTTTCACATTATGAGAATAATAAACTTATGTTATAAATTAAAAGACTTGAATAATTAAAGTATAAGTAACTCATAAACCTTATAACTTGTACACTATTAACTTGAACTTGGAACAAGACTAGATACATGATAAACATGATAAGAATGGAAGTTTGAGAATTGGTCTCCCAATCCTTTATGGCCGGCCATCCCTCCCCCTAAAAATACTCATCATATCAATTTGCAATCAATCTCATTTATCTCTTAATCTCATTTCAAAAATACACACAAGAAACCCTAGTCTCTTTTCTCTCCTTCCTTGTGGCGGCACCATCTTTTCTTCACCATTCCATACGAATTTTTGTCAATCCAAGGTGATCCTAGGAGGCTCGTGATCGTGGGTAATCGTTTGGTGGACGTAGCATTGGTGTTTGGTTCGTTTTGGAGCTTGTACGTGGGGGTTTAAAGGTGTACGTGGGTATTGATAGACCAAGGGAGTCTTGGTTTGGTTTTTCGTGGTTTGATTCTTGTTTTGTTTCGTTCACGCATCAAGGGTAACGTATCACCATCCTTGAATCCTTTCCTTTTCGTTTCTTAATTCCAATTCGTGGCTATGTTAATAAAACTAGGGCTTGAAACTTGATAAAATAATGGTCACATAAAATCATAGATATATAACACATGAAATGATAACACATAAAATGATAAAACCATGATATCTAAACCTATATGTATTCGTATGATATGGGGCTGAATAAAGGATTATGAAACTGATTTTGGACTTCTATTTGTCAATTTATATTTCAATTATAAAAGGGTTTAATGATCTTGTGATTTCATGTTTTCGTATATGATAAACGGATTTGTTAATGAATGATTACGAGGGTGTTTTGAATATTGTTATGGGGCGTATAATATGATCTTGGTTAGGGGCTGAATCGAATTGAATATGAGATCACATTAGGAGTCTTGTAATCTTGTAATAATCGAGCTAGAATGGTTAAAAACGGATTCGTTAATCTTAAACGTAAATTAGGGCTTGTAATTCATGATTATATATAATTAAGGGGTTGTTTGGTAAATTATGAAACTTGATGGTCTAACATGTTAAAATATTAACTAAAGGGATTAAATGAGTAAAATGGGTAAACTTACTATATTTACACTTTTAACCCTATACTTTGCTATATTTACATTTTAAACCCTAAACTTTTGTAACTTGTCATAAATGATCTTTAAAGCATTATAATACTCATTTTCTATTATAACTTGAGATAAGTAACTAAACTTACTATATATGGAAACTTACTATATATGGAAACCTGCTATTTATGGAAACCTGCTATTTTTAGAAAGTTACTAATTATGGAAATCTGCTAATTCTGGAAAGTTACTAAAAATAGAAACCTGCCTAAAATAGAAAGTTTCCTAAAATAGAAAGTTACTTAAAATGGAAAGATTACTAAAACGGGAAACTTGCTAAAAATGGAAAGCCGTCTTAAAACCAGTGTTTCGGATTCTTATAGAACGTTATCTAATTCATATAGGTTCCGGGCGGCGTGATTGATCTCACTCTTGACTTTACTTCTTTGTTTGCTTGCTTCGAATAAGGTACAGATATTCTGACCTTTCTCTTAAGGTTTCTCGTGATCTCTTGCATCTTTGATCTCCTGCCATATTGATATTGAACCTTTGCTTTGCTATTTGAACCTTTGCTATTGAAACCTTGATATTGATCCTTTGCTATTTGAACCTTGATAATGGAACCATTGATATTGAACTATTGATTTGAATTGTGAACTGCTAATATTGGACATTGATATTGATTGAACTCTATATTGTACACTTTGACCTGTCAGTTGATACCCCGAGCCATTAACTAGGCATGGGGGTTCCATGTCCGTGTCATTGATGCACCAATGGCATGACTCCAGTGTGCACGAGTGATGTTGCACACCGTCCCCATATTTGTATTGATTATGCGCGCTTTGGATATATTGGCCACTATTTGTTTTGCAGGGGGGCGTATGGATGCATCCTAGATTTGTATTTGTTTTGTATCGACATATGGTTTGGTGATGTGGTTGGTGTGTGCAATACACCCCCTCACATTTTGGGAGCTGATCACTCCATTGGCTACTAGAGGACTCCCCTCATATTGGTTTGGTATTCCGAGGTCACCCCTCCGAATACAATGGTTACTACATGATATTGATATATGGTTTGATTTGGTTTGTTTTGTTGGCTCGTGGTGGAAAACTGACATTCCTTTCCTTTGTTTCTATTACCTACTCTATATTGCTTCATATCCTTCTTATCTTATATAACCAGCCTTTGATTCTATTATTGCTTTGTATTGCTATATCTGTTCACTGGGCTTTTTAAGCTCAGCCGCATTTCTTTTCCTGCGGCAGGTTATTAAGCTAGGAGCTGGGGCTTATCTTGGGGATTGAGAGTAGGATGCTTATGAGGATTTGCTTTAGTTATTCTAGACTTTGTTTACCATTGTTATTATGATTTGGAGACTTAGACTTTGTATCGTTTCTTTTCCTTGGGGACATCTTTTGGAACTTTGTATTTGATCAAGTCGTGTTGACTTGTTACTCTTTTGATTATTATTATTAGACTTCCGCTTGCATGGTTTATATGTATTGTTCTGATTTGACTCCATAAATGTGATACTTCTACCCTTATCGGGTTGGGGTGTTACATCATATCATATCATAAGTAGCCATTGTATTCGGAGGGGTGACCTCGGAATACCATACATAATAGGAGGGGAGACCTCAGTAACAAATGGAGTAGCTAGCTCCCAGAGTTGTGAAGACGCGGATTGCACCCGACATCATTCACCAGACAAAGCTCCAATCAGATCAAATCCCTCGAAACATATCATATCTAGGATGCATCCATACGCCCCCTAGAACATATAGTGGCCAAATCATATACATATAGTGAGCTCATAATCATATCAGAATGGGGACGGTGTGGAACATCACTCAACCACACTAAAGTCATGCCATTGGTGCATCAATGACACGGTCAGGTTACCTTCCTGACTAGGAAACATATTTGGCTCGGGTATCAAACTGAAGGGTCAAAGCATATTCATATCATATCATAAGGGTTCATATCAAAGTTCATATCAGAGTTCATATCAAAGTTCATATCAAAGGTGCATAATCATAACAAACTAATGTCATAGCGAATAGAATCATATCAAAGGATTAATTCGGAATCATATCAAAAGGATCATAGCATAAGGAAACCATAGCAAGGGATATCATAAGTGAAGTAAAGTCAAAGATCGAAAAGTCAGGAGACATCCCTACTGAAAAGGGATAGAATATATGTACCTTATTCGAAGCAAATCACAATGAAAGTAAAATCAAGAAAGAAGATCAATCCCGTCGCCCGGAACCTATATGAATTAAATAACGTTCTATAAGAATCAGATTACTCGTTTAAGACGGCTTTCCATTTTTAGTAATCTTTCCATTTTAAGTACTTTCTATTTTAGGCAGCTTTCTATTTTAGGCAGGTTTCCATATTTAGCAACTTTCCATAATTAGCAGGTTTCCATATTTAGTAAGTTTAGTTACTTATCTAAAGTTAAATAATGAAAATGAGTGTTATTATGATTTAAGGATCATTTATGACAAGTTACAAAAGTTTAGGATTTAAAATGTCAATAATGTAAAGTATAGGGTTAAAAGTGTAAATATAGCAAGTTTACTCATTTTACTCATTAAATTCATTTAGTTACTATATTAACAAGTTAATCCATCAAGTTTCATAATTTACAAAATAACCCCTTAACTTTATTAAATTAAGTAATTACAAACCCTAGTTTTAGGTTATGATTACGTATCCATTCTAAACTATTTTAGCTCGATTATTACAAGATTATAATACACCTTATGTGATAACATTTTAATTCGAACCATCCCTTCCAAAAATCAGTTTTGTACGCCCCTTATCATATCAAAACAAACCCGTAATTCATTCGTTATCAAATCCATTAATCACATACGTATTCGTATAATTTCGCAAGCTCATTAAACCCTTTATTATCATTCATATAAATCGACATAAAGAACAACCAATTTCAGTTTCATATTCATATTCATGTCATACATCATTTCGAATTACATAGATTAAAGATCAAGGTTTTATGTATAGTTATGTTATCATTTCATGTGACAATTATATTTATGATTTTATGTGATTAATAACTCGAATACAAGCCCTAGAAACATCATCCACAGCCACGAATTGAATGAGAAACACAAAGAGAGATACGAGAGATGATGATACGTTACCCTCGTAGCGTGTACGTGACAAGGAACAAGAATCAAAGCACCAAAATCAAAACCAAGCCTCCTAGGCTTTATGTAACCCACGGCTACAAATCAAACCCCGCGACCTAGCTCCTTTTCGAACCAAACACAATCACCACGTCCACCAATCGATCATACACTATCACGAGCCTCCTAGGAACCTTTTGTTTGCAAGAAATTCGGATGGAGATGATGGAAATAATTGATGGCCGCCACTTATGGATGAGAGAAAATAGTTTTAGGGTTTCTTGGTATTTTTGAAATGAAGAGAGAATGATAAATGGGATTGAATATAATTGATTGAGAAATTAATGGGGGAGTAAAGAGGGAGGCCGGTCATAGGGGGGGGGGGGAAGAAGGCCAAGTTTTTGTAACTTCCATACTTATCTATACATAATGTATTTAGTCCTCTTTTTAGTTCAAGTTAATATGTACACTTTGGTATGTTTAATTGTCACTTAGAATTTAATCACTCATGTGTCTTTTAATTTATATCATAAGTTCATTACTTCATAATGTGCATATATTATTAATGAGATAATTTGTTAAACGATGTTGAAGTGTTTCTCGAGTTTGTATAATTTTTAATTTGAGGGCAAAATTGTCATTTCACGCGATTGAGATTTTAGGGTTTTACAGAAGGAAAGTGCTGCGCTAAACCAATTTTCAAAAAATTTCGTGCACTTATCCTAAAACTAAATGAGGAAAGTATGTCAAAGGACTGTTGTTCCTACTCAAATATTTTTCCTTCTAAAATTCTTCAGAAAAATATTAGTTTTAACAAAATGGTGGTAATTGAGTTGCTTGAAAATCAATCAGAATCATGTTTTCATAAATTTGCAAAACCCAATCAATGACTTCGGCTTATTTAAAAACTTTTCATAGAAAGAGTCATTGATTGAGGGGGAGAATGTTTTTCAAATTTATATCATCTATCGGGCTTATCTAATTATCCTAAATGCTTAACTGAAAAATGATGTTAACCTACGTTGAAGGATGATGAGTGTGTAAATACTCATCATTTTTGTACAATATAAACTGCAAATTCATCTGAAAACACTCAGAAACACATCAAAATGATCAAAATATCACAAATCAGTGTTTTATGTGTTTTAAATGCAAAAATATCAAAATCAGATGAAAAACATATCAAATTTGCAAAAATTGCAGTTTTAGTCCCTCAAGTTTCAAAAATTGTCAAAAACAGTCCCTGAGCACAGCATTTCAAAAGTAAAGTCACCAAAGGTCCTTTTAAAAATCATAACTTGTCAAATTTAGTCCTTTGGTGAAAAATGTCAAAAGTTTGAGAAACTTACAAGAATGGTCCTCCAAGTTTCAAAATTGGCAGAATTAGTCCCTGGAAAATTGGAAAATGACAAATTTGGTCCCTGTACTTTTGAAACTTGTCATTAATGGTCCCTTGAAGAAACTTTGATGAATTGGCAGTTTAAGTCCCTTGAATTGCAGAATTTACACTTATGGCCCTTGGTAATTATAAGCCTTTGCCAACCATTTTGGACCCTTACAATTCCGGACCCCCTGTCATATGTAATTGTCAACCCCCCTTTTGTATTACTTCCCTGGTCAAACAAATGGTCAAACAATCACCCCCTTGGCGCCTAAATTCTTCCTTCCCCACTTGAGTTCTGTTTCACCCTGCAACACTCAACCAAACCCTCACCTTATCTCTTCTCCTGTCCCCCCTCCTCCACTACATCCAAAATCATTAATCCATCACCCTTATCTCACTCAATCTCACACAACAGGTTAAAAGTTTCTTTCCCGCCAAAATCCAATGGATGGTTAGGATCAGTTTAAGTGATCCAATGGCTTAAATTTATGGTGGGATTTGCAGAGAGAGAGAAAAGAAGCACTTTGGGTATAAAAAGGAGAAAAGGGAAGCAAGAGAGGAGCAATGTAGTGTAGCTTAGTTTTAGAAAATGTCGATTAGTAAATCCTTTTAAATTTCAGTGTTATTTAAGCTTCTAAATACCTTGTTATGTAATTTTAGTATATTGTAAAACTTTTTAAGTATTCAATTTCAGTTTCCAAGTACGAATTATACTTATGCAATTTTCAAGTTCAAAAGTTCAAATTTATATGAATGTTGTTTGTATTTGATGTTATGCAAGCTCATATAAGATCTCATATACACTTAAATAAGTTCACTTTAGCTTATTGTTTAAACAGACAGTTGCTACTCAGTTTTTACTTTTAAACCTCTCATGGTCAACCAAAGTCAACCTGGGTCAAAGTGGTGAAGGAATTGATTATGGTTGATGCAGAGGATGGGTAATGGTTGGAATGGACTAGGATTAAAGTAGATTGTGTTTGGTTCTGGCCTGCAACCAGTTGGCTCATGTGAGTAAGTTTCCAAGTTTTCAAATTTTCAAGTCTATTTGTAGTTTTAGCTTGCATCTGTATATGTGGTCACTATTGCTTTTAATAAGTTTATTTAGTTGTATTAGATATAATTAAACTCAGTGTGATCATTGGTCCTAGCTAGTGTGGTGTTTCTATCATTTTAGTTGTTAACCATTAGTTTAAAGGGTGTTTGGAATTGCCTCTAAAACTGTCATAATGGTCTAGTCAGTGGTTGCTCAATATTGGTTCATGTTTGTTAAGTATTTTTGAGCTAATTTAAGTCTTAGTTTTGGTTTGCACAACATCAATAGTCAAAAAAGCTCATTCACTGTCTTTACTTGTCCACTGTTGGAATTTGGAAAAGCCAATCATCTGTTTTGTGTTCAAAATACATAGATAAAGGTTGATTTAGTCTCACTTCATCCATATATATCATTTCCAGTTCATAAATCAAGATCAAACCTCAAGAAAGTCAACAATGTAGTTCTACTTAAAAAGTCAAATTGCAAAAACTTGTTTTGGGCTCAGTTAGCAGGATTTTTCATAATCTCATCTTTGGGACTTATCAAGTGAATCTTGGCAATTTAGAAACTTGACCTGGTCTATTTTCTTATCCTTATTTTAGCTTAATTTTGTGAATTTTTCTTGAGCTTCAAACAAGCTTATCAACTGCTACTAAATCCCCTGTGCAGGACCTGTTAACTACACAGGAATTATGCAGTGTTTGTAGCACTAGCACAGGGCTTGTTAGAACTCACCTAGGTCTAAGCTTTGGTTAATAGATAGCCACCCAGGTATTTTTGAGGTTCCACTTTGTGGTTTTCCCTTTCAGCTTATTTTGGAGCTTATGCATAAGCTCAAAGTTGGCCCCCTCACAACTGATTTCTGCCATGAGCTCATGTATCAAATCTGTTCAATTTGCTATTCCAGAGGTTATAGCTTGTTGATACTTGTTGCTTTAGAGTTATTTTAGCATCTTGTTGCCTCTGTATCAGTTTGGTACCCTTTGGTGTGGTTTTGGCTTATCCAAGTGCTTATTTATAAGCACTTGGCACATCAGTTGCTTATTCCTCCACACATGCACCTTTTTTTCTATTTTTCCTTTATTCCTTATATTATTTTAAGCATTTCCTGAATTTTCTAGATTTTTCCTAGCTTGTTTGGTATTTTTCTGCATTTTATCTAGTTTTTAAGTATTTTTAAATAGCTTTTAATACAAAAAATTAGAAAAAGGTTCAAAAAAATAATTTTTCAATTTTCTTAAGTTAAGATAAATATAAAAAGGCAAAAAAGTATTTTTCCATATTTTTCTTAGTTAAATTTGTATTTTTAAATAATTTAATTAGTTTTTAATAGTTTAAAATGCCTAGAAAATAGAAAAATAATCATAAAAATACAAAATTAGTTTTGAAAATTCTAGTTTGTTATTTTAGACTTTTCTAATTCATAATTTTATTTTTCTAGCTTTATTTCCTATTTTCTTTCATTTTAGGTTATTATTAATTAGTTAAAAATAGTTTTTAATTAATAGTAATTAATTAAATAGTTATAAAAATAATTTTCTTTTTCTATGAATTTTCTTTTATCATTAGGATTGTAAAAATGTATTTTTCATATTTTTAGGATTTATATTGTGTACGTTTCACGTTTTTATTTGTACGTTTACGTAATTTTATTTTAAACGTACGTTTTAGGTTTTAAACGTTCATCACTTTAAATATAGTGATAGCGTTTATTTAATATCTTTTATCTTTTTATTTTCCTTTAATTTGCATTTAAGCCGTTTTAATTCGTTGGCTTTTCCTGTAGTTATAATCATATTCCAAATCCTTTTCCCGTTCAAATCTCGCGATCACTAAACGTTTGATAATCCATTGCACAACTCGCTGGGACATAACGACCCGGGGAAACACTATACTCCTCAGATCTTCATTGCATCTGTGCTTAAGCTGTTT